>JAJOZX010005341.1:142500-265000 GCA_023014485.1 Bathynomus jamesi
CTACGATGTCAGCGGCTCTCTCTGTTATTGCAGCGAGGTTAATGGTCTATTCACAGCTATTGGGTTAACACATATACCCTCAGAGTGGCGCCTGTTTATTGACAGTTCAACTCGGAGTTTAAAAACTGTTCTTCTCCACAATGGGAACAAATCTCCATCTATACCAGTTGCACATTCTGTTCAAATGAAAGAGGACTATGAAAATGTCAAACAACTGCTCGCTCAAATCAGGTATGAACAATATAACTGGGACGTGTGTGGTGATTTCAAAATGATTGGTTTCCTGTTAGGTTTACAAATAAGGTTTACTAAATATTCATGTTTTCTTTGCCTGTGGGATAGCAGGGCTTCAACTGAGCACTATAAAACAGTTCAGTGGCCTCCACGTGAAGGACTGCAACCAGGAAAGTACAATGTACTCAGGGAACCTCTTGTGAAGCCTGACATAGTTCTGCTACCACCTCTCCATATTAAGTTGGGTCTAATTAAGCAGTTTGTAACTGCGTTAGATTTTGGAGGGGAAGTTTTCCAACAGATTCGGGTCATGTTCCCTAAACTCTCTGAGGCCAAAGTCAAGGCTGGCATCTTTGTAGGACCACAAGTCAAGGCTGGCATCTTTGTAGGACCACAAGTCAAGGCGCTGTTGAATTCAAAGAACCTTGAAGCCAAGATGACTCCGATCGAAAAAGAGGCTTGGTGTGCTTTCCGTAATGTGGTTCGTGGGCTTTTAGACAACCATAAAGCACCAAACTATAAGGAGTTAGTGTCAAACTTGATTAAGTGCTATGGCAAAATGGGGTGCCGTATGTCTTTAAAATTACACTATCTGCATTCACATCTAGACTTTTTTCGTGATAACCTGGGCGATGTGAGTGAAGAACATGGCGAAAGATTCCATCAAGATATTCAAACGATGGAGAAAAGGTACCAGGGCCATTGGGATGTTTCCATGATGGGAGACTATGTATGGTCGCTGATCAGAAAGGATAAGAATGTTCATACGCGGAAGTCGCGTTCTTCAGTGCATTTTTAAGGCACGCACACTGCATAACGAGGCTTGTTATTCTCTTATCGGTTCTCCTCATGATATATATTATATCCTTTGCACCATTTTGGGTTTGTCAGTTAATTTCGGCTCAATAAACATTAATTTCCAATAGTGTTTTTATTTTGAGAAAATATTTGTTAGCCTTCTTTATATGCTTTGTCATATGAAAAGTGTGATGACCTATATTTTTGAAACGGTTGATGATAGAGCAAAATCAATATCATTTTTGGAATCAGCGCTCCGAAATCATTAAGAAACGACAGAAAAATCACAATAAACAGAAAATATTTCAAATTTTGTTACCCAGTGTTATAGACGTTAATTTAGTATCGATTTGCTTAGAGCTTACACCCGTTACACCTGACTGGCCTGAAACAATTAAGATCTAATAAAAATCACAAAGGAATAAATAATCACAACGAAATAAATAAACTCCACTTTAAGTTTATTTTCATAATGAATAACCGAATATATTTGTAGACATAACATGCAAAAACCGTAATTAAACAGTCAGACTAACCTCAAATTATGGAGCTCCTTACTTCGTAGCCTCAGCCTGTGTCAACAAACCTATTAGTTGCTGTGTTATCCACAGGTGGCAGCACGCACAGAGCTAGCGCAATGTTTATGTTATGTTTTATAATTAATTTGGTTAGCTATAATGGTAAGAGAACAAGCACATCCACAAGGGAACAATTTTGGTCGAAGTTAAAATAAGGCACATAAATAAACGGTGCATCGGCAAATTTAGGGACCCATGATAGAAAAGTGCCCACGGCCTTCGAAATCTTGAATCCGTCCCCGGATAGTACTGATACTTTTTTGAAAAACTATCTGAACATAAGAGGCTGATTGTTAGATTAGATGGAGGAATATAAATTGACTGACTTTAAGAAATCTAAAATGAGCTTAAAAGGCACTAGTCAAGATAAGACAGTAGAGATGGTGAAATCAAGCTGTTCTGCAGTGCATAATGAATGAATAGCAGATCGAAGTGAAGAAAAAACTGGGCAATCGATAAAAATGTTCCAATGTGAGTCATATTACAATGGTGACAGGTAGGAATGGGACAGGCACTAAAATAAATCCCATGGGTCAGGAGAGAGACCTTTAGTCTGAGCCGGGCTAGGACAGTCTGGTCCCTTCGGCTACTTTTGTATGTATGTTCCCAATCCTGAAGAAGGGGTTTAACATCGCTGAGAAAACTACTATGATTCCACTGACACTGCCACCTGCTACGCACACAAGAGACTGCAAATTCCGAACCTCTTGCATGGAGAGTCGAAGACTGTGCCTCTCCTGAATGCACAGCAGGCTTGGCTGCTAAGTCACCACCTCATTGTCCAGGATTCCAACATGTCCAGGGACCCAAAGAAGAACAAAACTGTAATGTGGAATAGATCTTAACAAAACAATAATTTTATTGATCAGAAAATGAGAAGCATTCCCTGACTTCATAGCATGTAGAACTGAGAGAAAATCACAACAGATGAGAAACTTACGATGTGTAGAATTTACAGAAACAAAATGAATTGCCTTGTAAAGGGCATACAGTTCAGCTAGTAGTATGTTTTCAAAATGGGAGAGTGCAAGTTGCATGTAAGGTGAATCAATTGAGTGCCAATGCCAACCCTCCCCCTTGTTGCAAGGTGCCAACCCTCTCCCCCCCAATCCTCAGGTTGCCAAAAAATAAAAAAGGGGGCAGGGGGGGAAACCCCCAAACTGCCACAAGCTAGGGGGAATCCCACCCAAACCTAACCTAAGAGAGAGAGAGAGAGAGAGAGAGAAGAGAGCATCCTTCTCCTGGGAACCCCAGACGCATAATGAGAGTTCATGGTAGCATCATATGGCGTAGAAGGTGTAAATCAGCCAACTGGCATAACCAGCCAGTTGGCATAACCGGCCATTTGGCATAGTGTATACATATATATATATATATATATATTTGCATACATGCATCGTTTATATATTCCCATCACCCCAGTTATTCCTTAATATTGTTTTTATATATATACACTGAGGGGAAGAAAAATCGGACCACTTGGAATATCACGAAAAGCCAAAAAGTGGGCAAGCTTCTGTTTATAAAAGTTTTAAAATTCGAAAATTTAGTCTATGAAGATATTAAAAAATCTTCAAGCACCTGCTTAATACAATTTATTATAAAAAAAATACTGTACAAAAAATTGTAACTCAAAAAACCAAAGATTTCGACAAAATAAAAAATTGGAAAAAAAAACAATAAACCAACAAAAAAAACAACAACTTGTGATCCAGGGTTAATAAGAGGTGTTGCCTCCCCTAGCTTGAATGACTGCAGCCACTTGTCGATTCATCCCATGAATGAGATCGGCGATCACATTCTGTGGGATTCCGTCCCACTCTTCAGTTAAAGTTTGTTGTAGCTCCTGTAGAGTGTTAGGGGCTACTAGACGAGCCCTAATACGCCATCCCATCGTGTCTCAGAGATGTTCTATGGGGTTTCAGGTACGGACTTCGGGAAGGCCATTCGATTCGACGAATTCCAGCTTCGTCAAGGAAATCGCTAACGGCTCTTGCCGCATGGGGTCTAGCGTTATCGTGCTGTAGAAGGAAGTCTTCGCCAACGAAAGGAGCAAACGGGACCACCTGCTCCAGGAAGATCTCTTCCAAGTATCTTGCGAAATCACTGACCACCACTAACAACGGCGAGCTCTCTGCGCGAGTTTGAAGTGATACCACCCCAGACCATGACTGAGCCTCCTCCAAAAGTAACCCTCTCCGTAAAAGTGCACGGGGCGAATCTTTCTCCTGTTCTTCTCCACAGTCTTTCCCGTCCATCGGATGTTCGAAGATTAAATCTTGATTCGTCCGTGAACAATACTCGTTCCCATTGGACCATAGTCCAATTGACATGCTCACGAGCGAAAGCAAGACGAGTATTGCGGTGGTGTGGGAGCAATTCTGGGTCCATTGCTGCACGTCTAGCACGTAAGCCACTTTCCATAAGTCTCCTTCTAACGGTTCGCTCCGATACACTGACGTCTCGATACCTTTCCAGCTCATTGCGGACGTTTGTGGCAGTCAAACGACGATCTCGCAAAACACTCAAGGTGATGAAATGATCGTCACGGGCAGATGTGCAGCGCGATCTTCCAGAGCCTGGTCTTCTGGTGTACTCTCCTCTCTCCACATAACATTGGTAGACACGTCGAACCGTTGTTCTTGGAATTCCTAACGCATCGGCGACGTAACGCTGGCTCCAACCATCTTCAATTAGGGCGACGACTCTTGCGACGTTCACGGCACTCAAATCCATTGTAAATGTCCAATTCTGAAACCCAAAAGAATTAGAAGTCTATCTGTTACTAAACACAAATGCCTACTCCCACTAGTGGAAGAAAAAAAGTGGCACTAGCAGTCTAAGAGCAAATGAATGTCAGACTGTCAAATTCTTAAAAGAAGTCGAAAATTCGTTACAGCTAGTGTGTTCGCAGCTGACGTTGTTTTTTCTCGTTATTTGGTTGCCTCATCGACTATATTTTCGTATTTTAAAAATTTTATAAACAGTAGCTTGCTCACTTTTTTGCTTTCCGCGATATTCCAAGTGGGCCGATTTTTCTGCCTCTCAGCGTATATATACACCTAGGAAAGTATACGTTTCAGTCATTTATTGGATAATAAAACAACTACACCATTCAGTTTATTTAGACGAATTATAGGAAATAATTTAACATACATGAAATATATAGAAAATAACATACATTCATGCAAAAAAAACTTCACTTTTTCTACGTGAAAGTCACAATATGATAATAAAAATCCACTCTAATAGACAGAGTTTATTTCTACAACAGTTTCGATGCCCAATGGGATCCTCTTCTGTATCCACCCGAAGAGGATGCCAGTGGGCATCGAAACTATTGTGGAAATAAACTCTGTCTATTAGAGTGGGTTTTTATTATCATAATATACATTAAAAAATTAATATATGTATGAGCAAATACGCACTTATATATAAGCACCAAAAATAATAATAGTACAGGAGAAATTGTATACACATTTAATATATGTACGAGCAAATACACATTTATATTAAATAATAATAATAAAATAATAATAATACCTATTAAATATATTCTTAGCTGAATTAATATCTTTGCAAGAAAAATACACATTTATATATAAACTTCAAAATAAATACGTAAAAATACACGCCCTTTATGTTCTACTGCGCTTAACTAAAATACAGTACTAGACTTGCAAGTAATCGAGTCCACAGTTACACCATAGTTGCTTTGTACTATGCAATAAATACGGTTTAACATTATTTCACCACTCAAGGTATGCGGATGCCTATACTCTATGTGAAGGGCCTTCATTTCGTTCAATACTATTTTTGTGCCCACTATACAATTGGTTGGCAAGCTATCACTCTCTTTAAACACGGACAGAATACAATGAAAAGCACGCACAAAGAGGCCATCGTTCGCCACAACGTCATTATTTAAATAATCTTCTAAGTCCTGGCGACAGCTGCTTGTATATACGCCTCTGATCTTCCGCTGGTTGGCTGTGTGATTACAGGCCCCATTGTTCTCCTCTGCGCAATTCAGTCACAGGGGAAACATGAGCTTGTGGTCTATAATGACGGGTAAGTCGCGAGGGGGGAGGGAGCACATCTCCGAAAGAAAGACCGAAATAGTTCTCGTTCAAATTTGCTGAGAACTCCTCGATGGTGGGCAGAGCTGGACCCACCAGTTTTTCAGGTGCTCCTACGGGGTACGGATTGTTCTTCATCACGTAAGGGTATAAAGAACAGAAGTCGTAGTAATGGAGTTTCACGCACTCCGCAGGTGGAAAGTATAGCTTGAAGGGATTTGTATGCCCACAGAACAAGCTATCACCGCATCTGAGAGGTTCCAGCACCACTGAGTGTTTGATGGTGTTTATTTCTTCCCGGTACTGGCCATCTGTTTCCATCCGTGCATCATATTCATGCTCCCACAAGACCTTCTGAGTGAACTGGGAACCTATATATAAGCTGATCGCGTGTGCAGGTCCATGCAAGACTGTCGGAAAGAGATCTACCATGGATATCTCCTACGATACCACACTCAGGACGTGGGCATCCATGCCACCAACATCCGTTAAAGGAGTACGCTGTCTTCTCACCAGTGACAGGGTCTTCGCTTAGACCGTCCACCCAAAAAACACGACTATTGACCTTGATGGGGATCCCCCGTGTTGCGGCATGTTTTATGTATACACTCATCAGCTGCTGTGGATGATGAGCTAGTAAATAGCCTTATGCCCATAACTGCGGGGATTGTTTCTGTGAATGACGGCTAGTGTGTCTTTAGGCATGACATTGTTCTTGAACATCGTAAAGCACAATGAGGCGATCGTGGTTGCGACTTGCAGCGGATTGCAGTTGAACCGGGCTATGTACATCCTTCTAAAGGCCTGGAAACACACTCTAAGCACGCGCACATCATTCACGCAATAACGCTCACATTCATCCGCTATATTTTATGGAATTTCTTCATTAAAACTGTCGTAGTAGCGGTCAAAATCTTCACGCTCACTCTCAGTCATGTTGGCGTAGTTAAAGTAATGTTTCATGGGAGGCAGGCCTACGTAATTTAAAGTGTCGCTAGTGAGGAAAGTGTAAGGGAAATACCCTTTTTGAAACTTCGGCTGCTACGCCCATCACCTTGGGTAGCTTGGCTAATTTACAAGGTGTAAATAATAAAGTGTCTTTAAACTGAACATTACCTCTTATTTGCATCTGTATAAGTTTGTTTCCTCCTTTCAAGGTATCGCCTGTAAATATCTCCGATGACTCGTGTTCAAGCAGCTCCTTATAAAGGAATTGTGTATCAAATTTTTCCCCGTTATGGGCAAGAATATGCACAGTCATTTTTTTTAACTTGTCCGCTAAATTGACAATATAGGACACAAAGAGTTTCACGGGGTTGTCGTATGCGATCGTTTTAAAAACGTTTGTTCGTTTACCACATTTGTGACACTCATCACACTCAATTTCCATGCGTTCATCGCAGATAGTCTGGCTTACAAGTAGATGTGGGATAACCTCTTTGGTTTCAGCAACCGTATATGTTTCTATATCGTATTACAGTTATACAAGGTCTATTTTTAGGCTTAGCATCTTTCATATAACGCACATGCTTTATACCACTGCCTTATATTTCTCATGGCATGTAGAAGAGTGAATTTCATTACATTTATGCTTGAAATTCCCCCAATTATCCATCATAAGAAACATACCACATTCACAGATTCTCATTTTCTTGCAAGTGCCAATTGAATTATAGAGCTCAAAGCATTTATTATTGAAAAATGTGCGTCTACACACATTACACTCCCTCTTTTCAGCTTCAACGACATGACTTTCACATTTGGAGCTTTTACACTGCTCACATACCACGTGGCAGTCCTTACAATGTTTCACTATGTTGTCCGCAAACTCGAGACATCCCTTACACAAATCATGATGCCTTCCATATTTTTTACTTTTATCATAACTTGCGTAAAGGCGACTTATATTACGGATGGGGAGATACGTTGACCCTGAAAGCCTTCATTGGTCCAAACAAATGGAAATCTGAAGGTGCCAGATCCGTCCTGTATGGAGGGTGGAGTAACACAGTCAAGCGCATTTTTGTGATGGTCTCTCTTGTTTGCAAACTGTTGTGTGGTCTTGTGTTATCGTGCAAAAGAAGGACGTCTTCCAGTTTTCTCTCCGGTCGAATTCGATTTATACGTCTCTGGAGTCTCTGTAGAGTAGTAATGCCTCTGAGCTGTTTGTTTGTCCTTTCTTCATAACGTCCACCAGAATCACCCCTTTCATGCCCCAGAAGATGGTGGCCATAACCTTTCCTGCAGAGGGAGCCATTTTGAACTTTTTCTTGCGTGGGGAGTCTCCGTGATGCTACTCCATGGATTGGCGTTTTGTTTCAGGTTCAACATAGTGTACCCAAGTCTCATCCCAGTCACAATTCGTGAAAGAAAATAATCCCCTTCGGTCTCGTATTGAACCAACGACTCAGAAGCAATTTCTTTTCTTTGGGCTTTGTGATCTTCAGTGAGTTCGGGAGGAACAAACCATGAACACACTTTTGACTATCCAAGTTGCTGAATTATCGTATTCACACTTCATTCACTAATTCCTAGCTCCAGTGATAGCTCCTTGTATGTGACGCGCCGATTTGATCGAATGATGCTGTTAGCACGTTGCACAGTGTGAGATGTGACAGCTGATGCCGGACGACCGCTACGTGGCTCATCAGCGAGGCTGGCTCTCCCTCTCTTCGATAATCTCATACGTTTAGACCAGCGTCCAACTGTGCTTCGATCAACAACAGCATCTCCATAAATGTTTTGTAGACCTTTGTGAATATTTCCAACTGTTTCCTTCTCTGCAGTTAAGAACTCAATAACAGGTCTCTGTTTACGACGCACATCACTATCAGACGCCATTTTCGAAACTACGTTAACCATCGGTTTTATACAAGGACGTTCAAAAGCGGTTTTATACAAGGAGGGGAGGTTCAAACTGGAAAAGTCCGGTTATGTGAAGTGCGTAAAGTTCAAACTTACAGCCCAAAAGACATTTCAGCCCCATGGCCTATTATTTAGCTGAGAGAAAAGGGTGGGCCAAATATATTGAGTGCTCCTAGTGTATATATATATATATATATATATATATATATATATAATAATGAACAGGAACACCAGAGAAAATACAAACATCCTTCAAGGTTTAATAGTACCAACGTTTCGGAATGCACTAATTCCATCTTCAGGGCTAAAACAATAAAATTCTAAATCACATACAAAATTACAAAATACAAATTGCTTAATAACAATTTAAAATAAACTTAAAAAAAAAAAAATTATAAAAAGTAGCTAAGAAAATGTAAAAATTAAAACTAAAAGGTAAATAAATGTGAAGTTAAAAAGTTAAAATTATAAAAAGTAAAAGCATTAAAACTGAAATGTAAATAAAATAAACTAGTACCTTAACCAAAACATAGCAGATCTATCGATGATTCGTCAGAATTTAGGTCTGGTTTTAGTTTATAAATAAACAGAGACTCCATAATTTTAAGCTTAAGGTCAGAGCTTCCAGCAGCAAGTACGGTGAAATTAGACTGTGAAATTGGGTGGTTATTGTTGTGCGAGTGATTACGTATGAGAGAATTAGGTGGTTTGCCAAGGGGTAAATTTGTACGGACCGATTTACCGAGATGTTCGTAAATACGAGATTTTAAATGTCTTTTAGTTTTACCTATATATGACCCCATACAGTGGTCACACTTGTATTGATAAACTATAGATGACTTAAGAAGTGTAGGAATAACATCCTTGTATTTAAATAAATGGTAAATCGATTTAGACGGGGTGAATATAATTTTTATACACAGTTGTGGGTAGAATTCTTTGAGCAATTTTAAAAGTTTATTTCTAATGTTAAAACTTGAGGTTCCCATATAGGGCAAAGTGAAATACAGGATATCTTTGGGGACTGTAATTAAGTTTCTAGTTGTAGGG
This sequence comes from Bathynomus jamesi, assembly GCA_023014485.1. Taxonomy (NCBI): domain Eukaryota; kingdom Metazoa; phylum Arthropoda; class Malacostraca; order Isopoda; family Cirolanidae; genus Bathynomus; species Bathynomus jamesi. The sequence goes on from JAJOZX010005341.1 coordinate 152,105, forward strand.
CTTATTAGTCTATTTAAGGTTCTGCCTATTGTAGTCTCGACCAGTCTAGAAGGGAAATTATTCTTGGCAAGGAGTTTTCGGATGAAATCTAGTTCATCGTGTAGTTTGAAGTAATCTGAACAGATATTGAAAGCTCTATTGGTCAGAGTCGAGATTAAATTTCGTTTGAAACCTAAAGGGATAAAGGAAGAAAAGTTCATAGTAAGATTGGTAAATGTCGGCTTTCGGTAAACGGAAGTTTCAAAAGAGGAATTAGTTTTTATTATCTTAATGTCCAAAAAGGACAGAGAGCTATTAGATTCAACTTCTGAAGTAAATTGAATGTTAGGGTGCTTAGAATTAAGGTAATTACGAAACAAAGGGATATGGTCTGGTGATTTAAACAGGAGAAAAGTGTCATCAATATATCTTCTATAAAAAACCGGTTTAAAGTTGGAAGGACACTCATTCAACCATTTAACTTCATGATGACACAGAAACGCGTTAGCTAAGGTGGGACCAAGAGGCAGACCCATTTGAACACCTTCAGTCTGTTTAAAATATTCACCGTTGAATATAAATATAAGGTCTTCCACGGAAAATTTTAATAGTTCTTTCATTTGGCCTCTATTAAAACCCTGCACAGTATCAGTATTATTAAAAAGATTATCAATACATATATGAATAGTTTCTGCAACAGGCACATTGGTAAATAAAGATTTTACATCGAAGCTAGCCATTGTGTAAGAATTATTATTTAATGAGGTAATTTCTCTAACGAAAGAAAAAGAATCCCGTGCTGTATACAAATTATAAGTTATAGATGATAGTATGGGAACCAAGAATTTTGAAAGGTTATAACTAAAAGTTCCTAGAGCCGATAAAATTGGCCTAAGCGGACAATTAGGTTTGTGTATTTTAGGGAGTCCATACATAATGCCTGGGCTGGATCCAGAAACAAATAATTTAGTAAAAACCGTGTCTGAGATTATATTATTAGATTTAAGTTTTCTAAGATACCTATTAATTTTATCTTCCTGTTTTAAAATTAAAGCAAAAATGTCACCAGTTACTTTAGTAAATCTAGTTGCATCATTTAAAATATCTAACATTTTATCAACATAAACATTCCTGTCCAAAAGAACAACGCCATTGCCTTTGTCTGGTCTTGTAACCACCAATGACTTGTCCAAAGACAGATTTCTTAGACTTTGAAACTCTTCCACCTCCATATTAGATCTATTGCCATAAGGGTTAAAAGCATAAAATGAAGTAAAAGCTAAATTACGTAAATTATTAGATAAAAAGTTAAAACCTTTACTGTGTGGGTCAAAGAATGAATGTTTAAAAAGGTCCTTAAAAAATAACTCAAAGTTGAGGAAATAATTGTAAAAATTAAGTTTCTTTGGAGTAAGAGAGAATTTCAGGCCTTTACAAAGGGCAGATTTTTGAATATCACTGAGAACTTTGGAAGAATAATTAAAGATGAGATCATTAGCTGCTAGATTATTACTCGTATTATATCCTAATTTTTGGAGTTTCCTGTTCTGAACAAAATTCACCCTTGCAATACATTTCAAATTGCCCGTCTGAATGACGTTCAAAAGATGTGTTGAATCTATAACAGACACCAGAGACTTAAAATCACAAGTAGACCGATTAAGATCCCGATTACATTCATTAATGAGCCTTTTCTTAAATTTAATTTCTGCATCTAGTAATTGTTTTTGACAGTTCCTATAGGTTTCACTTTTTTGTAAATGAAAGTTACTAAGTTTGAACCTCAAAAAGCCAGGAATCAAACCCTGGTTTCTGCAGCAAGTAAGGAACCGCAAATCACACTGAAGTTTTCTAGCCTTGTAGTCAAGTTTTTCAAGTCTTCTATACATGTGCAATGCTGGTCTTCCATAGCGTTTGGTGATTATATCGGCTATTGATTGATTGGTGCGTTTTCCACGCCACCAATCAATAGCCGATATAATCACCAAACGCTATGGAAGACCAGCATTGCACATGTATAGAAGACTTGAAAAACTTGACTACAAGGCTAGAAAACTTCAGTGTGATTTGCGGTTCCTTACTTGCTGCAGAAACCAGGGTTTGATTCCTGGCTTTTTGAGGTTCAAACTTAGTAACTTTCATTTACAAAAAAGTGAAACCTATAGGAACTGTCAAAAACAATTACTAGATGCAGAAATTAAATTTAAGAAAAGGCTCATTAATGAATGTAATCGGGATCTTAATCGGTCTACTTGTGATTTTAAGTCTCTGGTGTCTGTTATAGATTCAACACATCTTTTGAACGTCATTCAGACGGGCAATTTGAAATGTATTGCAAGGGTGAATTTTGTTCAGAACAGGAAACTCCAAAAATTAGGATATAATACGAGTAATAATCTAGCAGCTAATGATCTCATCTTTAATTATTCTTCCAAAGTTCTCAGTGATATTCAAAAATCTGCCCTTTGTAAAGGCCTGAAATTCTCTCTTACTCCAAAGAAACTTAATTTTTACAATTATTTCCTCAACTTTGAGTTATTTTTTAAGGACCTTTTTAAACATTCATTCTTTGACCCACACAGTAAAGGTTTTAACTTTTTATCTAATAATTTACGTAATTTAGCTTTTACTTCATTTTATGCTTTTAACCCTTATGGCAATAGATCTAATATGGAGGTGGAAGAGTTTCAAAGTCTAAGAAATCTGTCTTTGGACAAGTCATTGGTGGTTACAAGACCAGACAAAGGCAATGGCGTTGTTCTTTTGGACAGGAATGTTTATGTTGATAAAATGTTAGATATTTTAAATGATGCAACTAGATTTACTAAAGTAACTGGTGACATTTTGCTTTAATTTTAAAACAGGAAGATAAAATTAATAGGTATCTTAGAAAACTTAAATCTAATAATATAATCTCAGACACGGTTTTTACTAAATTATTTGTTTCTGGATCCAGCCCAGGCATTATGTATGGACTCCCTAAAATACACAAACCTAATTGTCCGCTTAGGCCAATTTTATCGGCTCTAGGAACTTTTAGTTATAACCTTTCAAAATTCTTGGTTCCCATACTATCATCTATAACTTATAATTTGTATACAGCACGGGATTCTTTTTCTTTCGTTAGAGAAATTACCTCATTAAATAATAATTCTTACACAATGGCTAGCTTCGATGTAAAATCTTTATTTACCAATGTGCCTGTTGCAGAAACTATTCATATATGTATTGATAATCTTTTTAATAATACTGATACTGTGCAGGGTTTTAATAGAGGCCAAATGAAAGAACTATTAAAATTTTCCGTGGAAGACCTTATATTTATATTCAACGGTGAATATTTTAAACAGACTGAAGGTGTTCAAATGGGTCTGCCTCTTGGTCCCACCTTAGCTAACGCGTTTCTGTGTCATCATGAAGTTAAATGGTTGAATGAGTGTCCTTCCAACTTTAAACCGGTTTTTTATAGAAGATATTTGATGACACTTTTCTCCTGTTTAAATCACCAGACCATATCCCTTTGTTTCGTAATTACCTTAATTCTAAGCACCCTAACATTCAATTTACTTCAGAAGTTGAATCTAATAGCTCTCTGTCCTTTTTGGACATTAAGATAATAAAAACTAATTCCTCTTTTGAAACTTCCGTTTACCGAAAGCCGACATTTACCAATCTTACTATGAACTTTTCTTCCTTTATCCCTTTAGGTTTCAAACGAAATTTAATCTCGACTCTGACCAATAGAGCTTTCAATATCTGTTCAGATTACTTCAAACTACACGATGAACTAGATTTCATCCGAAAACTCCTTGCCAAGAATAATTTCCCTTCTAGACTGGTCGAGACTACAATAGGCAGAACCTTAAATAGACTAATAAGCCCTACAACTAGAAACTTAATTACAGTCCCCAAAGATATCCTGTATTTCACTTTGCCCTATATGGGAACCTCAAGTTTTAACATTAGAAATAAACTTTTAAAATTGCTCAAAGAATTCTACCCACAACTGTGTATAAAAATTATATTCACCCCGTCTAAATCGATTTACCATTTATTTAAATACAAGGATGTTATTCCTACACTTCTTAAGTCATCTATAGTTTATCAATACAAGTGTGACCACTGTATGGGGTCATATATAGGTAAAACTAAAAGACATTTAAAATCTCGTATTTACGAACATCTCGGTAAATCGGTCCGTACAAATTTACCCCTTGGCAAACCACCTAATTCTCTCATACGTAATCACTCGCACAACAATAACCACCCAATTTCACAGTCTAATTTCACCGTACTTGCTGCTGGGAGCTCTGACCTTAAGCTTAAAATTATGGAGTCTCTGTTTATTTATAAACTAAAACCAGACCTAAATTCTGACGAATCATCGATAGATCTGCTATGTTTTGGTTAAGGTACTAGTTTATTTTATTTACATTTCAGTTTTAATGCTTTTACTTTTTATAATTTTAACTTTTTAACTTCACATTTATTTACCTTTTAGTTTTAATGTTTTACATTTTCTTAGCTACTTTTTATAATTTTTTTTTTTTTAAGTTTATTTTAAATTGTTATTAAGCAATTTGTATTTTGTAATTTTGTATGTGATTTAGAATTTTATTGTTTTAGCCCTGAAGATGGAATTAGTGCATTCCGAAACGTTGGTACTATTAAACCTTGAAGGATGTTTGTATTTTCTCTGGTGTTCCTGTTCATTATTAAACTGCGTTTTCCACGCCACCAATCAATAGCCGATATATATATATATATATATTATGTTTTAACTTATTTTTTATGATTTATTTATTATTATATATATATATATATATATATATATATATATATATATATATATCTATATATATATATATATATATATATATATATATATATATTTCATTTACGCTTGTTTGAGGTTCAAGCCAACACAACAAAATAATACCGTTCCGGTTTCTTGTTACTTTCGTATAGGGGAATACTGTAATTGAAAAGCCTTTTACAAAAGTAATATATTCGTCAAAGATTTTAACATTGAACACATTACAATGAAAAATGAAGTTTTGACATCAATTTCCTTTGTCAAAGAATTAACATTTGAGACAAATGACTTTATTTTATTGCTGCACACGAGTCTGGGAAGTTATAGGAAGATTGGAAAAGAACTTTGAATTCCATTTACGACGCTTGCTGCAGTTTTAAAGAAAAGGAAAGACTTTGGAACACTTAAAACTCTACCAAGGTGTGAACAACGTTGCAAGATTTAAGAACGTACACCTAGACGGATTGAAGGAATGGCTGCAGCGAATACCTGAATAACTGCAAATGATATTTACCAAACATTAAGCCTATCTAAGGTCGATATCCATCCCTCTACTGTATGTGGTGCATTGAGGAGGAATGGTTTGCATAGAAGAGTTACACGAAGAAAACCTCTGCTACAAAAAGCTCACAAAGAAGCTCGTATAAACTACGCCAATGATCATTAAAATGATGGATTTGCATTGTGGAAGAAAGTTCTGTGGATAGGCGAAACCAAAATTGAATTATTCAGGAACAACGAGGAACAGTATGTTTGACGAAAATCAGATACTGCATTCTAGGAAAAAGACATATTTCCTAAGGTTAAACATGGTGGTTATACTGTAGTTTTCTTTCTTTGGGGATGCTTTTGTGCTTCTGGTCCAGGCAAAGTTGTTGTCATTATTGGAATCTTGAATTCGAAGAAATATCAGGAAATTTAGAAACAAATGTATTACCTTCAGTTCGGGAGTTGCGAATGGGTCGTAATTGGATAATGCAACAAGATAATGATCCAAAACATAAAAGTAAGAGCACAATAAAATAGGGCTGGGACCGGACAGGATTACCGGAGCATAATCCGCCGAATTGGCCCTTTCAGACCGGATCCGGATCAGGACCGGATTTTTTGCCAATTTCAGCAATCCGGTATTATTATTGGTAAGTGAATTACCTCAGCATTAAAACTTACGACTGTATCAATGAACTTAAAGTACCTTGTATAAATTGCATGCAAGTGAATCTCGGAATTCTAGTTGAAAAAATAGTTTACTAATTATCCCAATGTATACTTCGCGGCTTTTGTCCAGCTACATGAAATTTTACATTAAAAAGTTTATTTATATATATATATATAGTGTGTGTGTATATATACTGTATATATATTAATTGTATATGTCTGTATGTGTTGAGAGGGGTAATATATTTATAAACTGCCGGAACCTGACCGGATATTATCCCTACCAGAATCACCGGACCGGACCGGACCGAACCGGATTTTTACTGCTGGGTCCCAGCCCGACCATGAAATGGCTTCAGCAAACGACGTTCAAGGTTTTTGAGTGGCCCAAATCTCAAATAAATTGAAAATTTATGGTTTAATTTGAAAAAAACTGTCTGCAAGAGAAACCCTACGAATATGAATGAATTGCAATAATTTTCTTTAGAAGAATGGTCTAAAATTTTTAATGAGAAATGTCGATACTTTGCAGAAGAATACCCAAAACGAATCATTGAACTCAATCAAAGAAAAGGTGGACATACAAAGTATTAAATAATTTTACAAATAAATGTATGAAAACTTTTGCTTTTTAGCTTTTTTTTTTAGTTTCCTTAAAATAACCTATATGTAATGTTTCACATTATATGTTGGTGCTAAACTAATTTTCTATTCGTTAAATTTTTCCAAACGAACGGTAAACTTTTGGTAGCTATCCATGGTACAAAAGAAAAGGACGAATATAAATGAAATATTTCTCTGTACGAATACTTCTGAGCGCCACTATTATATATATATATATATATATATATATATATATATATATATATATATATATATATGTATATATGTGTATATATATATGTATAATATACTGTATATATATATATATATATATATATATATATATATATATATATATATATATATAATATATATATACACAGTATATGTTAACTCCTCCGTCTATGGCCTTGGGAGGTTCGAAGTTGACGGTGGTTCTGGTTAGGTGGCAGCAACGAACTTCTCCCTTTGGGTGTAGGGAATCGCATTAGTTTCTCTTATACTACTCTCCGATTTCTTTTTGTGGTGGCTCGGAGGATTCTGTAAAACTTACTAAATTTTCTGATGGTTCCCCAACTCTTCTTGTAGCGTATCGGGTAATTTTTTTTTCTATTTAAGACTAAGTTCTCTGAAGAGAGCAGGGCTTGAAGAAGAAGACAAAGATATTCTTTTACTGTAGTTTAATGCATCTAAAATGTTACAGGTAAGGTTCAGCCTCTAGGTCAGATTAGAATAATCGTAACAATCATAATGACAATTTGAAAAATTATACGAGTTTATATACACAAATTTTGGTGACATCATTATTATTTAATGTTGACCTGTTTTGTTTTTTATTCTCAATGGGCTGATATTTTTTGGCAAAATATTTGAAGATAAGGTAAATTTCTGGGCTGTAATAACGTCTAGACAGACAAGTAATATAAACAGCATATTGACAGATCTGATATTATCATGATCTGCCGAGTTAACTAAAAATGGAAATTGAAATATGCATTTTATTATGGATTAAAATTAAACATGCATATGAGCCAAAATTAAATGCTTAAAATTGAAAACTAAGTGTTAAGCAAGACATGACTTCATCTTTTACAACTAAGAGTGAAGGTATAAAGAAAATGCCCATTGCAGAATTTAACACGATTACATGATTAAGCTAAATCTAAAAAAATGATTAGGTAATTTAAAAAAAGAAATAATTCAACTTCAGCAAAAATACAATAGAAAGAAAATATTTTTTTTTTCCCAAAACTTGCGTTTTATATACAGTTAGAGTGTCACGCGAGTTTGGACTTTATATGCAAAAATGAATATAAGAATTATTCATTATTCATTTTTACAAAAAAGAATATAAGAATCATTCATTATATATATATATATATATATATATATACAAAATTTCAGTTCATCAGTCTTATAAATGAGGCTTCATTGCTTCAATTATAATTATCTTCGTCGTAATTGGAAGTTTTGAAGACCGCCTCTGACTTGCCAATCAGTTCGATGATTAGAAGCAGAAACAAGAAGCAAATTAGCAGAAGCAAATCTCACTTTCAGAATCAACTGTTCGAATACTACATTTCTGTTGATACAAAAGGCTATGAGAAAGGATAGAGGAATAAATTCAGCCTGCATAAATTCAATTTCCATGAAATTCACAAGAAAATATTTTGAACGTGAGTAGTATGGGTGTATTTGAGAGAGAGGTGGGGGAGAGGAAGTTATGGAGGAGTGCCAGTTGAATATAGAATATAGTTACTTAACCTAACCTAGCTTAAAAAATAAATAAGAAAATTAAATCAATTCAATGTATGATACAAAATATAAGGATGAATACAACTGAAATACTTCTATGTATGTCATTCTGACGAAGGTCAAGCTTGTCACTCCACCTTAAGCCTACAGTTTAACGTGAAATCCGAACCACTCCCCACCAGCAGCCCAGCGTCTTAACCACTAGGCTACCCAGGGTATCCATTTATCTATTAACTAGTTTTTATTATTGTGTGGAAGGATGAACAGCTGGGTTTTGCTGCGAGCCGGCTGCCGTCACCAGGTCTCGATCCGAGGGCCGATAGATTCGTAGTCAGCGACGCTAACCACTACACCACCTAGGCGCAAATATATTAATCAGTAAGTTTTTAAATTTGGTGTTAAGAAAGACGCTTCTATAATGAAATCGTTTTAGTGCACTTATTTCCATTGGTTCGGATATTTGGTTGAAGTTTTTGTTACTTTCTAGTTTGTTGACATTTTCATCATTATATTTCCTCGAGTTTATATATAAGACTCGAGGATGCAGATGAGTTCAACAGAAATGTTTGTTTCGTCTCTGAATAACTTTTTACTTCCGTCATTTTGCACTTAATTATACCGCTTCTTTCACCATTTTAATTTTGAGTACGGTTATATTGTATTGTTTTTCTGCAATATATACGGCTTAGATGTATGACAGGTTAACTTTTAGCCTACTGCTTTGTGTTGGCCTGTTTTATATATATATATATATATATATATATATATATATATATATATATATATATAATGTAAAGAACGAAGCTTGTGTAGAAGAGCGTTCCGGACAAGATGAGGAGGGAGAACGAGCAAATGAAAAATGAGGTACCTCCCAGGAATCGAACCCGGGATCATCCAATTGCCGGTCGGATATGCTAACCACTTCACCAAGTACCCCGATTAGTCAATACTCGTAATTCTCCTACATTTTTCATTTGCTCGTTCTCCCTCCTCATCTTGTGAGGAACGCTCTTCTACACAAGCGTCGTTCTTTACATTAATTATACTGTATGTTGTTTGCAGTTAAAATGGTGTGTGTGTATATATATAATATATATATATATATATAAGAAAAACTAATGTTACTCCGATTAAATGATTTCCTATGGACATCTAATCAGTTTGGCTTTAAAAGGTCCCACTCAACTGATCTTTGTATCTATGTACTTAAAGAAACAATATCTAAATACATTGACAGTAATTCAACTATTTCTAGCTGTTTCCTAGATATAAGTACGGCATATGATAGGATGAACCACAATATTTTATTTGCAAAACTAGAAAACAGGAAGATTCCCGTGTACATATTAAATTTATTGAAGTTTTGGTATTCCCACTAATCTTTCACTGTTAGGTGGGGCAATGTACTATCCGAGTGTTTTGGCTCTTCTTGTGGGGTGAGACAAGGCTCTTTGCTCTCCCATATGCTGTTTAATGTATATATTGACGGATTAATTGCTTCACTTAACGAGGCAACACTGGGATGTTGTATTGATAACACAAGGATAAATAACTTAGTTTATGGCGATGATATGGTGTTAATAAGTCCCTCTGTTAAAGGTCTGGATCGGCTACTAAAAGTCTGCGAAGAGTATTCGCAGAAACATGATATTCTTTTTAATGTTACAAAAACTAAGGTTATGCAATTTCATCCTAAAAGCTGTAATCAGCCAGCTGATATAAGGTTTAAAATGAATGGTGAGGTAATTGAGGAAGTACAAGAGTTTAAGTATTTGTGTCAAACTATTACCAGCTCCTTGAGTGATGACTAGGATACAAGAAAACAATCTCGAAGCCTGTGTGCTAAAGCGAATATGACCATAAGGAACTTTTGATTCTGTACAAGTGAAGCTAAAGACACTCTCTTTCGTACTTTCTGGAGTAATATATACGGACAGCAACTCTGGGTGAATTATAAAAAAGGTTCTGACAGAACCCTAAATTTGCTGTAGAACAGGTTTTTTAGACTCTTACATAAATTACCCCCGAGATGCTCAGCTTCGCAAATGTTTGCTACCCGCAATATCCCGAGCTTCCCGAAGGTAACAAAACGTGCTCAATACAGTCTAATGCAAAGAATTAAAAAATCAACCAACCCGATCATCCAAGCTATCCATGAGTCCTGTCATCTATACTCTAAGCTATGGAATTCTTGGTACGAAAACGTCTGTCTGTAGCTCCACTTAACTTCGACATTACAGTATTATTTCTAATCAATTGTATACATTTCTATCCTTAGTATATGAACTGTCATAAGTGTCATTGTATTAATAATATTTGTCATATGGACTATAGTCTGCAAAATAAACATTTTCATTTTCATTTTCATATATATATATATATATATATATATATATATATATATACAGGGCGTCCCAAAAAAATGTATACACACTTTACCAGCTGATAGCTCAATTGATGTTTCTTTCTTTCCAAGTTAAACCCATTAGAATTAATAATGGCAGTCAGACTAAGCTTTGAACAAAGGAAATTCATTCTAAAATGCTACTGGAAGTGTGAAAACGCAGTTGAAGTGCAAAGACAGTTTAGGAGGGAGTTTCAAACAGATCCACCAACGCGACTTACCATCACTCGAATTAGAGATAAGTTTGAAGCCGATGGAACTGTTCAGAATGTCCACAAGAAGCGTTCCGGAAGACCACGGACATCGACAAGCCCCACAAAGCAAGAAAGAGTACTGGAAACGTATCACCAAAGTCCAAGAAAATCTGTGCGGCAAGCGAGTCGTGAGGTAGGAATTTCAGAATCGTCTGTCCAACGCATTTTGAAGCGCTGTCAATGGAAAAGTTACATTCCAAGATTAGTCCATGCTATTAATGAAGATGATCAGGACCGAAGAGTGGAGTATTGCGAGTGGTACTTGGCACGATGTGGATGTGGACTGGACGAAGGGGTTTCGTAGAATACCCTCCGCGTTCACCAGACCTCACACCACTAGACTTTTTTATGGGGATACTTAAAAGACAAAGTCTACGCTATAAAACCTGCAACAGTCGCTGAATTGAGAGCAGCCATTGAACGAGAATGCACACAAATACCAAACGAAATGTTTCGTGATGTTTGCGATTCCATTGCTTCGCGTTATCAGCAGTGCCTGGACCAGAACGGACGTCAGTTTGAAAACAGGCGTTGACAAAACAATTAAATAATGTCTGTAGATTCTATTACATTTTGAAAATGAAATGCATTTTAATAAACACTGCCTTTATAATTATTTAAAGTGTGTATACATTTTTTTGGGACGCCCTGTATATGCGGCGAAATCCATGGTTTTGGTTGTGCTGAGATATTTCACGCAGCATTCTCATTCTCAAGGTTTCTAAAGCTTGAGAATGCTCCAGTGGTTGGAGCGAAACGTCGCTATTCCTGCTTTCATTTTCCTGCGTGAAATACAGGGTGTACATAAAGTCAGGATCTATTTTTGTGAAGCACTTGGAAATTATATGGAATTCAATCATAAAATGATAAAGTGGTAACATTTATTAAATAAGTAAGAGTAGGATTCGACGTGACGCCCATCAGTATCCCTGCACAGCTCAAATCGTTCCGCAGCATTTCTAAACACATTCTGGAGCATTTGCGGGGTTATGTTATCTGCAGCAGTTCGTATAAGTGTACGTAAGTTTTCAAGACTCGTAATCTTCGTCTGATAGACGTGCGATTTGATAAAGCCCCATGCAAAGAAATCTAAAGGGGTTAAATCTGGTGATCTCGCTGGCCAAGGTCTGTTACTTCCGCGTCCGATCCAGCGATTTGGAAAACGTCCATTTAGATAATCCTGAACAATTTTGGCATAGTGACAAGGAGCACCATCATGTTGATAGACGACGGGGATAGGATTGTTAGTACCGTCGTCTATGAACATGATGGTGCTCCTTGTCACTATGCCAAAATTGTTCAGGATTATCTAAATGGACGTTTTCCAAATCGCTGGATCGGACGCGGAAGCAACAGACCTTGTGTCGCGAGATGACCAGATTTAACCCCTTTAGATTTCTTTGCATGGGGCTTTATCGAGTCGCACGTCTATCAGACGAAGATTACGAGTCTTGAAAACTTAGGTACTCTACACACATGAATACTACTATAATATAAACTTAAAAAATCGGTATAGCAAATATAAATACTACTATAAAATGAACCTTAAAAAATCTTTGTAACCAATATTGTTTGGCCAAACACAAAAAAACTTCGTACATATACCTACCTCTGGCGAGGCTCTAACTCTAGCGAGGGCGCTTCGCAATATAACTAAAAAAAAAAAACACAGAAGCACTTTAATCAATGGCCACAGGATTAATGATAATGCCGGTCAACTTCACGTCTCGCAACGTTCGTTCTTTTTACTTAACTAATCTAATTAATTATTATTATTATTATTATTATTATAAATATAAATACTTGTAATTCATAAACTCTCTCTCTCTATATCTCTCTCTCTTTTACATACACTTCAAACACATCCGGTAAGAATTAAAGAGAAAGAAAGAAGATAAATTCGATAAAAGCAAACAAGAAATCAGTCAGTTTCCGGTATGATAACGAGTCATCCACGCATTATGACTCATAGTAGTGACGTCAAGTTACTATTAATACCCATCGTCACCAACAAATTCTGCTAGGTAATACTAGGCAGAATTTGACGATTTCTAATCTAAAAATAGAAATCTCCTTGGCGGATAAAGGGTGATGCAGCGAATAAGAGTCAACATTCGAGATACATTCTATATATAGATCATATTCAGTTTATAAATTGTTAGTACCTTAGAATAAACATGATGGTGCTCCTTGTCACTATGCCAAAATTGTTCAGGATTATCTAAATGGACGTTTTCCAAATCGCTGGATCGGACGCGGAAGCAACAGACCTTGGCCAGCGAGATCACCAGATTTAACCCCTTTAGATTTCTTTGCATGGGGCTTTATCAAATCGCACGTCTATCAGACGAAGATTACGAGTCTTGAAAACTTACGTACACGTATACGAACTGCTGCAGATAACATAACCCCGCAAATGCTCCAGAATGTGTTTAGAAATGCTGCGGAACGATTTGAGCTGTGCAGGGATACTGATGGGCGTCACGTCGAATCCTACTCTTAATTATTTAATAAATGTTACCACTTTATCATTTTATGATTGAATTCCATATAATTTCCAAGTGCTTCACAAAAATAGATCCTGACTTTATGTACACCCTGTATTTCAACATATTATATACAGTATATACATATATAAAACAGCTAAGAAGTTAAGTGTGCTGTACAGGCTACGGAGTTCCTTCATACACACTCAGTTGCTGTCTTTCTGTACAAGGGGGCTTGTCCCCCCTTGTATGGAGTACGCTTTTCATGTGTAGGGTGACTCTGCTCACATGAATCTACTTGATCGAGTGGAACCAAAGGCTTTTTGTCTCATCAGTTCACCACCTCTTAATCACTGTCTTTAATCTCTCTCTCTTCGCCGTGCAATGTTGCCTCAATCTCTCTCTCTTCGCCGTGCAATGTTGCCTCAATCTCTCTTTACTATCGTTTTTATAAGGACACTGCTCTTCTGAACTCTCTAACTGCATGCCTCCTACTTCAAGCAGAGCTTGCAATACCAGACTTTAGACACATTCTTATCCCTATTCTCTCAGGCTCTCTAACGCAAGTGTTAATCGGTATTCTCAATCCTTCATCTACTCAACCGATCAGTTCTGGAAAAACCTTTCTCAATCCAACTTTCCCCATTGTCTATGGCCTCCAATCTTCATGATTTTTAGTGACTTTTTTGACTCATTCTAATGCATCTGAAAGTAAGAATGTCCTCTGCACTTCCCAGTAGCATGCACGCAAAACGGTAGTGCAATGCAATTGCAAATGTTGATCAATGTTGCAAGAGGTTATGCAACAAAGGGGAGGGGGTCTTGCAACAAGTCACTGCTGCAAAGGGGGTTATGCAACAAGGGGGAGGGGTCATTCCCCAAGCTGCAATGAAGGGAACTCCCCAGCAAGCTGGGGGAGTTCACCTAACTTCTTTGGGGGATAAGTTGGGACGGCCTCACCCAACTAAGAGAAGTTGGGACGGCCTCACCCTACAAAGGGAAACCTAACACAAACCTTAACCTAAGAGAAGTTGGGACGGCCTCACCCCACAAAGGGAACCTAACACAAACCTTAACCTAAGAAGGAGAGAGGGGTGTTCGCCTGGCTCCTGCCAGACGCAAAATGAGAGTTCATCCGAGCCCCCGCTGACTTATAAGGTCCTAATCAGCCAGTTGGCTTAGAAAGCTTAATCTGACTTAAAAGGTGTAAATGGCTTGTTCAGGTGTACATTATTAGGGTTGAGTTGCCAGATTCCGCTATTTATTTAATTAAAGCATATATTCTTGACAGTTGGCTTAGAAATCCGCCAGTTGGCATAATCCGCGCTATTCATATATTCTTGACATTTGGCTTGGAAATCCGTCAGTCGGTTTCGAAGGTGTAACCAGCCATTTGGTATACATATAATTAAATAATAATATCGTTTATATATACAACCAAAATAATTAAATAGAACACCATTACATTATTCTGTTTATTTAGACGAATTATTGGAATCAATTTCACGAAATATATAGAAAATAAAAATACAATCCTATACAAACGATGGAATATGTATGATCAAAAATATAAAATAAAAAATAATAATAGCATAGGAAATACGAACGACGAATATATATATAATCAAAAAATAAAATAAAAATAATATAATACAAAACGATGGAGTATAACCATCAATATAACAGTACAGGAGAAATATATATATATATATATATATATACAATTATAATAAATAATTAAATATATTGAAAATAAATATACATCAAAGTACATTCACTTTATGTTCTACTGCGCTTAACTAAAACACTAAACTCGCACGTAATCGAGTCTAAAGTCACGTCATTATTGCTTTGTACAACGCAGTAAATATGATTTAACATTATTTCACCGCTCAAGTTATATGAACACCTTTACTCGATGTAAATGGCCTTCATATCGTTCAATACTATTTCTGTGCCCACTTTACATTCGGTTGGCAAGTTGTCTTTAAACACGGCTAGAATAAAATCAAAAGCACGTAGAAAGAGATCATCGTTAGCCACCATATCATTATTAAATACAAGTTTATAAACGCTCCTTTCCAATCGAGGGTTTTTTCACCCCGACCCATCTTTTCAATCGTGAACTCTTCTTCACAACGCATAGCGGGAATTGAAATAATCTTCCAAGTCGTAACGACAGCTGCTCATTATATAGAGGTACAATTCTTCGCTCAAGTCCTTTGTACCAAAGTTCATGCTATTTCGAAGTCTAAATCTTTTAAATAAGCATCCAGCTCTACACCATTCTCACCTTGTTCATTCCTACATTCGAAGAACCCTTTCGAGCAGAGCGGTGTATGCGTATTCAAGAACCGTGTCAAAATAAATCATGTCCGTAACACGCGCGTCTAATGTAGGCTTCAGCTTGCGGAATCCGACGATTTCAAACATTCTATCGAGGATGAATCGGTTTCGCGTGGGAACAAGAACGTTATTATGAGGTGCATTCTTCCACAGCAGTCGTATATCAATGCATGGCTGATTGTTATTTATACACAACGTACAAACAATGGCATATGAGGGGGCATCACTAATCCGTTCACTTCTTGTACCTACACCTGCAGTTATTTTATAACGGTCCTCACCCAACTTCTCAACTAAACTTTATTCATCTCCTCAACACTTAAATAAATAACAATACGTTTACCAGAGTTTGCTTGTCTACAAGTCGTTTCAAGTACATAGCTAATGGCACCGGTTTCACGCCTGAACACTTCGTCACAGACACATCGTACACGGCTTTGCGAATGCTTCTCAAAGGAAGTTCCATCGTATTCGAGGAGTGCACGTCCAGTCGGTTCAAGCTCTGAGATGACTATGAGCCACGGATGGGCGGATCGGCTGGACGGGTGGAGTGAGTCACACCATAAGCTGTTGAATCGTGTACGGGTTTGTTCCAGCATGAATTACGCGAGTACTTGTACCCATTATACCGGGCAATTTTCCGACACATGGGGTATTTTCAGTTTTAATGTTTTATGCGCACTAGACGTTCTCCACACATTAACAATCCGGTGCACTATTTGAGAGAAACATGTGACTGTATTTATCCTTTTTGTTTAACAATCGATACTCGTCTCTAAACTCTATTAAAAACTCACACACGCCTTTAGCTACAACCTCACTGCGAACCTCGTCATGACATATATGAATGTAGTGGTAAAAGTACTTTAACTTATCCATGATGACAAGGTTTACATTCTCAGCCGAAGAGTACGCGTACTCGGAATGATGCAGCATGATATAATACCGCCTGTCACACCACTCATTACCCATACCCGTTGCTTTTCTTCTGCACGCGTTGTTTCTTTCACCTCACGATATATGTACGCTTTTATAGAATTTAGCCCTATAACGTAGTCCATTACATCGTTTGTGCCGTGAAATCCGGCAATGCTCTCGCCAGATTATCTATAGAATATTTGAACATCTTGTTCCTCAAGCTTCGCGCGATTCAGTGTAGCCTTAAAATTCTCAAAGGAAGAGGGGAGTAGGCCGTCTTTCAGTATTCACCACATCTTCCGACTTTACGGAATACCACTTCATAAGCGTCGAACACGCAATATCAAAAGTCGCCATCACTATTATTCGTATACGTGAGAAAATACACGTCTGAACTCCATGGCTTGCAGAGGTCAACTGAACAGGGAGGGGTAGAGATATGCCCGGGTAGTAGCAGGAGTCAAGTGAACCTTTGATTGCGTTTACAGTGGGCGGAGCTTAGGACTGTACACACACACACACACACACACACACACACACACACACATAGAGGAGAAAATGAAACCCTAATTGAAACAAATATACGTAATAAATAAACATATCGTTAACAATAGACATATATATCTATATATATAAAACAATCAAGGATTAAGGTATCCAAATGGTACGGTATCATAGGTACCAGGCACCTGGTAACGTTTCCTATAGGTGTTACGGCATACCTTCGTAGACCTAAGTTTCTTCACGCCCCCCAGTTTCTGCGCCCGAAAATTGTGGGTTCCCACAGTCTGTTGGGATGGCTGGTCGCCCTCATCTTCCAAGCACACTAGATCCTTCAACGAGTCAAAGTTAACGACTCCTCAGTTAGCCTGGTTAAGTGTGATACCCTTAGCCTTCACAATATATTTCATATCCTCCCCCACCCTCACCAGCACCCCATACTTTTTTGGTCCTGTTGATACAAAGGAGTCAGCGGATGCACCATCACCATACTCATCCTTGATCTCGTCAGTGAACTCTCCGAGGAATTCCCCAATAGGTGGCATGTATTCACCCTCCCTCTCTGTGAATATTACGCCATTTGTGTCAGCATAGAGTGCCCTCCGCCCAAGAGAGTGCAGTAGTCCCCAAAGCTTGTTGCGTGCATATGCCGTTGTGAAGCTGGCTACAGGTATGTTTGTAACCCGTGAGGTATCTTTGGCCAGTTCGGTGATGTTGTAGTTTATAATGTAAGTATTACCTACATTCACGATCTCCATCACCTCTTTATCGGGAGCGTTTGCATAATCCCAGACTTCACTATAACTTTGTACCAAATGAACGTTCCCTTTGCCAGTATTCTGTGCAAATTTTCCCCAAAGCCTGTTTAGACACAACTTTGCACTAAAGCACTTGCCTGGGTTCTTTACAATTTGGGAACGGTCAAGTTGTGTACCTTCACGGTGACGGTAATGCTGAATATAAGCCGATTTTTCATCTTCGGTATCAATTCCTCGCGGGTAGGCTGATGCTTCTACTTTATCCTTCTAAAAAGTACTTATGTACGGCGTGAAAAGGTTGGGTAGGTTCTGAAACTTCCACACCTCATGTATCTTCAATATTCTGTATCCATGGCGAACGGCTAGGTCCAGTTCAGGGCTTGTATATTCACCTTTGATCTTACGCTGGTTGGTTGTATGATTACAGTACCTGTTGTTCACCTCTGCGCACTTCACGCACAGGGGAAACATGAGCTTGTGACCTATAACGACAGGTAAGATCGGCATCCATAAATCGCGAGGGGGGGAGCAAATCTACAAAAGAAAGGCCGAAATAGTATCCATTCAAATTTGGGGAGAGCACCTCGATGGGAGGCAGGTCAGGTCCCACCAGTTTTTCAGATGCACCTACGGGTACGGATTGTTCTTCATCACATAGGGATATAAAGAACAGAAGTTGTAGTAATGGAGTTTTACGCCCTCTGTAGGTGGAAATTATAGCTTGAAGGGGTTTGTGCGCCCGCCGAACAAGCTATCACCGCACTTGAGAGGATCCAACACGATTGAACGCTTGATTATGTTTATTTCTTCACGGTACTGTCCATCTGTTTCCATCCGTGCATCATACTCATGCTCCAACAAGATCTTGTGAGTGAACTGGAAGCATATAAGTTGATCGCGGTTGCGGGTCCATGCAAGACTGTCGGCAGGAGATCTACCTTGGATATCTCCTACGATTCCACACTCAGGACAGGTGCATCCATGCCACCAGCAACCGTTAAAGGAGTACAGTCTTCGCACCAGTGGCACGGTCTTCGCTTAGACCATCAACCCAAAAAACACGACCATTAACCTTAATGGGTACTTTCACCGTGTTGTGGGCATGCTTTATGTATACACCTGTCTGCTGTTGTATGTGTATGAGCCAGTAATTTGCCTTGTGCCCATAACTGCGGGGGTTGTTTCTGTGAATGAAGGCTAAAGTGTCTTTAGGCATGAAGTTATTCTTGAACACCGTAAAACAATGAGGCGATCGTGGTTGCGACTTGCAACGGATCTCAGTTGAAACCTCATGTATCTTCAATATTCTGTATCGATGGCGAACGGCTAGGTCCAGTTCAGGGCTTGTATATTCACCTTTGATCTTACGCTGGTTGGTTGTAGGATTACAGTACCTGTTGTTCACCTCTGCGCACTTCACGCACAGGGGAAACATGAGCTTGTGACTTATAACGACAGGTAAGATCGGCATCCATAAATCGCGAGGGGGGGAGCAAATCTACAAAAGAAAGGCCGAAATAGTATCCATTCAAATTTGGGGAGAGCACCTCGATGGGAGGCAGGTCAGGTCCCACCAGTTTTTCAGATGCACCTACGGGTACGGATTGTTCTTCATCACAGGGATATAAAGAACAGAAGTTGTAGTAATGGAGTTTTACGCCCTCTGTATGTGGAAATTATAGCTTGAAGGGGTTTGTGCGCCCGCCGAACAAGCTATCACCGCACTTGAGAGGATCCAACACGATTGAACGCTTGATTATGTTTATTTCTTCACGGTACTGTCCATCTGTTTCCATCCGTGCATCATACTCATGCTCCAACAAGATCTTGTGAGTGAACTGGAAGCATATAAGTTGATCGCGGTTGCGGGTCCATGCAAGACTGTCGGCAGGAGATCTACCTTGGATATCTCCTACGATTCCACACTCAGGACAGGTGCATCCATGCCACCAGCAACCGTTAAAGGAGTACAGTCTTCGCACCAGTGGCACGGTCTTCGCTTAGACCATCAACCCAAAAAACACGACCATTAACCTTAATGGGTACTTTCACCGTGTTGTGGGCATGCTTTATGTATACACCTGTCTGCTGTTGTATGTGTATGAGCCAGTAATTTGCCTTGTGCCCATAACTGCGGGGGTTGTTTCTGTGAATGAAGGCTAAAGTGTCTTTAGGCATGAAGTTATTCTTGAACACCGTAAAACAATGAGGCGATCGTGGTTGCGACTTGCAACGGATCTCAGTTGAAACCTCATGTATCTTCAATATTCTGTATCGATGGCGAACGGCTAGGTCCAGTTCAGGGCTTGTATATTCACCTTTGATCTTACGCTGGTTGGTTGTAGGATTACAGTACCTGTTGTTCACCTCTGCGCACTTCACGCACAGGGGAAACATGAGCTTGTGACCTATAACGACAGGTAAGATCGGCATCCATAAATCGCGAGGGTGGGAGCAAATCTACAAAAGAAAGGCCGAAATAGTATCCATTCAAATTTGGGGAGAGCACCTCGATGGGAGGCAGGTCAGGTCCCACCAGTTTTTCAGATGCACCTACGGGTACGGATTGTTCTTCATCACATAGGGATATAAAGAACAGAAGTTGCAGTAATGGAGTTTTACGCCCTCTGTATGTGGAAATTATAGCTTGAAGGGGTTTGTGCGCCCGCCGAACAAGCTATCACCGCACTTGAGAGGATCCAACACGATTGAACGCTTGATTATGTTTATTTCTTCACGGTACTGTCCATCTGTTTCCATCCGTGCATCATACTCATGCTCCAACAAGATCTTGTGAGTGAACTGGAAGCATATAAGTTGATCGCGGTTGCGGGTCCATGCAAGACTGTCGGCAGGAGATCTACCTTGGATATCTCCTACGATTCCACACTCAGGACAGGTGCATCCATGCCACCAGCAACCGTTAAAGGAGTACAGTCTTCGCACCAGTGGCACGGTCTTCGCTTAGACCATCAACCCAAAAAACACGACCATTAACCTTAATGGGTACTTTCACCGTGTTGTGGGCATGCTTTATGTATACACCTGTCTGCTGTTGTATGTGTATGAGCCAGTAATTTGCCTTGTGCCCATAACTGCGGGGGTTGTTTCTGTGAATGAAGGCTAAAGTGTCTTTAGGCATGAAGTTATTCTTGAACACCGTAAAACAATGAGGCGATCGTGGTTGCGACTTGCAACGGATCTCAGTTGAAACGGTTTATGTACATCTTTTTAAAGGCCTGGAAACATACTCTAAGCACGCGCTCATCATTCACGCAAAAACGTTCAAATTCATCAGCTACATTGTAAGGATTAGTTTCATTGAAACTGTTGTAGTAGCGATCAAAATCTTCACGCTCACTATCACTCATGTTGGTGTAGTTAAAGTAATGTTTTGAGGGAGGTAGTCCTACGTAATTTAAAGTGTCGCTAGTGAGGAAAGGGTAAGGGAAATACTCTTTTGAAACTTCGGCGGCTACACTCATCACCCTTGGGTACCTTGGCTAGTTTACAAGGTGTGAATAATAAAGTATCTTTAAACTGAACATTGCCTCTTATCTGCATTTCCATAAGTTTGTTTCCCCTTTTCAAGGGGTCGCCTGTAAATATCTACGATGACTCGTGTTCAAGCAATTCCTTATAAAGGAACTGTGTGTCAAATTTTGCCCCTTTATGGACAAGAATATACACAGTCGTTTTTCGATCAAAGCATTTATTATTG
This sequence comes from Bathynomus jamesi, assembly GCA_023014485.1. Lineage (NCBI taxonomy): Eukaryota > Metazoa > Arthropoda > Malacostraca > Isopoda > Cirolanidae > Bathynomus > Bathynomus jamesi. Next base: position 173,804 of record JAJOZX010005341.1, read on the forward strand.
AAAAATGTACGTCTGCACACATTACATTCTCTCTTCTCAGCTTCAACTACACGACTTTCACATTTCGGGCTTTTACACTGCTCACAAACCATGTGACATTCCTTACAATGTTTCACTATATCATCCGCAAACTCATACACAGTCCTACGATGATCATTCATTCCAAATACAACTATACGAACATTCATTTCTTGCTCTACCCTTCTCAGCTCTTCAGGACCCATATTACACTCAAACTCAAGCTTATAATTTGAAGCCTGTTTACGGGCACACTGCACGACCGTATGCAGCCAAATTTTTTGGGCCCGTGTATTTAGCGCAGCAAACATATGGGCCAAGACTATTGCTATAAAGCCGCAACCACGATCGACATTTATATGCCGTCTGTAAATAGCCTGAGAATTGAAAATAAGAGTGTAAGGTGTGGCACTGTGACCCGCAACCCGGAATACTCGGTCAATATCTACCGTGAAGTTGTCCATATTGAAGGCTGTACTACTTTCAGAGGCCTGCATTATACGCCGCAAAATGTAATCTATATCCACAGCTGCCAAGCGTCTGAATGGTATTACTACCCAAAAATCATCTACATCCCCGTCATCTGAACCGAACCCGAAGGACAGCCTGGTCCTGGCTTCACGTTCGTCGCGGTTCTGAAGGGCAAACTCCACAACACGCTCGACTACGCGCCGCAGTCCCACACCGTTGCTATACAGGATTCTAGGGTCAACCCTGACTACGTACTGATTTCTAGTCAGGGCAGGGGTGGGGTTAGCGGTGCGCACTAATTCGAATGTTATACCTTCCTCTGCAGCAGGAGAAGCTGCTGGTGTGGAGGATGTACCCAGAAATAAACAGGAATAAGGTGGTATATTTGAGGAGGAAGCTAGTGTGGGGGTTGTGACGTAAGACGTAGAGGGCTGGGGCTCTAGTACTGGGGGTCTAGCAAACGTTGCACTCTTGGCACGTTTTATACCTAACGTGGAAGGTTCTTCATCATCGTGCCTCCGCTTTGAAATGCCACGTGGTGGAGGTGTCGCTGGTGAGGGTTCGGCAGCGGGGTTGGAGTCTGTAGCTACATTGTCATCGGGGTCTTGTGTAATATCGATGATGGAGTGCTGTACGTCGTCGTCATTCACGGTTCTGTGGAAGAAAACAAGAATATAAGGAGCAACACTTAAATTTTGTTATATTTTGTAAATGCTCCACTTAGAGGTGTGACATGTTAGAGATGGAATCTGTACAAAAATTCAGGTTTACAAGCCCATCCACATGTATCATATCTGGCCATACAGGATGTGGTAAAATTCTGTTTATGCTTAAAATCATTAAAGATAAGGGGGAGATGTTCTAAAATTTTGTGTATAAAGTAATAAGGTGCTATTCGACGTACCAATCAGTGTTCAACAAGTACCAAAATAATATTTTTTTCCAGAAAGGCGTATATTTCGTTAATTCGTTGAAGGGAAATGAGCATAGTCATTCTAATTGACGATCTCATGTTGGAAATGGATAAAACGTTTGCCGAGACATTTACAATGCTCTCCCACCATTTTAACATAAGCGTGTTCTTCTTCAATCAAAATCTATTTTTCAAAAATAGATGCATGCGCGATGTGTCGTTAAATACATAATATCTAGTCTTATTCGCACAACGTAGAGATGTGTCAGAAATTGAGATATTAGCCAATCAAATATTCTCGAATCAGCGTAAGGAGTTTTTAGAGGTTTCTAAAAAAGCCACAAGTCAGCGTTACGGATATTTGCTTTGTGACCTTCATCCGCGAAACACGTTTAGGGTGCTTCTAAGAACGAATATATTCCAACGAACCTGAAACGGTGTATATTCCAGAATGAGAAAGAGGCTAAAGAAATACTGTGAATTAATAAAAATCTATCAACGATTGCCCCGGGCATTGCAGCAGATGTTTGTTAAAAATATCGACTCGGGCTTTTTAAAATGCATCTGTGAAATCTGCCTTAATGTTATAAAATGCAATGTGCTAATGAAAACCACTCAGAAGGCTGGCCTACGTCGTTACAAGAACATAATACGTACGCTCGCTCGTAAAAGTCAAACTTGGGAAAGAAAAAGCGAATTATTGTACAAAGAGGGGGATCGTTCCTCCTCATCTTATTTTCAGTTTTGGGAACTTTACTGACTAGATTAATGTAATGAAGAAAGTGGTAGTGATTCCGCACAAGGTGTATGCTTCACTGCAAAGTTCAAAGAGTCCAGACACTGTCCTAGAACCCCGTAAAAACAGGCTTAAAAGAATGGAAAGTGAATTGATAGACCTATTAAACAGTGAAAAGTCACCTGATGAGAAAAGGATCTTGTACCAAGAGGCTTTGCTGAAATTTCTTCATGAGTACGAAGATTATAAGAATCCAACAAAGCTCCACGTGGTTATTAGGCACAGCGCGAGCAACGATGAGCATGGCGAAATAGGACCTGGGGCCGACGTTAGAGATGACCAACCGAAGAATAACGGAACGCAACATATCGCGCATGTATTAAAAAGCTGTCCCCCACATACATCACATACATTGAGGAATAAAGGCTTAAGTCTTTATATTCTATTGAGTGAGGACCCCATCATACAGTGGCCTGATACAGGCGATTTCATTGAAGGAACAAGGGTACAGGGATCGAATATCGTCGACATTGTCCATGATCTGGTGAGAAAGTGGGACAGGCCCTCACCAGCAGGATGGAAGCATATTAAAACAAGACTACAACAAATAAATGTCCCCAAAATATTGATAGGAAATCTGAATAGGTTAAAAGACTTGGAGCAAGTCCCGCATACACCACAACTGAGTACGCCATCACCCCCATAGTAGCATCTCTGAAGAGGAGAAAGGAGAGACGAAACAACAAAGGTCAACCTTATCCACGGGTCTCTGAAATATGCAAATGGCTAACATATTAAGAAAACACTATTCTGACATATCTAGCCCAGCCTCCTATGACAGTGTTCATAGACTGTACAGAGTTGTTTACAATGATGGAGTAGGAAAAAAAGATGTTGAGAGGTTTTTGCTGGAGCAGGATGCTTATACACTTCATAAGCCAGTGAGAAAAAGGTTTAAAACAGCCAAGACAACCGCGGCTTCGATTGACTCTATTTGGCAAGTGGATTTAACACACATGCAAAGATATTCAGTGTATAATGGTGGCTACCGCTACATCCTATTCATAATAGACGTATTCTCTAGATATCTGTGGCTAATTCCCCTGAAAAATAAATCGCCTGAAACAGTTGCTAAAGCCACCAAAACGCTGATGTTGAAAGAAAACAGGATTCCAGGCCATTTTCATACGGATATGGGGAAAAAATTTATAGGCCGCGCTTTTCAGAACATGCTGACAGAGTTTAATATCAGTTACTACACTAGCAATTCTATACATAAGGCCTCTTTAGCTGAAAGAGTTCAACGTACCAGAAAGGAACGCATGCATCGCTATTTTACACATAAAAACACATCCAGATATATAAACATTCTGGGATCATTGGCCTCGTCATACAACCGTTCACACCATCGCACGTTTGGCACAACACCTATTGAAGTTTTAGAAAGAAGTACGCTCCGAGAGCCTGAAGTGAGAAGAGATGGAGCACCGCCAGCACAATCTACACGTTTCAAAATCACTGATTATTTAAGGCTATCGCGTTCTGGAAATAAATTCGCGAAGTGATTTGAGCAAGGACGGACACGTGAGATTTTTAAATTTAGTACTATGAGACCTAAAGGCGAGATAATGATGTATTACGTTGAAGATTTGAGTGGGAAAGAAATCGCAGGAGGCTTTTACCGCGAGGAGTTGCAGAAAGTGGCATTTAATTTAGGAAAAAATGTTTAAAATTTAATAAATTTTAGGCAGCAAAGGTTCACGAAAGAGAAAAATGTACCTGGTGAAATGCTTAGGGTACCCAGAACACTTCAACACCTATATAAAAGATGCTGCAATAATGAAGGTTAAATAGTATGCAACATGGCGCTTAACCACTTCTATTTCACACTCCCGTCCTCTTCTTCTGTCTGTACATCCTAACAACACCCTTGCCAACTTTGTAACAGAACTCCATGGGCCCATTGTATTGCAACGTGATTCGTACGAAGTTGGTGTTTGTGAATTCCAGTTAGCCACCAAATTTTTAACTCTTGAAAATGAACAGGTCATATTTCTGATTCCTAGAAGACTCGACGAGTGTGAAAAATTAGGCATAACCTTACATGACACTATGCGATCAGTCCTGTGGAGTACAGTACGATAGTAAAAAAGTAACACTAGGACTCGTTCATTATGACAGCCTCAGACATTGTGAGGGGCTTACACAAGAGTCTTGGAAAGTCGTATATAACAACCGATTCACTTTTTGAAGTCGTAAACATAGACAAGCCTGCACACACGTTGAAGTTAAAATCAACGATTAGTAGAAATATTAAAGACAGAGATGTTCACAAGAGTCGATATGGTGCAGCCCTCCAAAGAGACACCTTTCACGAGGCACAACATGACTTGTCCAGCTTAATGTATCAGTTGAAATTGGAGAAATTGGGTGAAGGCTATCCATCCCCAGACATGTGCTATATTTACAGCAATATCGTGAAGCATCAATTTGTTGAGGATACCCAGGCGCGTCTGCTCCGCATTGCACACATCCCCAACCATAGAGGGAAAAGTTTGAGCATAACATATGACAAGCACCATTATGTGAATGTTGCGATTAATCTATTAACCAGTATCTCAATATACCGTATGTCCCACAAAAAAGTACACCCAACTTTAGATTGTACTAACTCCTCCAAAAATTGAGATATTTTGGATCTGTTTGTTTGATTTAATATAGCAAATTATTCTTTGTTAACGTTCAAATTTATTCATGTTTAAACGATTTAGTGTTTAAGCATCTGCTTTTAACTGAAGGGTACAGCAAAATGGGTTGCGCGGGATGATCATTTCTCCCAGCCAGATAGCTCCTCTTGCTTTAACCAATGTGCTACTTTTTACGTCGAAGGATATTGCAAATGTTTTTTTAAATAATTCGAACTTTTGTATCTAAGATACGAGTCATACATATAAATGAAGAATCTGAATTACTAAATTTATAAATAACTTTGAAACCCTTATCATGCAGTTTACACGAAGGCAGCGCGTTCTCATGGTCACAACTTCTCTGCAAACTAAAAGCTTAAAACAAGTTCAGAATACCTTCGAACTGCAATTTCCCGATAGAGCTTCTCCAACTAAACATACAATTTTGAAGAATGTTCGGAAATACAAAGAAGAAGGAACGGTCCTCAATTTGAACAAAGGACGTTCAGGCCATCCGAAGACGGCAAGAACAGACGAGAACATTCAGCATGTTCGGCATTTATTAGAGAGACATCCAAAAGTGTCCACCAGGCGAAATGGTACAGAACTCTCACGCATGTCATTTCATCGAATAGTTCGTGAGGATTTGAATTTGTACCCATACAGAATGGAAATTCGACATCAACTCATTGAAGGAGATCTACCTCGCCGCCTAAGATTTGCCCAGCGGTTTCTTGAAAAACCAGAAAGATTCACGGACAATTAGTGGTTGGAGATGAGGCGGCCTTTTTTATGAATGGTCTAGTGAACAGACAAATCTGCCGTCAGTATGCACCAAAAAATCATCCACCTGACAATCATATCTACGAAAAGAATAACTCTAGACAAAAACTGTCTCTCTGGGTAGGACTGTGCGGTAATGGAGCGGTAATTGGCCCGGTCTTTTACGATGGTAATCTAAATGGTGAAGCTTACCTAGAAATGATAGACCGAGAAATCCTTCCACAAATACGTATTACTTATGGAAACCGATTTAATCGTATTTGGTGGGTGCAAGACGGAGCTCCTGCTCACAGGAGAGTTATTGTGAAAGAACGCTTGCAGGAAGTCTTCCACCAAAGAGTAATTGCTACAGGCCATGACATTGAATGTCCTCCCAGAAGCCCTGACTTGACCCCGTGTGATTACTTTTATGGGGTTATTTGAAAAATAGAGTATTTGCATCACAACCTATCAATTTAGATGATTTGAGGACTCGTATCACAGCTGAAATCAACTTGTTAAAAGACAATCCAGATCTTATCAAAAGAGTGATGGGGAAGATGAGAACTCGACTCCAATTTGTATCGATAGGAATGGCGGTCATGTTGAAAGAAAACGAAACTAAGCATAACTTTTGCAATAAGGAATAAAGAAAAATCTGCTTTGTATCTTATTAAAATTATGTAAGTATCTATTATTATGTATTTGTCTTTTCATACATCGATAGCACACACATTATTTTTTCATGACCAATTTTTTGTTCCCAGTTAGTTGTACCCTTCAGTTAAAAGAAGATGCTTAAACACTAAATCGTTTAAACATGAATAAATTTGAACGTTAACAAAGAATAATTTGCTATATTAAATCAAACAAACAGATCCAAAATATCTCAATTTTTGGAGGAGTTACTACAATCTAAAGTTGGGTGTACTTTTTTGTGGGACATATGGTATATCAGAACGATTAAGGGAAAAAATTTCCCATTCGGTGATGGGAGCTTAACAGTGAAGCTACACTTTCGTCGGATTCAGTTATAATGACCCGAAGGCCTTTCACAGTCTATCGAGGGGTAAGATAGCGTGAGAGTGGGCTTGGATCCATTTTTTCATCCATACTACGCACGGCTGTCCCAAAGTTGAAGAGGGGCGTCAGATACCTCGGGAGGAAAGCATTACAATCAGGTTTTAGCGCGGTAGAAGACATAATGGGTGGCGCTAAACCTAAAGAAGCTCTAAAAAACATTTAAAACATACACGGGACGAAATCATCAAAGATGCAAAGAGAAAAATACGTGGTGGCGGAAAGAAGAAGAGGAGGAGGGCTGACCGGAAGAAGGGGTCACCAACACGTGGCGCTAAACGTAAAAGGACATAAAAAAGTGTTCTAAGCGAATGAAACCTATGGTTGATCATTTTTTAACTGATATAAGCTGAGGACACTGCTCTCACGAATAATAAGCGATTACTACTTGTCGACAGAGGTGGCACTATTTCTGGCTCGTCATGGCACGCTTCATCCATCCGTGTAGATTCACAATGTTGTAAATCGGAGCTGTCCCTCTTTGAAATGCCTCCTACACAAAATTCTATTGAACATAGTGACTTTATTGCAATTAACCAATTAAACACAACTAGTTCCCGAATGCCCCTATAGAATTCGTGATACCCAGCTCAGGCCCATACTTTTTTGATCAAAGCTGCATGCACATGTACGATAAACTGCGTATAGCCCATTCAGATGGAACGCACTGCGATGATAGTTACTCTGCATACCCTGAAACCAACTTTCTACACTCCATATTCAGCCAGTTTGAGGTGTATTTAAACCAGGTCAACATTTCGGAAGGAACGGGTTATTATCACCTACGAGCCTATCTGGAAAATACCCTCAACTTTTCCAAAGAATCGAAGGATACCTTTTTAACTGCCGAAGGCTATTATCAGACTAAAGACGAAAGTAGTATAAAGGAAAAATTTATAAATTCTAAAAAGAAGATATTCTAGTGTTTTGGACGTCTGTATACAGATTTCACGTTCCAGGAGAAACTGCTTATGAATGGGGTGGATATGAAGTTAAAGCTCACCCGCACGAATCCTGAGATCTGCATAAATCTGGAGCTTGATCAAGAAGAGGACACAAAAGTTCGCCGAAATATGAAGAAATTGAAAAAAAATTAATACACGCAACAATAAAATACCCAATTAACAGAGTACAGATCAAACTATACACGATGCCCGCAGGGTTGGCCTCGAAGCAGCTATAAAACGTGGCCCTGGGAGTTCTACCTAAAAGGTTAATAATTGGAATGCAGGATCACGCTTCGACGAATTGAAAATATAAAAAGAATGCCTTTAAATTCGAGAATTTCGGCCTTAAAAATATAACTCTATACGTCAATGGCGTTGCGTTGGTGGGACTATGGATACGGACTACTCATCAGACACTGTGTTCCCGCTTTGCGCTAGAGCTTATAGTAATCCGGCCAATATTGCTGGCGGCTGTGATGAGATTGGGATTGGCTTAACGCAGAAAGAATTTGTCGATCAATTTAACCTTTTCCCGTTTGATATCAGCCCCGACTTTTCTGCTAGTGTAAATACACATTTAAGTCCACAACAAAGTGGGAACAGCTCAGTCAGATTGGAATTCGCGAACCCGATAGACGCGCCTATTAGTGTACTAGTATACCTCGAGTTACAAGCTCTAATAGAAATTGTCCGCTTGAGGAACGTAGTCACAGACTTTTAAAATGGACGCGAACACGCTCCAGAGAGTAATGAAAAGTGACCGAATCACACGGTCCACATTTATCGGTGTGTTTGCGAAGCATGAAACATTGAAATTGCCAACTACGAGAGATTGGTGTGGTCTTATTGTGAACACAGACATTGTTCGGGGTGAGGGGATTCATTGGTTTGCAATCTTTTTTAAAAATAGGGAAAGAATATACTATTTTCATTCACTCGGTGCTCAACCCTGGAGTGACCCTGTTGTTGTACAATTTCTCGAACAGCTGCATGTCCCTGAAGTTGTCTGGAATCCTTACCGATTCGAAGTATATTTTAGTAATACTTGCGGCATGTACTGTCTTTCATTTCTCCTGCACATGTCACGTGGGAAGGGATTTATAAATTTTTTAAAATTTATTCGATTTGTGCGACACTGAGATGAATGATGAATTGGCATGCAGACAGATAAAAAAAGTTTCCCATTTGTGCGCACTCGCTGTATTGTGTAAAGTTTTATGCGTGTTTATAAAATTGTAACTATATTGTGTAAAATGTGTCCATTAATGTTAGTCTTATTTAATGGACGCTATTTCTGTAAGCTGAATTTTACTAAAACGTGATTTCTGCCATTTAATAAACTTAATGAAAATACAATGTGTTTTGTTCTTAACCACAAAAAAATTTACATTAGTTCCTTAATGGTCCGGATGTGAGCCAATACCTCGACCTCAGCATTCAGGTCACTGGGTTGGCTGCGCGATAAAACCTCCAAATCGCCGTCTACTATTTGCTTTTCTTCAAAGCTGACGCGAAAAGTAGCTACAACACGATCAAGTTCCGCATCGGTGCTTTAAGGCGAAATTAACATGACTAGTTTATACTGAATCTTTTTTAATTAAAATCCAATTTTTTTTAAATCGAATTGTATTCAGAAAGCCTAGCTCAGTACTAATGCAAACTAATCTATAATTGAGGATGCCCGTTATGAATCTTTTACAACAAAATTTGATGAGTAGAAATGTATTATTACAACACACTATATATATATATATATATATATATATATATTATATATATATATATATATATGCTAAAATAACCATGAAGGAAACACAGAATGGACAATAATTAAAAACCTACACACAGAGGAACACACATATATATAATATATATATATATATATATGAAGAGAGAGTGAGAGTTGCAAGGCGTTACAAGTAGAGTAATTTACAGCGCTGGAGGGGAGAGTTACAGTAAGAGAAAATGTAGGATAGGGTACCTGGGTCAAATAATAAGAGCATACAACTAGCCAAACCGGGGTCAAAAGGAAAATTATCTGAGTGTGCTGCGCATCAACTGTCAGCACCGGGTCTCGAACCCGGGAACGCAGGCAATTCTTTAAAGTTTTCGTAATTCTAAAACCCTACCTGTTGAACTTTCTATAAATTTTTAAGTTATCACGTACAGAGAAACAAGCGCGAAATAAAATTTCACTTTCAAAGCCACCTTCACCGCATAATAAAATTCACTGTCTGAATGACGTTCTCAGGAACGAAAATTAGCTGGGTGTGCTACGCATCGTCTGCCGGCACCGGGTCGGCAGATATCCTCTCACTTCGTCTTCTTAGGGCTTTTTATAAATTATAACAATTGCACTGAATGATACTATTTTTATATATACATAGACAGTGAATGGCATTCCGTTTAAATCACAAAGTAGCTTTCCAAACCGCATTTATTATGACTTTTTATGAATTATTTAACACTGGCACTGAATGAAACGGTGTGTGTATATATACATAGACCGAATCACAAATTAAATTAATTACTTACATTTCAATATCCTCTTCATCGGTTGAATCTTTCTCCCCGCCACAAATTTCTGCAATGGTTTGCGTTGAAAGTAGGGCGTTCCGGTCAGCCCCTCCGAAAAGGTGGAGCGTAGCCCCTGCACAGAGGTCTCCGTCTTCAAACAATTGCGGGGAGCAGTAAAGCTGTTGTGAATGACTCATGGCGATATATTTCTGTAGTTACTCGTTGATAAATACAACTGCTGTGGATTCCAGTTGAAAATGCCCCCTTTTATATAAGCGGTCCTAATTGTAACCATCCCCAATAGCCGAATTGCGAGTTTCCTATTGGCCGTCGGTGAAATTTGGGTGGTCCACAACGTGTAAGCGTGACTTCCGAGCAACCAGAGATACTGTGCTCGTTCTCAGGCCCGCCCATTGGGCTGTAATTGGACGAGTCGCGAATCCTGGGGGACGTGTCAAATATAACTTTTTCCATTCCATAGATTTCTTTCAGAAATGAAACAGATTCGTAGAGAGAGAGAGAGAGAGAGAGAGAGTTTTGTTTGGAAAATAAAATTTGTTTTTCTGAGGTGTCAAGTAAACTGACCAGGCGCCGATCTGTCGCAATCCAAATTCCATCGAACCGTTACGTCCTTCTAGAGTCAAAAACAATATTATTTATCAATTGTTTTATTATTATTATATATATACAGGGTGTCCCAGAATTAACTATCTATTTCAATGAAATCGGACAAATTTTTTAAAAACACACTTTTATTTATGTTTATCATGTTTAATGTGTTAAAAATGTATAAATTTCTAAATTTTGTTCATAATTTTATTTTCATAATTTTTCATTATCTGGTCCAATGAAAGACCGTCTGAAGTCATAGAATGGCAAAGAGACTCTCCAAAAGTTAACGTGTAGCTTGGAATGACCAAATCCAAAATTTATGGTGCTCCATCTTGTTGAAACACAACATTATCAAGAATGCCATCATCAAGAAGCTGTGGTTCGCGAAACTGCTGAAGCATATCAAGGTAGACGGTACCTGTTACAGTTGCTCCCGCAAAGAAGAATGGGCCATAAATTTTGGATTTGGTCATTCCAAGCCACACGTTAACTTTTGGAGAGTCTCTTTGCCATTCTATGACTTCAGACGGTCTTTCATTGGACCAGATAATGAAAAAATTATGAAAATAAAATTATGAAAAAAATTTAGAAATTTATACATTTTTAACACATATTAAACATGATAAACATAAATAAAAGTGTGTTTTTAAAAAATTTGTCCGATTTCATTGAAATAGATAGTTAATTCTGGGACACCCTGTATATACGAGGTGCGATGCAAAAGTTCCCGGACTGGCAGCGTGGAGCGCTAACAGTCTGTAGTACGGACTTGGGCCGCTAGATAGCGCTAAACAGCTTTATCATGAAGCAGTGTGCCGAGTAACACGGTGGTACACGCACGCGTTTTTTTTTCACGAGCGTTTATGTGCGCTTGTGTTAGTGGTTTTATGCGATTTTTGCGAGAAGAGAAATGGCAGACTTGAAGGTGCAGCGCGTGTGCATCAAGTTTTGCTTCAAATTCGGAAAAACCGCGTCGGAGACCCACGAAATGCTTAAACAAGCATTTGGTGATGACGCCATTGGCAGAAGCCAGACTTTCGAGTGGTTCTCGCGGTTCGAACGTGGGCAAACGTCGGTTGAGGATTCCGAACGTTCTGTTCGGCCTTCAACCAGCAGAACCGACGAAAATGTTGAAAAAGTGCGTCAGACCATCTACGAGGACCGTCGGCGAACAATTAACGATATCTGCAGCATCGTTGGCCTATCGTTTGGTTCATGTAAACGAATTCTCACGGAGGAACTCAACATGAGGCGGATCGCTGCCAAATTCGCTCTGTCTGTGCAACAGTTATTTGCCAAAAACAACATGGCAGTGGTCCCCCACCCACCCTACTCCCCCGACCTATCCCCGTGTGACATCTTCCTGTTCCCCAAGATGAAGATCCGGCTGAAGGGGCGACGATTGACGACATCGAAGAAATTCAGGCGGAATCGCACGAGATGCTGAACAACATCCCCAAAATGGAGTTCCAGAGGTGCTTCCAGCAGTGAGAAAATCGCTGGGCCCGCTGTATCAACGCACAAGGGGACTACTTCGAAGGGGACAGCAGTAATTAGAACCTCAGGTAAGCCTACATTTTTTTGTCGGTACAGTCTTAAAGATAAATTTATATTGAAACAAAATAATTGGATAAAAGACGAGAAATGAAATAGTTATCCCGAAATGCAATCTAATTTTAATATAAATTTATATTAATATTTTTATAATAAGGTTATAAAGATATATTTGTATCTTAAAGCTAAATTTATATTGAAACAAAATAGTTGGCCAAAAGAGGAAAAATGAATAAGTTACCCCTAATTTAATTTCTATTTTGTTTTAAAAATCATATTAATGCTTATGTTATATCATAGTTTAAGGATAAAATTGTGTATTATGATGAATATTGGTTTTTGTATTAAACTTAGTTTATCTTATTCGATTTTTTGTTTGAAAAATCGCCCACCAAATGTCAAACTGGCCTCGTGGTCCTCCACCAAGAGAAGCTCAATAGAAAACTATTGGCGTTGCCTTTTTTTGCGACCTTGTCGGCCTACCCCTCTTGGTCCCATAAACGTATTTGTTTATGTTTAATAGTTCTGTCTATTGGGTCGTATTTAGAGACCTTGTCGGTCTACCAGGAGCAGGTAAGTAAAGCGGTGGTGGTGATTGTGGTGCTGTGGAGTGGTTGGATGGTTGTGGTGCTGTGGATGTAGTTGTGGTGGTGGTTGTGTAATACTGCTTCATCACCAATCGTCTAAGTTTCGACGTCTGGTTGTAGCCCTCATATCGGTTACGTGGTGTTGCTGGGATGAGCTCCTAAAAGTCTATACTTATACGATTGGTTGTAGCCCCCATCTCACAATGTGCTGTTGATGGGATGAGCTCCTAAAAGTCTACACTTAGACGATTGGTGGTGATGTTTTTTTTTGTGGTGGTTGTGCTCGTATATATTTTGCTATTGGTGCTTTGCATGCATCTGTTTATATATATATATATATATATATATATATATATATATATATATATATATGTGTGTGTGTGTGTGTGTGGTAATAGGAGCTTTATGGGCGTATAGTCGGGAAGTGTATGTGCGTTTGTGTGCGATTTTAATTCGTTCGAAGGTTATTAATATATACAGGCCATTTATGCCTTCTAAGCCAACTGGCGGATTAAGCCAACTTGCGGATTAAGCCAACTGGTTGATTAGGACCTTATAAGACAGCGGGCGCTCAGATGAACTCTCATTATGTCCCACTTTCTCCTCGAAAGAGGTTAGTTGAACTCCCCCAGCAAGCTGGGGGAGTTCCCTTCATTACAGCTTAGGGGATAACCCCTTCCCCCTTGTTGCATACCCCACTTTGCAGCATTTACTTGTTGCAAGACCCTCCCCCTTTGTTGCATAAGCTCTTTCAACATCCCCCTTGCAACATTGATCAACATTTGCAATTGCATTGCACTCTACCATTTGGCGGGCATACTACTTTCCCCTTTCAACCATTCCCATTCCTTCCTTAAATTTATAATTTTATTTTAAATTTTATTTATTTACTTTTACAAACATATCTTTACAATATTTATTGTACTTGAAAAAATTTACTAAACTACTAAATTACATTGCAATCTATACCGTATTTTTTTATCACCTTGTTATTTCGTTCATTAATATAATTTACCTATTTGTATAATTACCTATTGCTGTAAACCCAATATCGTACCTTATTACCTCGTTGTTGTGTGCTTGCTCATTATTGTAGTCTACAGAACCAAATATCTCATTACCTTAATTATTGTTGCTTCTCATTAACCAAGCGTTTAATGTTTATACTGTGTAAACCATTTCTTATTGCTAATAACCAGTCATTTTAATATAGCACAATTACCGTATACATAATTGTTAATCACTGTGAACAGATAATTCAGTTATTTTTTCTAATTAAACAAAACAAGAAACCACAAAGTCATTTCTGTCTACCTTATTATGTATTATTTGTTTTGGTTGACGGCCCAGATTGGTGACCCTAAGCATTTGTTTCAATTTAGTTCATAAATTATAGTAAGCTTATATATATACGTAAGGAGAAACACTGGGGTGCAAAACGAATGAAGAAAGAGTTTCCAAATAAACGATGGACGATACCTGGACTTCAACATCTCATAAAGAAAATTGATATCAAGGGTCGACCAAACGAAATGAAGGCAGTGAAAGGCCAAAAACATCACGTACTGAGGAAAATACTGACACAGTTTCATCCATGATATGCAGTCAAGAAGAACGGCCCACCACCCACAAGTCCGTTAGAGAAATTTCAAAAACAACTGGTATTCCTCGCTCTGGTGTTCGTCGTATAGTAAAAGATGAACTGGGTCTTAAATGTTTTAAAAGAGTCGAAGTTCATAAGCTCTTTGCATCAAATAAGCAAGCAAAAGTTGAAAAATGTCGTGCTCTGTTAGATCGATTCCCAGACAGAGAAGTGTCGAAAATATGGTTCAACGACGAGAAGACCTTTACGGTTACTTCAACAATAAACACACAAAGTGACCGAGTTTATGGAAGACAGGAAAAAAATCTCTCAGTCTAGATCGACTTTGCAGGGAACGTCCGCATTTTTCTCAAAAAGTCATGGTTTCCATCTTTATTTCAAAGTTAGGGAAGTCAGAGATTGTTTTTGTTGATCAAAATGTCAAAATCACTGCTGCTTATTACCAAGAAAAAATCCTTGATGCGGTAATGTCGTTCATAAGGGAGAAGTCAAGGTTGCAAACGTGCATTGATAATGGAGAAGAGCACATTCCGCATAATCTTGGACTCAATTAGGTAACTGTATAGAAAGAGAAAGTTTTGCTACCCGTGTCTGTATAACAGCGAATTACAAAATAATGGTTACACTTAGCAAAAATCCAACTTCACCACGAGATAGACCATGAAATTCTATACACGACACATTGATTGTACAAATGACATTTGATAAAGGTAAAATTATATTGTTCAAAATCAGGTTAATAGGTTTTTTGGCCGAAATGGTATATATATATATATATATATATATGGGGCGATTTTGCAGGCATTCGCCCTTGGCCCCTCCTTCCTGCATAAAAAATATGTATATATCACCACCAGTGATTACCGTAGTTTTTGGTAGGTTAGATTAGGTTAGGTTATATTGTAGTAGAGCAATGCTATTTTCTGGAAGTACGTATGAATGCGTCCATGAGTGTGAGTGTATGAGTGATCGTCTTTTGTTAGCTTGAAATGAATGCATGAGTTGAGAAAAAGAACGAGAGAGTTTGGTATTAAATTAGGAACTTTCGGTGATCTTTCGCGGTGATCGGAGGTGTTGGCACTGCTCCAGCGAATTGACTTGCTCGTTTGTATTAATATTATTACGTTTGCCTTGTTTATTTATTGCTGTTTAGCTTTCGGTTATTGAATACGTGAGAAGGAGATTGTCAAAGTTAAGGTGGATAATCATGTTACAGTTACTGAAGCCCGTACGTTATATGCTGTTAAGATGGGTCCATTGTCATCTCTGTCTGTGTCTTATGCTTGTGTCTTATTGGCGATCCACAGCTCCCTTCCTTTTACTCCAGTTTCTCTTGATATTGATATTGAAGCAGTTGCAGCAACAATCCACACTTCCTCTTTTGCTGTTACAGTTTGTACTGTATATTTTCTTCCAGGTCCTCCGTTCTCTACAGTTATATTAAACAGACTGTTTTTCTTGCTTCCTGCCCCTTTCCTTCTAATAGGAGACTTCAATGGTCATCACCCCCTATGGGGTTCCCCCTTCAGTGACCAGCGGGACTCCACCATTGCAGATTTCATAGCTGCCAATAATCTCATTTTATTTAATGATGGTTCCCCAACATTCCTCCATAGTTCCAGTGGATCCTCCTCACATTTAGACCTATCACTTTCTACTATGGACTTGTCTCATGTGTTTGGTTGAGAAGTTTTGAGTGATCCTTGTGATTCTGATCATTTCCCCATTCTTCTCACATCTTAGGTACCATCTGTGGGCTCAAAACGCTCCCTATGGAATATAACAGTGAAAGGACTGCGTAACTTTCATGCTGCTTTGTCTTTGCTACGTCCTAGCTAAAGCTAACAAAGAACCCTAAGATCCACTCTAAGGTTAGCCCGAGAGAAAGAAGAGAGTTAAAAGAAGAGAATAAAATAAGGGGTTAAGTAGCAAAATCTAACATTCGTGAGTTAACATTCATTCAGAAAAAGAAAAAGAAAGACTCACCATCATCATCTGCCGGCCACTGCCGACAAGTCAGAAAAATAGTCGAAGAGAATAGGAAAGGGGGTGAAAGATAATTAGAAGTAAAATAAGAACGCTTACAAACCATGCAAACACAGTCTTAACTCAAACACTGTCATACCATGCAAACTACAGACATGCAAGTAAAGAGAGGATAATAAAAAAAAGTAGGAAGAGTATAACAAAAAGTGGCTTAGTTTACGCTACGAGCTATATCTAAGTTCGTGTTCGTCTAATTTTTAATTTTTTTGCTGGCATATCACACGCTGGCATGTCATTGGCTGGCACTAATCGTCAACAGACTTATCCTCGAGCATTACCCCCAGAGCTCCTGTTGCTAATCATTTTAATATTTTAAACAAGTTAATATTTTTAAAATGCCCATCCAAACGGTTCTTAAACATATTAACGCTGGTAGAGTTCACGACGGACGCCACGCAACTTAAATCCGTTACTACGAGTATTGGTATTATCGAAAGTGAACAATTTGTCAAAATTTACGTTATCGATTTTATTAACGATTTTGAAAACTTCAATAAGCTCCCTTAACCTCCTAGTTTCGAGTAAATGCAAGTCTAACTCTTTAATCCTATCTTCGTAAGATTTGTTGCGCAATGACAGAATTAGTTTCGTGGCGCGATGCTGAACCTTTTCCAACCTATCAATATCCTCACGCTAATACGGGCACCAAAACTTAACGGCATATTCTAATCGAGGCCTGATTAGGTACTTGTAAAGGGGCACTATAATATTCTTCGATTTAAATTCGAAATTACGCGCTATGAAGCCCAACATCCTATTAGCTTTTGCGCAAGACTCCAGGCACTGGTTCCTAACTTTTAAATCCTTAGATACCCGTACGCCTAAATCTACTTCTTCGTCAACGCTCGCTAACACTCTATCATCCATCGTGCACGTGTAATTATTGTTATGAGAACCTATACGCAATACTTTACATTTGTCTACGTTAAGTTCCATCTGCCACTTATCCGTCCACTCCATAATCCTATCTACATCGTCTTGGAGCCTATTTCTATCGTCCACGTTAAAAACCTTACCACCTATTTTAGTATCTTCCGCAAAATTTGACACGTTACTGGTCAAGCCTACACCTATGTCGTTAATGTAGATTACGAATAACAATGGCCTAACGCTGAACCCTGAGGGACACCGCTACCTACATCCAACCACCCCGATTCACTACCATTAACAACGACCCAAATTACACGAGAGAAATAGCCCACCTCATAAGGCAACGTAACAACCTCAAACATAACACACAAACACCACACACAGAAGCCATAAAACAGCAGATACAGCAGCTCAACACAGAAATAAACAACAAACTCAAAGAAAAACAAACAGAAACATTTAGGGAAATCATAACAACACTAAACCACTCCACAGATACATCCAGGCTATACAAGACTATAAACAGCATTACTCACTCTAACAGCGGAATTGACACCTCACACGCGGCTATCTGTCGCAGCCAAAATAATATCCCAATATACACACAACAAGCTAACATTCTAGTTAATTACTACGCAAAGATAAGTCACTTAAACAGAGACAACAACCAGAAACACGCAGACAGACAAAGAGCCAGACACAAGAAATCCTACAGGCTCGACACGACCATTACACCCTTCAATACAAACCAGACCGACAAGATCATCAAAAACATTAAGAATTCGAAGGCTACTGGACCAGACAACATATCTAACATACACCTTAAACACTTGGGCCCACAGGGAATACTAGCTCTCACAAATATCAGCACATATTCATACCAACACTGTATTATTCCTGACATATGGAAACAAGGTAAAATTATTACATTACTCAAACCAAACAAAAATCCAACCAGCTTCCTGTAGACCCATTACTTTACTATGCACACCTTCCAAAGTAACAGAAAGACTAATCTTACAAATCAACAACCCACACATACTACTATCGCCTACTCAACATGGATTCAGACCTCACCACTCAACCACGACATTACTCACTAACCTCACGCAGCACATCCATAGATGGCATCAACTCCAGACGACCAGCTCATTGTACACTATTAGCAAGAATAGACATTAGTAAAGCATTTGATGCTATCCCACGCTTCCCTCTCATAAACAAAATACTCAACACAAACATGCACAATAACACCAAAAGGTGGCTGAGCAACTATGTTTCAGGAAGATACTCACATGTCACATTTAATGGCAAGTCATCCAAAAACAAGCTTTTTCCGAACGGGGTCAATCTAGGCTCTGTTCTCTCACCAACACTGTTCAATTTATACATGCATGACATTCCAACACCCATAGATAACAAGCTTACGTTACCATCATCTGCAGATGACATCACTAACATCCACCCACAATAACATCGACACCGCTACAAATAACCTACAAACATATATAAACAGTATACAAGACTGGCTCACACACAATAGACTCAAAGTAGCGCCCACAAAATCAACCATCACCTTGCTTACAGGCAACACAAAAGAACACCAGGTAACTCCACAGCTTACACTAAACAACACCAACATTCCACACACTCACAGGACCAAAATACTTGGGGTCACATACAACACATCATTATCGTTTGCAAACCACATTCAGGACATTAAAATCAAATGTACGTCAAGACTTAACACGCTTAGGGTACTATCAGGCGCAAACTTTGGACACCAGCAGGAAACAGCATCACTCATGTACAAACAATATATTCGCTCAGTTATGGACTATGCTAGCCCATGCTGGGCACCCATTATCTCAAACACATATATAAACACCTTACAGACAGTACAAAACAACGCACTTCGTATCATTACAGGATGCACTCAAACAACACCAATAAAACACCTGCACACAGAAAAAAAATTCTGAAAGTTATCGAACATTTAGACATGAGGGGAACAATTCATGGCAGCAGCGACAACTAACCCACAACACCCTTGCCACTACATGTACAATCATGCACCGACACCTCGCACCATTAAAGTAACACCAGAGAGACATTATAACCAAATACTCCATTCCATACCACGGCCCACAGACATCACACAGTACAGAAAACACATACACACACACCTAACCCGCGAAGCACTGACACGACTCGATCCGAATGCGGTCCTTGGTGCGAAGCCGCCACTCATTAACAGGTCAGAGATCAGCTTGAGCAGATCGGATCGAGTTAACTTAGCACGATTTCGATGTGGACTTCACCCCAACTTACGGACATATAAACACAGACTAAACAACTCCACAGACGACACCTGCCACCTGTGCCAGGAAACAACACAAACAATTGAACACATTATGACAGACTGTTCCGCTTTAGTACAACAACGAACACAACACATCACTAGTGCGCTGAACCTTTGGTCCACTCCGGAGAGGGCGATCGCCGGCTTGCTCGATCAGGGTGGGATGATCGAATAAACAACACCAACAACAAGGACCCTCTGTTTCCTGGCACGAAGCCATTCCTCTAATCAGTCAGCCACCTGACCGCGTATACCGTGCGCTTTAACATTCACAATTAATCTTCTATCCGGAACTGTATCGAACGCTTTTTTAAAGTCTAAATAAACATCAGCCGCTCTATGCCTATCGTATTCGCGCACTATTTCGTTATAAAACTAACAAATTGGTTAAACAAGATCAATGGCGTCGAAACCCATGCTAACTACTATTAATCAAATAGCGACTTTCTAAGTGATCGATGATACGATCCCTAACTACAGATTCCCAAAGTTTACCGACAATTAACGTTAAGCTAATAGGCCTATAATTGCTAGGTACTGTGCGGTCGCCTTTTTTAAAAATGGGAGTAACGTTAGCTAATTTGAAGTCTTCAGGAATAATCCCCTCTTCCAGTGACTGATTAAAAATCTTCGTTAAGGGGCCTACGACAACGTCTTTCAAATTTTTCAAATGTCTAGGATGAAGCGCGTCAGGGCCTGGAGCCTTACTAACTTTTAGCTTATCGATATAATGCGCAATCTCACCCTCATAAACAGTTATTTCATTCAAAATAGTCTCGCTACTAAATGGAACGATATCGTCCACATCAAGGACATTATTTACGTCTTCTACGGTTAAAACTGTCGCAAAAAAGTTGTAAAAAATACCCGCCATCGCCTGAGCGTCGGAAACCAAAGCGCCGTTAGGGTCCATTAGAGGTCCTAAATTATCTTTTATCGGCTTACGATTATTCACGTAGTCAAAAAACTTTTTTGGATTATGTTTACTATCCGCAGCTGTAAGTTAAAATTAGCTACCGTGCCATTGCGATTATTAAGTCTATACGCTCTGTTACGCTCGTTTATGAACTCGCCTATTTCCCGAGTCCACCACTTGGGCCTACCATGATTTCTAGCGCACTTGGGCCTACGAGGAATAACCTCCCTTTCGATATTCAAAAAACTTTCTTTAAACGCCTCCCAATGAATTTGCGTCATTACCCATAAATAATTTAACCCAGTGCACTACTCTCATCCTGTCCGCCAAACTATCAAAATTAGCCCTACGAAAATCAGGGACTTCTATTACGTTACTATCCTTACTGTTTTCTATCAATAGCTTAAAACTAATAATTTGGTGATCATTACACCCCAAACTCTCACCTACTTCTAAACCTTCGACTATATTATCGTCGTTCGTCATCACCACGTCTAAGATATTGTCACTGCGCGTTGGTTCGGTAACCATCTGTCGTAAAAAATTATCTTCCATGAACTCAATCAGTCTCAAACCCTCATCATTACGAGTAAAAGTCTCGTAATTAACATTAGGGCAGTTAAAGTCTCCGACAATTACACTATTCCGATTCAATGAAGTTACCAAGAAGTGAGTAAAATCTAGTATTGATATCGAGGGGTTTAATGGGAGGTATATAAACAACAACAAAATTAAAGCTAATACTACCCGCCCTAACTTCAACGCATATCGCATTAATTGCTGCCGGAAAATCTATCTTAACCTCGATAGCCCTAAGGGAATTACGAATGTACAGCAAAACGCCGCCACCAATCCTATGTAACCTATCATTAGCAAAACGTTTAAAACCCGCTATATCAAGTTCCCTCAACATGTTTCGATTCATGGTATTTAACCACGTTTGGGTTACAACAACTATATCGTAGTTCCCGGAATAAATTATCGCCTTAAATTCGTTCAATTTATTTCTAATACTACGCGCGTTACAATAAAAGACGCTTAAATTATTTTTTACCACGGAATATGGACTATGGATTTGTCTCATGTGTTTGGTTGGGAAGTTTTGAGTGATCCTTGTGATTCTGATCATTTCCTCATTCTTCTCACATCTCAGGTACCATCTGTGGGCTCAAAACGCTCCCTATGGAAAATACCAGAGAAAGGACTGCGTAGCTTTCATGCTGCTTTGTCTTTGCCACGTCCTGGAGATAATACTACTGTGGATGAAGACCGCTATACATTAACTCGCACAATTCAACATGCAGCTCAAGAACTTTTCACTCTCACTTCCAGTACGTTTTATGCTAAATATCACGGTGTGGTGGAATGATTTGTGCCAGTGGGCTGTTAGAGTAAGAAAGGTAGCTTATAGGTTATTTAAACAAAATCCTGTTTTACAGACCTACATCCTGTACAAAAAGGCCAGAGCAATTACTCGGTGTACAGTTAGATTATCCAAACGTTCTTCCTGGCTTGCCTTTGTTCAGAGGCGGATTAAGACACCTCGGGGACCCGGGGCAATGAAGAATATGGGAGCCCTTTTCTATAGCTGTTTATTAACAATACATGTACATGTACAGTACATAGTACATTTACACGAATTATATGTTTAGTGCTCAGGCTAATTGAGAAACAAATTTAAAAGAACCTTAACACAGTGTACGAGTATTTTGTCGTTCGCCAAAACCAAACAGTATTAAACAAACTTTATTTTAGGGCCTATAGAACATAAAATAAAACAGGGAATTTGTCATTTTGTGTACTCTGTCATATTTAATCAAAGAAGTTTGCGAAATCTAGAATTATATCATCGAAACTCAGTTGATTGGGGGACCCCTCAAGCATGGGAGCCTGAGGCTTCAGCCTCAATTACCTCAGTGATAATCCGCCACTGCCTTTGTCAGTTCTACGTCTCATCAGACAACTGAGAGTTTGGTCTGGAATAAAATTAAGAGACTGGAGAGAAAACCTCCTGCACGTCCTGTTGTTTTGTAGGACGGTGGTAATGTCATTTTCCAACCCCAGCTAGTTGGTAACTCCTTGGCTACATACTTTGCATCTATGAGCAGTAAATCTCATTATACAGTTCAGTTCCTTTCTAGAGCAGCAAAGACTGAACTCATCCCTACTGATTTTTCTACAAATGTAGCACTCCATCATAATAGTTCTTTTACTCTGCTGGAATTGGATATGGCCCTCTCTGAGCTAAAAAATACCTCCCGTGGGGAGGATATGGTAGTGTACCCCTTCCTCACCAATCTTTCATTTCCTAACAAGCAAGTTTTATTGGCCTTTTTTAACAAGGTTTGGATGACATGCTCTTTTCCACATGTTTGGACTTCTGCTTTGCTGGTGCCCATCCATAAGCCTGGCAAAGCTTCTACTGCTGCAAGTTCATATCTCTCAATGGCTTTGACTAGCTATCTGAGCAAAGTAATTGAAAGGATGGTGTTCCATCGTTTTTACTCTATTCTATTTCTAAAACTGGACAGCTTTCAAAGTGGCTTTTGCCCCCATTTTTCTACTTGGTGAGGCTTGAGGGATCGATCAGAGAGTCTTTTCTTAGAAACGAGTATATTTTGGCAGTATTTCTTGACATTGAGAAGGCCTATGATACTGTCTGGCACTACGGTTTACTCTCTAAGTTGTATCATTTAGGGTTGCGGGGCAATCTATCCATGTTTATCCAAATATGTTTGCAGCATAGACACATACGAGTATCAATTTGATCCTCTCTTTCAGTTGTTAATCATTTGGATGCTGGAGTTGCACAAGGTAGCATCATCATTCATCAGCCCCCTTTCATTTAATGTCATGATTAATGATTTATTTCAGCGTATGGACCCTGCTCTTAGCTATTCTCTGTATGCGGATGATGGGGTATTGTAGGTATCCCATGTTGACATTCATGTTGCCAGGGCCATTATGCAGAATGCTCTACACAGGATTACTAATTGGTCACAGAATAATAGATTGCGCTTTTCTCCTGCCAAGTCTACCTGTGTCATTTTTAGTAAGCGGCCAGTTCCTCCTTAACTCATTCAACCTCTTGTCCTGCTGACTAGCCAGATTCCTTTTGTCTCCTCTCAAAAATTTCTAGGTATTACAATTGACAGAACTTTGACTTGGAATCCCCATATTGCTTCCCTTGTGGAGCGTTGTGAGGACTGAGGGTGCCTTTAATTTCATGCGTATTAGATATATATGCATATATAATCCCTTAAGGCGCATATCTATAATTTATTCACTATTCACGTTTTTAAAAATATATTTCAAATTTTTTTTCGGAATAATCTATTTGAAACATCTGTTTTAGCGACGGAATTTTAGAATGCGTTCGCGCCAAGCTGACGAGTGAACAACTGAAAATTAATTCATGATGCCTCTGGGCGCTGCGTTTCCATCACTGGTTAATGGACCAAAGCTCACCTGTACTGGACGGCGTGGCAGGTAAATTTCAAATCGCTAATCAGACCGTATGCTAAAATCATTTGTCTGCGCAAACACCTGACTCCTGTTATTTGGAAAACTCTATTTTATTCTCATCATGCGTGAACTAATAAGGTATGTACCCACTTATTAAAGATTTTCCTTTAAAGGACCTATGTAGTGTATACGCTTTATTATTTATTATACTTCATTATTTACTCTAATTTCTGCTCTCTATTGCATTTCTCTTTACTCATTTCCACAATACTTTATAACGCGTGGTAGGTAGCCGAGGTAGCAGAAAACCGTATGCCTAATGCAAGGGGGAAGGGGGGTTCATTAACACTCTTTTTCAACGCTTGTTAACACTTTATTAATTTCGAAAATGGTTTAATTAAGTTAGGGGTATGCGAGTATGAAATTTCTATTATAATAATTTAGGTCGGAGAGGAACACAAAACAATTTGACTTTAAGATCACATGGCTCTAAATCTTACGCGTATCGCGCCTGCCTCAAGACTGACTCCCTTATGGGGTAGTCCGCTCCTTTGGGCTCCATTCAGTACTGCCAACTGTACCTATTTTAAACAATTTCACAATTTTTCGTAAATAATTTATATTAAACATTTTCTTATTTAATTAAACAGAAATTAATATTGTTAACTAAGCATTACTACACTCGCATCACCCCCTTGAAAATAAGTTTTTCCATTAGTAAAACTTATTAATATCGTTTAACAATGTCAATAAATTTATTCAACAAACTTACATATTTTGCAATTTTTTTCTTTTTTTTTCTTTAACAATTCAGAGAGATAGACAAGAAATAATTAGGATGACAAATTCCATACATATATTGTATCATATTATAAAAACCGAAAACTTTATAATTTTCACATTTGCATAAAATAACATTTCACTCTAATAATTAAATTACAACCTGTAACTAATCTATACATGCCAAAAAAATATGACGGAAAATTTTCTTACAGTGGCTACACAAATCTCAAGTTCACAATCTATTCCAGCGATTTCTCATCAAAGATCGCTTTACATTTGAAACAATTATTTGTATAGTTATACAGTTACTATCAGGGCAACATAGAAAAAAAAATAAAAATTTACATAAAATACTGACCAAGAGCGCACATACTATTTCACGAAAAAACACAACAACTATGGGCAATAATCGCGCCCTTTTCACTTATAATTTCATTACATCATAATCAGTACATCAATTTGCTGGACGTTGTTGAGATGACACTCCGCACGCTGACAACGGATTTCAATTTTCAATCGCAGCTCTCCTGCTCACTTCGCTAGAATGCAAGGGATTGCATCAATCAACATGCAACAGGGCAGCACGCTATAATGGTTCCGCTCTCTCTCCAATGGCGAAAAAAAAAACGAGAGACGTCCAATTCTAAAAGGATCAGGGGGGGAGATATCTGAAAGCGGGACCACGCGCTGGAATTGGACGGAATTTGCAATTCTAGAAGTCGATGAAGAAACTCGCCTTGTCTCATCTCCACTTTTGTCGGTGAACGCTGCTCTTCCTACGTCCAGCTGAAAGACTCTTCTACTGGCAACAATCAAACGATGACTCCGCCGTAGGCCGTTTCTCAACGAACCTAATGTATGTCTGTATGGACAGTACAGTCGTAGGCACCCGTTCAAGCTCTCGTGGCTTGTCTACCGCGCGCTGTGACACATATTTAGCGAAGCATTCGAGCAACGTGACCAGCTACTGCCCGAAAAATACCAGTAGACCATCTTCGATCGAAACTTTCGTGTGCCAAGACCCTGCACACGTAAATTTCTCTTCTCTTCCGAAACTGTCCTGCGCCAAGTCCATGCGCATTCGGTTCCTCTCTTCTGTCTCTTCTCTTCTCTTCCGAAACCATCCTGCGCCAAGTCCATGCGCCATTTGGTTTCTCTTCTCTCTCTCTCATTGGTGATCGATCACCTATCCGGTCGACTAAACTCACTTGATGGAACTCGGATTCAACTTGGTTGACTCCCAAACCGAGCCTTTGCAATTTTGAAAAAAATTTATTCGAAACGTTTCTGTACTGCTTATCATTTCATATTTAATTTATCGAATTTTCTCGACAGTTCACTTCGAAATACTATCTACACATTTGCTCTGGCCAAATTCACGGAAAGAAAAAAATTACACATCTCAAAATTTCGCAAAAATTTAATAAAATCTAGCTACCAATAAGGTCACTTATGGCAGTTACAGCAAAGATAAAAAAAGTCATAAAACGCACGAAAAAAAAATTGTACAGTATAAATATAAAAGCGCCCATACATAGTAACTGTTAGTATAATTTAAGAATTATTATTGTTCAAACTATCGTCAGAAATCACCTCAATACCTCTAAATACAAAAGACAAAAATGAACCCCAGAAACTTCATGTCATCCATTCTCTGACAATCATGAACCCTCTTGCTTTGAGGAGGAGCACACAGACGCCACAAAAACGTTACTGGCTATCTCGAAGGCTCCATTTCCGAGTGTACACTTGAGTCAATGTTTCAAATGCATTAGTTAACTCCGACTGAAGGTTTAAACAATAATAATTTTCTAAACAGTTATTAAAAAGTAAAAAAAATTTAAATATTACTACCAAAAATTATTTTAATACAGTAATTCCAACTTGAAACGTCAAATTTCATACGAATTGAACTCGCAATTACCAAATTACATCTGAGATACAACTCTCTCCTTCAACAGAAACCCCAGTATGGTTTGCAAATCACAAAAATCTCAGTAATTTATCGTTTCCAAGTGAAACTACAAATTTGCATAGTTATACTAAATAAGAATAGATCATATGCACTAAAAAAATACACGCAATCCACTGTAAACTAAAACAACACATTGCATAATTAAGAGCGGTCGCTTTGTTTGTAAGCGAACCTCTATACAAATATCCATAACCGAATGAACTTGCATTATATCCTAACATAATTTCGTAATATTTTCCATGCAAACGCTCGAACTAAAAAAAAAAGACATTTTTCATTTCTAATACCCAAATTAAAATATCAAATTAAAACATCCTTTTTAGAATATCAATTTGAACTAAAAATTTTACCATTGTCATTGAACTGGAAAGAAAAATAAAAATCGGCCTACCTGTACCAATAAAATTGATTATTGAATGAATTTATAAAACGTAAAGAAAATATATGAAAATAATTTTCTACACAAATTTCTGTAATTCAAAAAAATTATAATATCCAGATTTAGTAAAATATGTGTACCGTAACTCACCTTGGCCGTCAAAATAAAAATAAAATTTACTGCTGCACTTTTAGGCCTATATTTAATAAATTCAATGTTATGCGCGGAAAGAACAATTTAGAATTTTATGCATAACATTTGTGCTTATTAAAGAAAAATCCTATGCTTATTTATGTTAAACCAATTAAAATTTTGTTAAATAACTAAGAATTTACTACTCAATAGACATACCGTAATAACGGTTAATCTCCGAACAATATTTTACGATAGGCCTACAAGAAATCCTCTTTACAATACAATAGCCATTTTACCAAATATGTCGGAATTGTCGTGAAATGAACGAAAGGAACAGAGAGAAAAAAAAGATAATCAGCTTACCTACCAAAGTTTATGAGTATATAAATATATGTAATTATATATATAACTAATAAAATACGTATTATAAAAGTATATAATTAATGAGTATATAAAAATCCAAAAAAAAACTTATAGAAAATTTCACAACACCATTTCTCTATTTCAGTTAAACGAATTCTGCTTATTTTGAAATTTTACACAATCCTATACGGCGACTTATAATCTGACAAATTTAATATTTTTAAGACTGTAACTTAACCTATATAGCGCGAAGCAAAAAGCCCGTAAATCTATATAAACAAAATAATCCTATTATTATATACACAATCGAAATATAATCAAAAATCTGCTAATGAAACCCAGAAAATTTCTCATGTTCATGAAATGTTTTTGAATCGGTACAAATTTTCGCTAAAACATTTTGAAAGGACCATATAAAATGTGTATCACAGTGTATTTAAACTAACAATTTACTTACGTACAAATTTTTTTCTATATTAATCGCTATTTTTATATCACAATTACTACTAATTTCAAAAATTTTAAACAAAAAAAAAAAGGTAAGCTGGAACAGGCATACAGTGGAAGAGATGAAAAAAAAAGAAAAATTGAGTCTTCAGGCAGCACGATAATTTTCAAAACTATGCCCTCTCCAACCGAATGAACGAAATTTAACGTAATAATGACTCGCAATATTGAGTCGGACAAACGAAAAGCAACGGAACTGGACGATGAAAAATGGGACAAAGGGAACATTTCAGAATCCAACGAACTCCCACGAAAAGAAAGGAAAAAAAAAACAAATTAAATTTTTTAGGCGCGAAGTTTGTCAGGGACGCTATCAGGATGCGAAGGCGAAGCGCCATCTTGAATTTATATTTACAATGAAATTTTAAGGAATGAATTTCGAAATTTGCCTGCAAACGAGATCAACTTTGCATTTAGATATTTTAATAATCGAAATAAAATATTCATTAACGCTATTGGTTATTATACCGGTTTTGAAGAATTTTAATCAAAATACTAAATCACGTGGGTAAGCCTCACAAAATATGATGTAAGACCACCGCTCGCCACCAGATGTAGTGTATACGCTTTATTATTTATTATACTTCATTATTTACTCTAATTTCTGCTCTCTATTGCATTTCTCTTTACTCATTTCCACAATACTTTATAACGCGTGGTAGGTAGCCGAGGTAGCAGAAAACCGTTAGCCTAATGCAAGGGGGAAGGGGGGTTCATTAACACTCTTTTTCAACGCTTGTTAACACTTTATTAATTTCGAAAATGGTTTAATTAAGTTAGGGGTATGCGAGTATGAAATTTCTATTATAATAATTTAGGTCGGAGAGGAACACAAAACAATTTGACTTTAAGATCACATGGCTCTAAATCTTACGCGTATCGCGCCTGCCTCAAGACTGACTCCCTTATGGGGTAGTCCGCTCCTTTGGGCTCCATTCAGTACTGCCAACTGTACCCATTTTAAACAATTTCACAATTTTTCGTAAATAATTTATATTAAACATTTTCTTATTTAATTAAACAGAAATTAATATTCTTAACTAAGCATTACTACACCTAAAATTTTGAAACTGATCCTTACGTGTATATATATATATATATATATATATATATATATATATATATATATACTCTGAATAAACTGCCGAGGGATAGTATATATTGGCTCTATCTTCTGTATATACATTATTAAGAATTATTATATTTAAAATAAAATAAATTCGTCAACACTGACCGAAATCCAGTCTTGCCACTATTAAGAACTATGGAAAATCTTAAAAACACATATCTATAATCCTGCTCGCACCTCTCCGAACATCTCATCTGAAAATTAACTCTCAATGCAGCTGTGCGCTTTGGATCCATCAATGGTCAATTTATTTTCCAAACAGTAACATAAAAATATATCCAAAACTTCTCTCTCTCTCTCTCTCTCTCTCTCTTCCTATATATATATATATATATACACACATATATATATATATATATATATATATATATATATATATGTTTATGGAAGTATATGCGAATGAGCCTGTTAGGCTAATTGCTTACTGTTTATTATTTGCCCGGGTTCCTTATTCGTCATTTTCTCTTAAAGGGGGGTTGAAGTTTGTACTTACTTATATATTTCAACTAAATTAATTTATTTCCATTAACTCTGCTACATTTCTGAAAATCTGCTAACTTATACAATGAAGATTTTAAAAACTTTGAATTTACGTTTAAATTTTTTTTGATTTTTATGTTAAAATTTTTTTATCGTTTATGACATCTTTAAAAGGAGTGAAAAAATATGAGGACTGTTTAAGCTAATTCTGATAGAGACACGCCTTCAGAATCGTAGCGGCGGCCAATCAAAATGTCGTAGACTCACTCCCACGCCTCATTCGTCGGGTCGAGAATTTCTGTTTGGCTCAAAGACTGTTTACACGCAATATAGCCATGCCCTAGATGCACTGCCCTCTAATCAGGAAGCCATCGAGTCGCCGATTTGACTTCTAAGGGCGGCTACAATTGGACGGCGTAACGTATATGAAAAAGGGGGCATTTTCAGCGTGGACCGATAGCAGTTATTTTTATCAGTGAATAGCCACGCATTACTAGTTGTCATGAATACAGAGAGTGAAACGGCGTCCTACCGATTTCAGGACTTATATGAAGTTGGAGACCACGGGTAAATTACATTCGCGAAAGGATTTGTGTAAATATACTTGTTTATATATATATATATATATATATATATATATACAGTATATATATATACATATATACACACACACATGGGATGAATTTCACAATTAAACACGTGAAATGAATGAATGCTGCAAACCCACAAGGAAAAAGAAAAACGATTCCAAGGCCTTTTGTGTTCAGAACTACACGAGGTGTAGCTCTGAATACACGAAAGGCCTTGGAATCGTTTTCTTTTTCCTTGTGGGTTTGTAAATAGTGGGCACCTGACCTTCAACTTGTGGGGATAGGTACACCTGTACGACTTTGGAGAGCTGGCTAAAATTATCGAGAGGTTTACAGCCGACCAGTAATAAGAGATACTGGAGGAGGTAATGGTGCCAACCGTAAGGACCTCCGCTTTGGCCCATCCTGAGCGAATTATATTTAAGCAGGTAAGTAATACAACTAAATTATTTTCATTATACAGAATATGCTTTTAAGAAAATTAATTAATTAAGGTCAAGCAGTGTATATTTTAAGGTAATATGATTAAAGGAGGACATTAGTACATGTAGTTTTAAATGTAATTTTAAATGTATCTTTATTTTTATTTATTTATTTATTTATTTTTGCGTCCTCTTAAGACAACTTCAAGAAAGTATGGATGAAATGTGAACTTTCAAATTTTGCTAATTTCTTTTTACAGGATACTGCCCTGTTCCTACTGGCAGGATCATCAGACGGTGGTTTCAGGAACCTAAACCCCATTGAAAATGTGTTGGCAAAAGTGGTGAATGCTTGGGAGCCTGAGCAGGAGCAAACATCTCGGCACCTGCTGGAACACACCATCGCAGAGTGGGAACTTTTCCGCACGAACCACAAGTCATCTACAATCACGTGGCATCTGTTCCAAATAGGCTACGGGAGGTCATTAATAATAATGGAGGATGAACCAAGTATTGAGTAATTGTGTATAATAATGTTATGGTTGTGATGTAGTAAATATATATTTATTCACTTCACCAATTGTCACTTTATAATTTGAACATTATGTTTTGTATGCTCTAATGAAAATTCCTAAATTTACTTGATTCATGTTTACTTTTGTAATAAAAATTCGAACTATGTTATTATTATCTCGCTATAGATAGACCTATTTCTGGATAATCATTTGTTGATGATGCATGGACTTTAAACAGAAATATTATTGCCTGGAAGAAAAGTCGATACTACAATTTATCTTACACTTTAACTATAACTTGGCCACATCAAAATCCTATGACTGAAAGCTTTTATCGCACGTTTATGAAATAACCTAACTACTCTTTTCCCTAAATTTAGGAATAATGCATGAATAAAATACATAGCTCTCCTAGCATTACTACCAAAAGTACAGTGAACAATATATTTATTCTGTCGCTGGTTTTCAAAATATAAAAGTATTACTATGACAACACCTGGGATGGGGAGGAGAAGAGGGAGGCAGTAAGAGTGGAAGTTTAAGAGGGACTGCGTTGCTACCACATTTCGAAGAGGACTAAACAAGGGTGGAGCGCGACTGTTGCAGGGGCTGTACAACAAAATCATCAAGCAGTATTGTTCACATACCTTACTGTAAACAATTTGGTGCTTTTAAGGATTCGATATAATGGAAGGTATGTGCAATTGTTTTAGTAACTTCGCGATGAAACGCGACATCATGAAACGGCGACATCCCAAGGTAGTCATAATAGTATATTTTCTGCGTCCTCCTGAAATGCACACCCACCAAATAAAACCAGTGGAATCTTTTTTGCTTTGCAGACTCAACATTTTATCTTTAGCCTATATATCTACAAAGTAGTTTTGTGTGAAGTAGTACGTCTTCATAACCCTTTGGATTGTCAGCTCGTCTATTAAAAATCTGTTATTACCGATCTAAACCAGTCAATTTCAATAAGGCCTTGGGATTTTAAATTGAGTAGTACACTAATACGATTAGATAAGGGTTTGCTAAACTCTATTTTCAATGCCAAATGCCCCTGCTTCTGAGGAATTAAGTGTGAGTAAACACCGAGCAGTGATCTGTCGAAATGTCGAAAGCCTAGATAGTGGTTCTGTTTATATAGTCACCCACTGACCCCCTTATTCCAACATTGTTTTATCCGTTTATACCAAATTTCATTACAAGTAGAGTATTCCGTTTCTACGGCTCTACCGACAGAGGCACCATTCACTATCAGTGTTATAATCTTCAATAAAAAATTTTCAAACTTGAATGAGGATTTTTTATATATTTGCCTCAAACATTGTCATGGTTAACCATTGCTACTGTAAAAGTGATAGTATGGTATGGTAGGATCATTGTGAAAGTACCAAAATGTGAGCGATAGATGGAGTGTGTGACTAGGGCTTGGCGTGAATAATTTGAAAGTAAACGAGGTGGAAGATTGATGCAAGTTTTTTGTGGTTTATTCATACCCGTTTTCTCGACGATAAGGGTTAGAAGCGGAAAATTTAAAGTTATACATATGTAAAAATGAATAATGAATAATTCTTATATTCATTTAATAATTCTTATATAATTCTTATATTTTTTCGAATAATTCGTATATTTATATAATCATTATATTCTTATGTATATTTATTTTCATATATTCATTTTGACATATAGAGATCAAAGTCGCATAACACTGACACGAGTTTGGATAAAGTTCTTTATTTGCTTTCTATTTTATTGCTGCTGAATAATTGGCCAATTATTTCTTTTTAAATTATTCAATAATTTTTTTAGATTTAGCTTAATAATGTAATCTCGTTAAATTCTGTAATGTTCAATTTTTGTATACTTTCTCTCTTCTTTGTAAAAGATGAAGTCATGTCTTGCTTAACGTTTAATTTTAAATCTTAAGCATTTAATTTTTGCTCATATGCATGTTTAATTGTAATTCATAATAAAATGCATATTTCATTTTCCATTTTTAGTTAACTCGGCAGATCATGATAACATCAGATCTGTCAATATGCAAATATATACGCTTATGGACTGCGAGCAACCTGTAAAGGTTTTATTAATAATTTATCCAAATCACTGGCGTTCAAGAGCAGTACCACATTAGCAGTAAATGTCAACATACTCTTTAGGCATTTAGTTGAGTGATCGTTTTAAACAAGTTTTGTGAACAAAGGTACTGTTCGTTACCAAGACAACAACATATATATATATATACACACTCATTTTGTCATACCTTTGTAATATACCATTTTAATCACACACATCATCGGAAAAGCTCCCCCAGAAACTAAATTTCTAAAAAGCATAAAAAATATAGTGTATGATGGAAAGGAACAACTGATTATATACATAAACATTAAAAAAGGATTTAAAAAAAATCTACTACTACCATTATTATTATTATTATTATTATCATTATTATTATTATTATATAAGTGTTTAGCGTTATATCAGTGATATCAGTTAAGACTTGTGAAGGTCTATTTTTCGTTCGTTATCAACTGAGACGCAGGATTACCACACACACACACATATATATATATATATATATATATATATGTTAAACACAGACCGTGCATGGAACAAGGAACTCTTCTGGGAAATTACATCCACTATAATTCGAATAAGTAATGATAAATGACAAATACTATAGTTTTTTCTTTTTCATGATGTTAGCCCGACGTGGGCAACGGGAGACTCGCAAAGAGGTCCCAAAAATATAGCTTCCCTCACCAGCTATCTGCAAAGATAGGATCCAGCTTTGGGACAGGATCTAAGGTTTACAGCAGCCTAGTCCTGCTACATTTAGAACCTCAATATAAGCAAAAGACTCGTTGCATTCACGTCAGATTGAATATATCAAAGAAAAAGGGGTAACTATTGTATTTGTAGCCAAAAAACAAAACTTAAACTTCAACTGGGACATTGAGCGTCCACTTTTCAAGGCGCATAACACGTCCGTTTAATATGCACAAACTCAGAATGGTCCCCTGAGAAACTTATATGTTAAACACAGACCTTGCATGGAACAAGGAACGCTTCTGGGAAATTACATCCCTTATAGTTCGAATAAGTAATGATAATTAAATGACCATTCTGAGTTTGTGTATATTAAACGGACGTGTTATGTGCCTTGAAAAGTGGACGCTCAATGTCCCGGTTGAGGTTTATTTTTGTTTTTTGGCTAAAAATACTGTACAATAGTTACCCCTTTTTCTTTGATGTATTCAATCTGACGTGAATGCAACGAGTCTTTTGCTTATATTGAGATTCTAAATGTAGCGGGGCTAGGCTGCTGTAAACCATAGATCCTGTCCCAAAGCTGGGTTCTATCTGCTTTGCAGATAGCTGGTGAGGGAAGCTATATTTTTGGGACCTCTTTGCGAGTGATCCGCTGCCCACGTCGGGCTAACATCATGAAAAAGAAAAAACTATAGTATTTGTCATTTATCATTACTTATTCGAACTATAGTGGATGTAATTTCCCAGAAGAGTTGTTCCATGCACGGTCTGTGTTTAACATATAAGTTTCTCAGGGGACCATTCTGAGTTTGTGTGTGTGTGTATATATATATTATATATATATAATATATATACAGGGCGTCCCAAAAAATGTATACACACTTTAAATAATTATAAAGGCAGTGTTTATTAAAATACATTTCATTTTCAAAATGTAATAGAATCTACAGATATTATTTAATTGTTTTGTCAACGCCTGTTTTCAAACTGACGTCCGTTCTGGTCCAGGCACTGCTGATAACGCGAAGCAATGGAATCGCAAACATCACGAAACATTTCGTTTGGTATTTGTGTGCATTCTCGTTCAATGGCTGCTCTCAATTCAGCGACTGTTGCAGGTTTTATAGCGTAGACTTTGTCTTTTAAGTATCCCCATAAAAAAAAGTCTAGTGGTGTGAGGTCTGGTGAACGCGGAGGGTATTCTACGAAACCCCTTCGTCCAGTCCACATCCACATCGTGCCAAGTACCACTCGCAATACTCCACTCTTCGGTCCGGATCATCTTCATTAATAGCATGGACTAATCTTGGAATGTAACTTTTCCATTTTCAGCGCTTCAAAATGCGTTGGACAGACGATTCTGAAATTCCTACCTCACGACTCGCTTGCCGCAAAGATTTTCTTGGACTTTGGTGATACGTTTCCAGTACTCTTTCTTGCTTTGTGGGGCTTGTCGATGTCCGTGGTCTTCCGGAACGCTTCTTGTGGACATTCTGAACAGTTCCATCGGCTTCAAACTTATCTCTAATTCGAGTGATGGTAAGTCGCGTTGGTGGATCTGTTTGAAACTCCCTCCTAAACTGTCTTTGCACTTCAACTGCGTTTTCACACTTCCAGTAGCATTTTAGAATGAATTTCCTTTGTTCAAAGCTTAGTCTGACTGCCATTATTAATTCTAATGGGTTTAACTTGGAAAGAAAGAAACATCAATTGAGCTATCAGCTGTTAAAGTGTGTATACATTTTTTTGGGACGCCCTGTATATATGTATATATAATATTTTAGAATATTTAGGTATGCCAGGACACGTTTATTTATATTAATAAGAAACAAACAAAGCTGGTTTATTCTTCACGAATAAGAATACGAATCTGTTTGTATTTTCCATTTTAAATTAAGGTTTGGACGGTATTCATCAGCAGTTATTATTAATTAAATGCACAATTTTCTCTCTCTCTCTCTCTCTCTCTCTCTCTCTCTCTCTCTCTCTCTCTCTCTCTCTCTCTCTCTCTCTCTCTCTCTCTCTGTGAATCTGTACAAATACATCTCCATTAAATATGCTCTTTGCAATTCTCCACATCATAAAAGGAGAGAGTTTTGGAATTAAGATAACCATTAGTGATAGTTTTCTAGAGCGAGGGGAGGTGATTTATTAACGTAGGTAGTCCCTATAGTTGCTTATTTTAGGCCTATAGCATAAAAAAAAAGGACTGTCTTTCTTCATGATTCGACCGAATGACCAACTCGGTCTGGAGACCAACTAAAAGTGATAAATATAAATATGAAAACATACCAAGCTTTCATATATTGAACTATCGTAAAAAGTTCTAAGTTTGTACGGTGGAAGACGCCTTCATATATTTCTTTTGCGAGAATTGAGTTAATTCAAGCGCTTGTTCTCTAAGCTGAGGAATTCTTGGGACAGGATCAGCTGTCTGTGGCTACAGATTATTGTATTATTTGTATATAACACTTTCCATAGTATGTGCGCTTTATTAAAATTAAACCTGTATAAAACCTATCCTACTGTATATCGTCCAATTTTGCTAATAAAACAGAAATTAACTGCTGGTGTTTTTCTTATCAAAACTGCATCGTATATATATATATATATATATATATATATATATATATATATATATATATATGATGAATATATATATATATATATATATATATATATATATATATATATATATATATATATATACATATATATACGGCACTTAGCTTATAGAAAACTGATATAACCCGTATATGATGAAGGCCATTTACTAATTCATGCTACAAGAGCGCTTTCTGGACTCGTAAATGTCTAAAACGCACATCACTAACTATTAGCTAAAATTTGCTATATATACAGTATATATATATATATAATATATATATATATATATATATATATATATATATATATATATATATATATATAATATATATATATATATATATACTACCAGTCAAACGTTTAAGTACACCCTGAAATATTCATAAATTTCAAATTTTTTTTAAAG
Source organism: Bathynomus jamesi (assembly GCA_023014485.1). NCBI lineage: Eukaryota > Metazoa > Arthropoda > Malacostraca > Isopoda > Cirolanidae > Bathynomus > Bathynomus jamesi. The sequence continues at coordinate 211,016 of JAJOZX010005341.1, forward strand.
TTTTTTATTTATTAACTAAGTTATCATGACACAAATTCATAAGTACAAACATGGGAACCTAAATAACAGCAAATCAGGACAATTTACCAAAAGCAAAGTCTAAATTTTAGATTCATCAAAATAGCCTCATGTAGCAGTAATTACAGCAGAACAAATTAGAGGCATGCGCTCAACAAGAGAAAGAAGATAGTCTGGTGAAAGCTGCTGCCAGCACTCTCGTAAGGGTTCCCAGAGCTTCTGAGCACTGGATGGCTGCTTGGCTTTAACTCGTCAATCCAGTTCATCCCACACTAGTTTGATGGGGTTCAGATCGGGCGACTGTGCTGGCCATTCTATAACTGTGAGCTGACGTTGCCGTTTTTTCTGCTTCAAGTAATTTTGACACGGCTTGGAAGTGTGTTTAGGATCGTTGTCTTGCTGCACTATGAACTGTTGGCCAACTAGTCGCAGTCCAGATGGGATGGCATGGCGCTGTAGAATGCTGTGATAGCCACGTTGGTTCAGTATTCCAGTGACTTTGTGGAGATCTCCAACTTCCTCCCCTGCAAAACATCCGCAGACCATCACACTTTCTCCACCATGCTTCACTGTTGGCACAACACACTGCTGTGTCATTATTTCACCCGATCTGCGCCGCACAAATACTCTGCGTTTGGATCCAAAAACTTCGAACTTTGATTCATCAATCCAAAGGACAAATTTCCACTGCTCAAAAGTCCATTTTTGTTTTTTTTTTAGCCCAGGCTAGCCTTTTCTTTTTGTTCTGGAGTCTCAGCATTGGTTTCATTGCTGCAGTTCGTCCTTTAAATCCCGCCTCTCTTAGTCTTCTCTGAACAGTTAATGTTGAAACTGTTGTATTTCTGGAGTTGTTCAGCTGGGCTTTGATTTCAGGTGCTGTGAGGCGTCTGTTGCACAGACTGGTGACTCGGATATGCTTGTCCTGTGAGTCTGTTGTGGTTCTTGGTCGCTCTGACCTTTTTATGTCCTTATTTTGACCAGTTTCTTCGTACCGTTTAATGGCACAAGTAACCGCATTCACAGAAACTTTTATTTTTTTTGCAATTTGCATCAGTGATTGGCACTCATTTCTCAAAGTTACAATCGACTGTCTTTTTTCTGTTGTTAACTGAGCTTTGGCACCCATTTTTACTTTTTGAAACAGAAATATACCTTAAACTACATAGTTAGCTCCTCTGCAAGCATTTTATATGTAAAGACCTGCAGCGCATGTTAATAACTGAACACATGTATTAACATACTCCTGAAGAAACACACTACCCCAGTAGACTTTTAAACTGTTTTTGGACCTTTGTGCAGAGCTAATGGCATTAATTTTAGGTTGCATGCTAGACGTAAATTAACACATTTTGAAGGCTATTTTGAAGAAGCTTCTGTGTTACAACACACTGCATAGGGCAGATGCATTGAAGCATACAATATGGAAGCCAGGTAAGCAAATTCATCTCGAGTACCTGTTAAGTTAGTAGGTGTACTTAAACTTTTGACTGGTAGTGTATATATATATATATATATATATATATAATATATATATATATATATATATATATATATATATATATATATATTGCAATTTTTAGCCAATAGTTAGTGATGCGCGTTTTAGATATTTACAAGTCCAGAAAGCGCTCTTGTAGCATAAACTTGTAAATAAACTAATTTACTATTTAACAATTTAAAAACAACCGGACAAAACAATAACAATAACATGCCAACAGAATCGTCGTCCTCGAAAATGTTTGGAAAAACGTCGCCGCCGAAAGATCCGTCCTGCGTCTCCTCGTCGGAATATATGCTATGAGGGGAAAGAGCGCATTTTTATATATACACAATCAGGAATACACACGCACTATTATACATATGTGTATATACAACTAACACATCTTTTAGAGCTCACTTTCTATGCTTCCTCCTTTTTTTCCTTTTCGGTGGAGCGATTACAAATTCATTGGAACTATCGTCCTCGCTTGTGTTAGACAAATTAGGGAGGGGGCGGGGGCTTGCTGTACAATGAGTATGCAAAATTGTATATATAAATATGTGCAAATATATTTCATGGCTGTAAAAGCAGTCCTGTTCAAGCTTTACGCGATATACGACCGTATTATTTACATTTTAATGTGGAGCACACATCGTTATTATTATTATTATTATTATATATATATATATATATATATATATATATATATTAGGGGTGGTGGAAGTTGGTACCAGAAAGCGAATAAACAACCAGTAGTTGTCGTTTCATCTATGAAATGTGAAAATCACAAAGAAATGCATTTTGATAAAAGATCAGAATGCGAATTTAGCTTTTAAGTTTTTAATTTTTTCTGTTGTCGCTTCATGTGTAAAATCCCGTATGCGGCATACGCGCAACCAAAACAAAGCAAACCCAAAATTATTAACTTGTTTCTATAAGCATAAATATCAACGTTTTGCTTGTATTTTTAAATAATTATTAATTATGCATCTTTATTAAAAAATAATGGTAAAATATTATATTTCCTGTGACCGTTCACGCTTATTTCTTACATATTGCTATTCGTATTAACACTTTTCATTATGTTTCAGATTTTCCGGTGTAAATAATGCCGAAAGCGAAAACAAGACACCTGACCCGAAAGAAAAGTGAAGAAAAGTATGGAGGTGGTCCTTGTGAATTACACTGGGTAACAAAATTTGAAAAATTTTCTGTTTATTGTGATTTTTCTGTCGTTCCTTAATGATTTCGGGGCGCTGATTCCAAAAATGATATTGGATTTGCTCTATCCTCAACCGTTTCAAAAATATAGGTTATCACACTTTTCATATGGCAAAGTATATAAAGAAGGCTAACATAAATATTTTCTGAAAATAAAAACACAATTGGAAATTAATGTTTATTGAGTCAAAATTATTTGACAAATCCAAAATGGTGCAAAAGATATAATATATATCATGAGGAGAACCGATAAGAGAATAACAAGCCTCGTTATGCAGTGTGCGTTCCTTAAAAATGCACTGAAGAACGCGACTTCCGCGTATGAACATTCTTATCCTTTCTGATCAGCGACCATACGTAGTCTCCCATCATGGAAGCATCCCAATGGCCCTGGTACCTTTTCTCCATCGTTTGAATATCTTGATGGAATCTTTCGCCATGTTCTTCACTCACATTGCCCAGGTTATCACGAAAAAAGTCTAGATGTGAATGCAGATAGTGTAATTTTAAAGACATACTGCACCCCATTTTTCCATAGCACTTAATCAAGTTTGACACTGACTCCATATAGTTTGGGGCTTTATGGTTGCCTAGAAACCCACGAACCACATCACGGAAAGCACACCAAGCTTCTTTTTCGATCGGAGTCATCTTGACTTCAAGGTTATTTGAATTCAACAGCGCCTTGACTTCTGGTCCCACAAAGATGCCAGCCTTGACTTTGGCCTCAGAGAGTTTAGGGAACATGAACCGAATCTGTCGGAAAACTTCCCCTCCAAAATCTAACGCAGTTACAAACTGCTTAATTAGACCCAATTTAATATGGAGAGGCGGTAGCAGAACTATGTCAGGCTTCACAAGAGGTCCCTGAGTACATTGTACTTTCCTGGTTGCAGTCCTTCACGTGGAGGCCACTGAACTGTTTTATAGTGCTTAGTTGAAGCCCTGCTATCCCACAGGCAAAGAAAACATGAATATTTAGTAAACCCTCCTTGTAAACCTAACAGGAAACCAATCATTTTGAAATCACCACACACGTCCCAGTTATATTGTTCATACCTGATTTGAGTGAGCAGTTGTTTGACATTTTCATAGTGCTCTTTCATTTGAACAGAATGTGCAACCGGTATAGATGGATATTTGTTCCCATTGTGGAGTAGAACAGCTTTTAAATTCCGAGTTGAACTGTCAATAAACAGGCGCCACTCTGAGGGTATATGTGTTAACCCAATAGCTGTGAATAGACCATTAACCTCGCTGCAATAACAGAGAGAGCCATTGACATCGTAGAACCTTGCAAACTCTTCATGCCGCTTTCGGTATACAGTGCTCTTGCAGTCTTCTCCAAGCAAATTCCACTCTTTGAGTCTGGAGGTCAGAAGCTCAGACCCTGATTTCGTCAGACCCAAATCTCTAATTAAGTCATTAAGTCGTCCAATTCCCTCTCATTTGGAAAGTGAGGGTTTGTACTGAAAGTTACTGTATATTCTTCATCATGACTGTTCTCACCAGCCGACATCTCAGATGAGCTAGCTGCATCCTCTTTTTCAACCTGCAAAGCAAAGAAACAAAATATAGGCATAGCAATATATGTAGAAGAGCGTCAGCACTAAGAAAAATCGACACATAATGACCCACAGTCTGTAAATACAGAAGGTAAAGTAATGGATAGATACCTGTTCTGGTGGACGTGGTATTGGAAGACCTTCGCCATGTGGTACAGGAGCTATGGACGACGCTATGCTTGGATACTGAAGAGTCTGCCTTCCTTTAACTTTCCTGTACTTAGAAACAATATCATGCAGTCGTAGCAATCGTCTTGGTGTCTCTTTGGTTCTCTCCATATTCTGGGTACTCCCAGCAGCCACCCTTCAAGTGTGGAGCGGCAGCTTCCACAGATCACATGGGGTGCCGAGGGCTTATCTTAGTCACCCATAGGCATACCAAAATAGAGCCGATACGTGATCCAGAACTTGGTGCCTTTCACAATCTCGTGCAATACTTGCTTGGGGCCTATGTAATACCCACAAACGTAGCAGAATATATCCGGCGAGTGTTTACAAGCTCCAGTTGCCATTCTCTTTACCAAACTGTACTACATTAATCATAACCTGCAGATATAGAGAGAAGAGTTATTAAATCTGCAACAGATTACAGATTCCAGAAAAAAGATGTATTCACAACACTGAAATAATGTTCGCAATAAAAAAGGATCGATAACACTCAAATCGTCAGCACAGAGAAGCACAGAAACACAGTACCTCAGTGCTGGTAACCATCAGACAAACAACCTGCTTTCTTTGTGTGCTCACACTTACTGACTTCTCAGACTCTGCGCTCTTCTTTATATGTATGCTGTAAGAAGGACAAGTGTACACAAGAACACATCATCTGTGTTTGCCCTCGAATTGCAAAGGTGCCACTTGAAGAAAGAGCATACCTTCGTGATCAGCGATCCAAAACAGGTCCTAAGGGTGCATACCAGCTGTCTTCAGTGGACACAGCTGCTGCCAAAAGAGACAGGAAGGCCAAACAAGGACAACAACATGTACTACCTCAGGAGGAAGTTGAGCTAGTAGGATCTTTCATACAGCCTACAGAGTTGCCTGGAGTTACAAGCAGTTCATCTGGTGGCGAGGTTAGTTTCCTTTTATTTATATTAATTATATATAATTATAAATAAATAAATAAATAAATAAATTAAATAAATAAATAAATAAAAATAAATAAATTAAATAAATAAATAAAGAGAAAGCGCATTAATATTTTCCATTTATTTTCAGGAAGGAGAAGATGAATGGCAGCCTAGGAAGAGGCCTTCAGGAGACTACAGCCTTTTAAAGTTTCCCAGATATGCTATGGAACTTGTCAGAGGTGAATGTTCATCAAATCTGGGCGCAGCTCTTGGGAATGCCTTGCTCCATGACATCAAACACCTACTGAGACCTGAAGTTGACATCAATCACATCATGATTGACAAGTGCAAATTAGACAGGGCCAAAGCCCAAATTAGGGTAGTTAGTGAGGGTGTGGAATCAGAGAAAAAGACACAGCTCATTTGTGTTGGTGTGGATGGGAAGATTGACGAGAATACCATGACTTACAAAGAAATAGAGACACCTGAAGGGGAAACTGTTCTCAGAAAGTGTGTTGATGCAGAACATCACCTCACCTTCACCTTTGAAGATGGAAAATCTCCTGGCGCCTACTTAACCCACAGAGCAATTCCTGTTATAGGCGCCACTGGTGAGGTCCTTGCTCAGGAGACATTCAGTGTTCTTGAAGAATATAATAGCCTTGAAAGTATCCGAGCCATTCTTCTTGATAATACCGCAACCAACACTGGCTGGAAGAGTGGTTTAGTGGTAAAACTTGAAGAAACTCTGGGGAGGAAACTGCACACTATTTGTTGGGCACTGCATCAGAATGAACTCCCACTAACAGCTCTTTTCAAAAAAATGGATGGAGTGACAACTGGCCCAAGAAGTTTCAGCGGGCCCCTTGGGCAAAGGTGCGCAGAAGATATCCAGGATAAACCTCAGGTACAGTTTGAAGCTGTGGAAACTCCAATCATTGAAGGGTACATTCCAGAGGAAGTACTGAAAGACCTCAGTCATGATCAAAGGCTTCTGTATGAATATTGCAGAGGGATCGGATCAGGAAGAGTAGATGAAAGATGGGCTGCTTGGAAGATTGGTCCACTTAATCATGCAAGATGGCTAACTCTTGCCATACGACTTCTTTGTACACAAGAGAAAACAGACCAAACCTATATTTGAAAAAGTTGGTCCATTACATTGTTCGAGTTTATGCTCCTGCATGGTTTGAGATAAAGGCATCCTCTAAGCTGCATGATTCTCCTCGAATCCTCTTCTCTGCTATCAGCCGACTGAGGCTGATTCATTTGATGATGTGAAAAGCATTTTAAAGCAGAACATCCAGGTAATGTTTTCTGCCTCCGACCTGAGAACATCCTCTATGCCATGGTGAAAGATGATGAAGACAGAATCAGGAATCTTGGGCTTCAGACTATACTCACTCTCAGACACAGATAAATTTTGCGCTTCTTGCAATTATTATTTTTTTTTTTTTTTGCCAAAGCTGAGTTATTCTCCGAAAAATATGGAAAAAATATTATAATTGTCACTTTAAGTGGGTAATTTGTTTGTATTATTGAAACGGCAATATTTGAGTACTATTTTTCATGTATATTTATATTTTTATTTATATTTATATTTTCATTTATATTTTCATTTTCATTTTTCATTTATAGAATGGAGAGCAACCAGGAAGCAGGGAAGAAAATTCCCCAGGTGAATTGGAATGCAAATCACTGGCATGAGCTGATCGACCTCACTGACCCTAATGTCATGGAACCACCTACCACACAGCACCTATCTGATGAAGAAATCCAGTCATTCATGGACACTAACACTAAGCCAGACATTCCAGACTTGCCTTCTCACCCTCAGAGTGTTGAGGGGAGTGTGAAATTAGTGACAGAGACTTCCCATACCGTGTACAGGTTCGAAACTCTTCACACATGTATCCTTACTAAAGTACTGAGCAGGAAGATGCGTCCTGCATTTATGTCAAAAGGACATTATTCTCAATCGTATGATGATTTATATGAATATTTTTTCTTTTTACATGAGACCATGTGATTTTTTTGGATTTATCACCTTTTGAAAGTATTTTTTCAAGTTTTGTAGCCAAAATATGTGAATAAATTAGCAAAAATGCATGTTTTTTCAACGAAATTTTATCATTTTACACTTAAAACACATGATACACATTAGGCATTGTCTCCTCTTGGGATAGAAAATGATATTGAGTTGCTACATCTATAATTAGTTAATATTAACTAATATTAGTCTATATTAGTTAATGACGAGTTTACCTATCGCGTATGACGAAAAGTGGGTCAAAAACCATAACAAACTTTTTTTGCAAATCCGCAAGTAGGCCCTTATCCGTTTGCTCTAAAAAATTTTTTGGGTTCATTTCTCAACCAAACCTAACTACTGTGCACTTATTCACCTTGCGATTTCAAAACATGTGAAAAATCGACCCGCCCTAATGTATATATATATATTTCTCAGCGGAAAAGCAAAATGTAGTAATTTCCTAGCTTTTATACGAGCAACGTTCACATTATTTTATGCTAACACTTGATTACAGACTATACGAAATCACGTAGTGTATTTATTTACGTCTATTATTATTACTATTACCGTGTTAGAGTCTACTCACGTCATGTGTACCGTATGACTCGAATTGTCCCCAAAGCTGGCGGCACTTTTGCAGGGGTCGATCGGATGCCTGGGGAAACGGGCCGTCCGGCGCTGGGGTTATATCTGCAAGCGGTAACTGCACGTTATTGAAGAGCTCCTGAGAATCAGCGATCGAAAGGTCAGGAGTACTGCACGATGATGCATGCATTGGGTTCTTTCCGTATTTTGCATCCTCAACGGCCTCAAATAGGGCTAAGTCCTGAGACGTGAACTCAAACTCGTAGTCATTGGATGCGGTGTAAGCGAACTTGATGGAAGGCACCCGTGAAGGGTCCTTCTCACACTCATGGTTTTCCATAGCGCTGATCAAATACAAATCCTCCTTCGTGTACTGAATTGTAAAATCCTGATCTAGGTCGGAATCCATGATATATTTGCTGGAATGCGAATTATGCCATGAGGAAATCTCCATATCAGACTTCGGCATGGCTACATGTTAATTAACTAATTGAGCTTGCCTAATCTGGCGCATTGTAGGGGTATGCTCTACGGAAGACTTACTGTAATAGGACGTCAAAATCCTCGTCGAGAACAGCAATGAGTTTCGTCGCACGAGATAATTGTGAACCTGGATATTGTGTTCTCCGGGAAGCAACAGCTTGATGTACTGAAATAGTTAAGAGTAAATGTATAAACTGTGTGAGATAGCCCTAACCTGCACGCGTAAAAATATGTGTGGTTATTACCTAGGAGCGGACTCCGCCGTCTCTGCATCGTAATGATCAAACATACCTGCAATACAAATAATGAGTAAATTCATGCAGCCATTTGTGATAAACAAATTAACGTTTATAACTAATGTAGCATATAGTTATATATGAAAATAATGAAAATAACGGGTCTTAATTAAAATATGCACACTGTATATATAATGGTATATATTTAATTGTCGCAAGTGTAATAGCTTAAACTCTATTTCGAAGAGGAAAATATGGGTTTAAGATTTAATGAATACTCGTTCGCGCTCTATAATTACAGCAGTTTGCATAATTACAACAGTTTGTATATTTGAATGTTGATGAACTTAGCAACAGTTAAATAATTATCACTGATTATAAACTTTATTTTACGCTTAGAAATATTTTACAAATTTGGAGAAGACGAAAGTAACACTTACTCGATACACGCCATTTGGATGGTTCTGCTGTCACTAATACTAGCCTGACGAAGTATGTCATACAACCTAGTTGCCGTATACTCACCAACCGTAGAATTGAGAGTCTTTATTAAGCAGTGCTGTTACACTCTGCTGATGATTCTTAACTAGGTACAAGTCTTTTATAACCTTCAAGCTCCCCCTCAGGACACAGTTGTGTATATATACATAAACGTATCAGAGCCCCTTTCAGCGGAACGTAGATACACGCTACTCAAAGGAACAAAGTTTTACTCCATTTATAAGATTTCACGCTCTCCCTCGGGAGTTTACATATACAGCATCCCCCGTACGACACCATCATTAATTAAAACTTACTTTATACCAAAATAAATTGATTTATATGCCAGTATCCGAATATATATATCAACATTTTCTCATAGTTGGTAATTTCAATGTTTCATTCTTCGCAAACACACCGATAAATGTGGACCGTGTGATTCGGTCACTTTTCATTACTCTCTGGAGTGTATTCGCATCCATTTTAAAAGTCAGTGATTATGTTCCTGAAGCGGTCAATTTCAATTAGAGCTTGTTATTCGAGGTATACTAGTACACTAATAGGCCCGCCTATAGGGTTGGCGAATTCCAATCTGACTGAGATGCTCCCACTTTGTCGTGGACTTAAGTGTGTGTTTACACTAGCAGATAAGTCGGGCGTGATATCAAAGGGGTAAAAGCTAAATTGAACGATGAATTCTTTCTGCGTTACCACAATCCCGAGCTCATCACAGCCACCTGCAATATGGGCCATATTACTATAAGCTCTCGCGCAAAGCGGGAACACAGCGTCTGATGAGTAGTCCGTATCCATAGTCCAACCCAACGCAACGCCATTGACGTATAGAGTTATATTTTTAAGGCCGAAATTCTCGAATTTAAAGGCGTTCTTTTTATATTTTCAATTCGTCGAAGCGTGATCCTGCATTCCAATTATTAACCTTTTAGGTAGAACTCCCACGGCCGCGTTTTCTAGCTGCTTTCGAGGCCAACCCTGCTGGCACAGTATATAATTTGATCTGTACTCTGTTAATTGGGTATTTTATTGTTGCGTGTATTAAATTTTTTTCAATTTCTACATATTTCGGCGAACTTAATTTCACTCGCCGGACACGCAGATGTTTCCATAATGCGAATCACAAGGGGTTTTGCGCCCTATTCTTGATCAGGTCCCAGATTTATGCAGATCTCAGGATTCGTGCGGGTGAGCTTTAATTCCATATCCACCCCATTCATAAGCAGTTTCTCCTGGAGCGTGAAGTCTGTATGCAGATGTCCAAAACACTCGTATATCTTCTTTTTAAAATTTTTAAATTTATCCTTTATACTACTTTCGTCTTTAGTCTGATAATAGCCCTCGGCAGTCAAAAAGGTATCCTTCGCTTCTTTTGAAAAGTTGAGGACATTTTCCAGATAGGCTCGTAGGTGATAATAACCCGTTCCTGCGGAAATGTTGAACTGGTTTAAATACACCCCACACTGACTGAATATGGAATGCAGAAAGTTGGTTTCAGGGTATGCAGAATAATCATCATCGCAGTCCGTTCCATCAGAATGGGCTATACGTAGTTTAGAGTACATGTGCATGCAGCTTGGATCCAAAAAGTATGGGCCTGAACTGGGTATCAAGAATTCTACAGGGGCACCGGGGAACTGATTGTTTAATGGGTTAATTGTAAAAAAGTCACTGTGCTCAATAGAAACTTGTGTTGGAGGCATATCAAAGAGGGACAGCTCCGATTTACAACATTGTAAGCTACACGGATGGATGAAGCGTGCCAAGACGAGTCAGAAATAGTGCCACCTCTCTCGACAAGTAGTAATCAGCCTATGATTCGTGAGATCAATGTCCTCAGCTTATATCAGTTAGAAAAATGATCAACCATAGGTTTCATTCGCTTAGAGCACTTCTATTTTGATGTCCTTTTACGTTTAGCGCCACGTGTTGGTGACCCCTTCTTCAGGGCAGCCCTCTTCTTCTTCCCACCACCACGCATTTTTCTCTTTGCATCTTTGATGATTTCGTCCCGTGTACGTTTTAAATGTTTTTTTAGAGCTTCTTTAGGTTTAGCTCCACCCATTATGTCTTCTACCGCGTTTAAACCTGATTGTAACGCCTTCCTCCCGAGGTATCTGGCCCCCCTCTTCAACAATGGGACAGCCGTGCGTAGTATGGTTGAAAAAAATGGATCCAAGCCCACTACCACGCTGATATCTCACCCCTCGATAGACTGTGAAAGGCCTTCGTGTCAATATAACTGAATGCGACGAAAGTGTAGCTTCACTGTTAAGCTCCCATCAACGAATGGGAAATTTTTTTCCTTAATCGTTCTTATATATATTGAGACATTGGTTAATAGATTATCGCAACATTCACATAATGGGGCTTGTCATATGTAATGCTCAAGCTCTTCCCTCTATGGTTGGGAATGTGTGCAATGCGGAACAGACGTGCCTGGGTATCCCCAACAAATTGATGCTGTACGACATTGCTGTAAATATAGCACATGTCTGGGGATGGATAGCCTTCACCCAATTTCTCCAATTTCAACTGATATATTAAGCTGGACAAGTCATGTTGTGCCTCGTGAAAGTATCTCTTTGGAACGCTGCTCCATATCGGCCCTCGGTTATAATTTGGAACAATCCTTTGTCTTTAATATTTCTATTATCCTGTGATTTTAGGGTCAGAGCATATGCAGGGGTTTCTTTGTTTACGATCTCGTATACTAAATCAGCCGTAAGATTTCAGCTTTTAAACTTCCGTTTAAGTCTCTTACAACATCCTCGGCGGCACCATAACGACCCTGGCCCAGTGTTATTACTGTAGTGTAATACAGGGCCTCCCTACTCCGGGCTAGGGTTTCTCCTTATATGCAGCTTTCTTCATCCCGGGAAATCCAGGGAATTCCCGGAAAAATTAAGCCAATTCCCGGGATTCCGGTTGTATATTTAAGAGAACGGTAATTTTTTTTATTGTTCAGTGATATAATACCCTTTTAGAATTGGGATAACCAATTACTTATGCCTAGATGACCACTTTTGCATTGTAATACTTGAATTGAGTTTACCAATCAGTGGTAGCTATTTATTATTTATTAAACATAATATTTATCATGCTATTCATCTGCAGGGGGCAAATAAAAGGCTAAAATATTATATTCCTTTAATTATAATTAAGTGCATTTGCAAATAAAAATAAAAAGAAACTTCATTAAAAAAAAACAATTTATACCTTTTATCTCAACATATTTTATCTTAAAATATTTAGCCAATACAAAAAAAAAAATAAATAAACTTCATTAATTAATAATTTCATCCTTTTATCTTAAAATATTTTATCTTAAAATATTTATCTTAAAATATTTAGAGTCAATCAACATTTTTAAAATAGCTTCTTAAAAAACATAAACAATCGATACTTCTATCACTAAGACGAGTTCTCAACTTGGTGATAAATAAACCTGCTGCAGCAAAGGCTCTTTCTGATTCAACAGAGGTTGGCAGAATGGTTTTCAGTGCATCAAATAAATTCATGATGTTTGAAGTTCTGTTCCCTATTGTCTCGAATAACTGCAGTTCTTGCTTCAAATGCTTGCTTAAACTCTGAGCAAGATGAGTTGCCTGCGATCGTTAGATAATATACTGAGACTCGGTTCCTCGTATTATACGCAGCGCTAGCGACATTCCCTCAGCCAGTTTTTGGCATACGAGCCCACTTTTAGATTGCTCTAAGTTGCTAATGCTAGTAGGTGTTCATTTAAGAAAGCAGAAAAGTAGGATAAAATGTGGTAAATATTATGCAGTTTTCTTTAATTCTACCCAAAAGAAAAAAACAAATAAATCAATAAAAAATAAATTAAGTCATTTTAAAATTCCGGGATTTCCCGGGATATTTGTCCAATTCCCCGGATTTTCAAATCCAATAAAAACAGCCCGGATCCCGGGATCCCGGGAAAGAAACCCTACTCCAGGCAGCACGCCTGGTTTCATCCCTAATTACCCCTGCTTTTCACACTCATCACGATCTCTAAGAACCGTAAAAATAGGCTCTTTATAATCAATACTTAAGACGCTGGTGGATAGGTGAATTTCGCATGGCCCCACCTCATACGAATCACGTTCCAATTCGATGGGCCCATGGAGTTCTGTTACAAAGTTGGCTAGTGTGTTGTTAGGATGTACAGACAGAGAAGAAGAGGACAGGACTATGATATAGACGTGGTTAGGCGCCATGTTGCATACTATTTAAGCTTCATTATTGCATCAGCTTTTATATAGGTGTTGAAGCTTTCTGGGTACCTGAGCCATTTCACTAGGTACATTTTTCTCTTTCCTGAACCTGTGCTGCCTAAATTTTTTTCAATTTTAAACACATTTTTTCCTAAATTAAATGTAACTTTCTGCAACTCCTCGCGGTAAAATCCTCCTGCGATTTCTTCCCCATTCAGATCTTCAACGTAGTACATCATTATCTCGCCTTTAGTTCTCATAGCTCTAACTTTAAAAAGTTCACGTGTCCATCCTTGCTCAAATCCCTTCGCGAATTTATTTCCCGAACGCGATAGCCATACAAAATCATTGATTTTGAAACGTGTAGAGTGTGGCGGTGCTCTACGAATATCTCTTCTGACCTCACACTGTATGCGTACCTCTTTCTAAGACCTCGTTAGGTGTTGTGCCAATCGTGCGATGGTGTGAACGGTTGAATGACGAGGTCAATGATCCCAAATATGCGATATATGCGCTCCTTTATGGTACGTTGAACGCTTTCAGTTAAAGAGGCCTTATGTATAGAATTGCTGTGTAGTAACTGATATTAAACTCTGCCAACATGTTCTGAAAAGCTCGGCCTATAAATTCTTTCCCCATATCCGTACAGAAATAGCCAAGAGCCCTGTTTTCTTTCAACATCAGCGTTTTGGTGGTTTTAGCAACTGTTTCAGGCAATTTATTTTTCAGAGGTATTAGCCACAGATATCTAGAGAATATATCTATTATGAATAGGATGTAGCGATAGCCATCATTATATACTGAATATCTTTGCATGTCTGTTAAATGCGCTTGCCAAATAGTCATTCGAAACCGCTGTTGTCCTTGCTGTTTTAAACCTTTTTCTCACCGGCTTATGAAGTGTATAAGCATCCTGCTCCCGCAAAAACCTCTTAACATCTTTTTTCCCTACTCCATCATTGTAAACACCTCTGTAGAATCTATCAATACCGCCATAGGAGGCTGGGCTCGATATGTCGTAATAACGTTTTCTTAATATGTTAGCCATTTGTGTATTTTAGAGACACGTGGATAGGGTTGGCAGTTGTTGTTTGGTCTCTTCTTTCTCCTCTTCAGAGATGCTACTGTTGGGGGTGAAGGCGTACTCAGTTGTGGCACATACGAGACTTTCTCCAAGTCTTTTAACCTATTCAGATTTCCTATCAATGTTTTGGGGACATTTATTTGTTGTAGTCTTGCTTTAATATGCTTCCAGCCTGATGGTGAGGGCCTATTCCACTTTCTCACCAGATAATGGACAATGTCAACGATATTCGATCCCTATATCCTTGTACCCTGTATCGGTCCACTGTATGATGGGGTCCTCACTCAGTAGATTATAAAGTCTTAAGCCTTTCCTCCTCAATGTATGTGGGAGACTGCTTTTTAATACATACTCGATGTGTTGCTTTTCATTATTCTTTGGTTGGTCATCTCTAACGTCGGCCCCAAGTCCTATGTCGCCAAGCTCATCGTTGCTCGCGCTGTGCCTAATAACCACGTGGAGCTTTGTCGGATTCTGTTTAATAGGTCTATCAATTCGTTTTCCATTCTTTTATGCCTGCTTTTGCGTGGTTCTAGAACCGTGTCTGGACTCTTTGAACTTTGCAGTGAAGCATACACCTCGTGCGGAATCACTACCACTTTCTTCATTATATTAATCTAGTCAGTAAAGGTCCTAAAACTGAAATAAGATGGGGAGGAACGATTCCCCTCTTTGTACAATAATTCGCTTTTTCTTCCCCACAGTTTGATTTTCCGAGCGAGCGTACGTTTTATGTTCTTGTAACGACGTAGAGGAGCCTTCTGAGGGGATTTCATTGGTACTATTCATTGGTACTATTGTGGCAGATTTCACAGATGCATTTTAAAAAGTCCGAGTAGATATTTTTAACAAACATCTGCTGCAATGCCCGGCGCAGTCGATGATAGATTTTTATTAAGTCACGGTATTTCTTTAGCCTATTTTTCATTCTGGAATATACACCGTTTCAGGTTCGTTTGGGAATATATTCATTCTTATAAGCACCCTAAACGTGTTTCGCGGGTGAAGGTCACAAAGCAAATATCCGTAACGCCGACTTGTAGCTTCTTTATAAACTTCCAAAAACTCCCTACGCTGATTCGTGGACATTTGATTGGCCAATACTCCAATTTGTGACACATCTCTACGTTGCGCGAATAAGACTAGATATTGTGTATTTAACGACACATCACGCATGTATCTATTTTTGAAAAACAGATTCTGATTGATGAAGAATACGCTCATGTTAAGAAGGTGGGAGAGCACTGTAAATGTCTCGGCAAACGTTTTATCCATTTCCAACATGAGATCGTCAATTACAATGACTGTATGCTCATTTCCCTTTAACGAATTAACGTTATATAAGCCTTTGTGCAACAAAATATCATCTTGGTACTCGTTGAACACTGATTGATACGTCGAATAGCACTATATTACTTTATGCACAAATTTTGAGAACATCTCCCCCTTATCTTTAATGATTTTAAGCATAAACACAGTTTTACCAGAGCTTGTAGGGCCACATATAACATATGTGTATGGGCTTGTGAACCTGAATTTTTCTACAGATTCCATCTCTAACACCTCACACTCCTAAGTGGAACATTTACAAAATATAACAAAATTTAAGTGTTGCTCCTTATATTCTACAATCTTGTTTTTCTTCCACAGAACCGTGAATGACGACGATGTACAGCACTCCATCATCGATATTACACAAGCCCCCGATGACAGTGTAGCTACAGACTCCACCCCCGCTGACGAGCCCTCTGAAGAACCTTCCACGTCAGGTATAAAACGTGCCTGGACTGCACCGGTTGCTAGACCCCCAATAATAGAGTCCCAGCCCTCTCCGTCTTACGACACAACCCCCACACTAGCTCCCCCCTCAAATATACCCCCTTATTCCTGTTCAATTCCAGGTACATCCTCCACACCAGCAGCTTCTCGTTCTGTGGAGGAAGGTATATCATTCGAACTGGTGCGCACCGCTAACCCCACCTCGGCCCTGACTAGAAATCGGTACGTAGTCAGGGTTGTTGACCCTGGAACCCTGTAGAGCAACTGTGTTGAACACAGACTGCGGCGCGTAGTTGAACGTATTGTGAAGTTTGCCCTTCAGAACCGCGACGAACGTGAAGTCCCGACGAGGTTGTCCTTCGGGTTCGGGTCAGTTGACAGGGATGTAGATGATTCTTGGGTAGTAATACCGTTCAGACGCTTGGTAGCTGTAGACATAGAATATATATTGGGCCGTATAATGCAGGCCTCTCAAAGTAGTACAGCCTTCAATATGGACAATTTCACCGTAGATATTGACAGAGTATTCCAGGTTGCTGGTCATAGTGCCACACCTTACACTCTTAACTTCAATTCTCAGGGTATTTACAGACGGCATATAAACGCCGATCGTGGTTGCGGCTTTATAGCAATAGTATGTTTACTGTGCTAAATACACGGGCCGATAAAATTTGGTTGCCTACGGTTGTGCAGCGTGCTTGTGAACAGGCTTCAGATTGCAAGCTTCAGTTTGATTGTAATATGAGTCCTGAAGAGCTGAGAAGGGTAGAGCAGGAAATGAATGTTCGTACAGTTGTATTTGGAATGGACGATCGTCGTAGGACTGTGTATATTTTTAAAAGCTGTGTGAGAGATCGCGCTAGACCTCTACTTATTTTAGGACTGTCAGGGTCAACGTATCTCCCCCATCCGCAATATAAGGGACCTTTACGCGAGTTATGATAAATGTCGAAAATATGGACGGCATCATGATTTGTGTAAGGGGTGTCTCGAGTTTGCGGATGATATAGTGAAGCATTGTAAGGAATGCCACATGGTATGTGAGCTGTGTAAAAGCCCCAAATGTGAAAGTCGTGTAGTTGAAGCTGAGAAGAGGGAATTAATGCGTGCAGACGTACATTTTTCAATAATAAATGCTTTGAGCTACATAAATCAATTGGCACTTGCAGGAAAATGAGAATCTGTGAATATGGTATGTTTCATATGATGGATAATTGGGGGAAATTCAAGCAGAAATGTGATGAAATTCACTGTCCTACATGACATGAGAAATATAAGACAGATGGAGTGAAGCATGTATGTTATATGAAAGACGCTCAGCCTAAAAATACACCTTTTATAACTGGGTACTACGATATAGAAACTTGCACAAACCCTGAAACGAAAGAGGTTATCCCACATCTACTCCTAAACCAGACTATCTGCGATGAGTGCATGGAGGCTGAGTGTGATGAGTGTCACAAATGTGGTAAACGGACAAACGTTTTTAAAACGATCGCACACGACAGCCCTGTGAAACTCTTTGTGTCCTATATTGTCAAGTTAGCGGACAAGTTAAAAAAAATGACTGTATATTCTTGCCCATAACGAGGCAAAATTTGACACACAGTTCCTTTATAAGGAACTGCTTGAGAGTCATGAGAGATATTCACGGGTGATCCCCTGAAAAGAGAAAACAAGCTTATACAAATGCAGATAAGAGGTAATGTTCAGTTTAAAGATACTTTATTATTCACACCTTGTAAACTAGCCAAGCTACCCAAGGTGATGGGTGTAGCAGCCGAAGTTTCAAAAGGGTATTTCCCTTACACTTTCCTCACTAGCGACACTTTAAATTGGGTAGGACTACCTCCCCCCAAACAATACTTTAACTACACCAACATGCGTGATAGTGAGCGTGAAGATTTTGACCGCGACTACAATAGTTTTAATGAAACTAATCCATACAATATAGCTGATGAATGTGAGCGTTATTGTGTGAATGATGTGCGCGTGCTTAGAGTATGTTTCTAGGCCTTTAAAAGGATGTACATAAATCGTTTCAACTGCGATCCGCTGCAAGTCGCAACCACAATCGCCTCATTGGGCTTTACGGTGTTCAAGAACAATTTTATGCATAAAGACAACTTTTCTCTCATTCACAGAAACAACCCTCGCTGTTATGGGCTCATACACATACAACAGCAGACCGGAGTATACATAAAACACCCCCGCAACACGGGAGATGTGTCCATTAAGGTAAATTGTCGTGTTTTTGGGTTGATGGTCTAAGCGAAGACCGTACCACTGGTGAGAAGACTGTGTACTCCTTTAACGGATGCTGGTGACATGGGTGCCCACGTCCTGAGTGTGGAATCGTAGGAGATATCCACGGTAGATCTCCTGCCGACAGTTTTGCATGGACCCGCACCCATGTTCAGCTTATAGGTACCCAGTTCACTCACAAGATCTTGTGGGAGCATGATTTGATGTACGGATGGAAACAGATGGACAGTACCGTGAAGAAATATACACGATCAAGCGTTCAATGATATTTGATCCTTTCAAATGCGGTGATAGCTTGTTCGGAGGGCGTAGAAACCCGTTGAAGCTATACTTTCCACCTACAGAGGGCGTGAAACTCCATTACTACGACTTCTGTTCTTTATATCCCTACGTGATGAAGAACAATCCGTACCCTGTAGGTGCACCTGAAAAACTGGTGGGATCTGACCTTCTCACCATCGATGTGTTCTCAACAAATTTGAACAATTACTATTTCGGTACTATTTCGTAGACGTGCTCCCCCCTCGCGATTTATGGATGCCGATCTTACCTGTCGTTACAGATCACAAACTCATGTTTCTCCTGTGCGTGAAGTGCGCAGAGGAGAATATTCTGTAATCATACAACCAACCAGCGGTAAATCAGAGGTGTATATACAAGTCCTGAGCTGTCCCTAGCCATCCGCCATGGTTACAGAATATTGAAGATATATGAGGTGTGGAGGTTTCGGAAACTCCCCAACCTTTTCACGCCATATATAAATACTTTTTTTAAGGATAAAGTGGAAGCATCAGGCAACCCGAGATGGGTTGAGAGCGATCATGAAAATCAGCTTATATTCAGCGTTACCGTGACCGTGAAGGGATACAACTTGACCGGGCCAAAATTGTTAAGAACCCTGGCAAGCGCTTTAGTGCAAAGTTATTCCTAAATAGTCTTTGGGGCAAGTTTGCACAGAATACAGGTAAGGGGAACATTCACCTAGCCCAAAGTTATAACGAGGTGTGGGATTATACCAATGCCCACGATAAAGAGGTTATGGAGATCGTGAATGTTGGTAACACGTACATAATGAAGTACAACATCACCGAACTGGCCACAGATACCTCACGTGTTACAAACATACCTGTAGCCATCTTCACAACGGCATACGCACGCATCAAGCTTTTGGGACTACTGCATTCTCTTGGGAGGAGGGTGCTGTACGCTGACACAGATAGCGTAATATTCACTGAGAGGGAGGGTGAATACATACCGCCTATTGGGGAATTCCTCGGAGAGTTCACTGACGAGATGAAGGATGAGTATGGTGACGGTGCATATGCTGACTCTTTTGTATCAACAGGGCCAAAAACGTATGGGGTGCGGGTGAGTAAGGGTAAAGAGCTGAAATATATCGTGAAGGCGAAGGGCATCAGGCTTAACCTGGCGAACCGACGGGTGGTTAACTTTGACTCGTTGAATTTGCTAGTGTGCTTAGGAGATGAGGGTGACCAACCACCCCAAGTGACTCTAGGAACCCATAATTTTCGGGCACAGAAACTGGGGTGTGTGAAGGAACTTAGCGGCACAAAGATGTGTCGTAACACCTATAAGAAACGTTACCAGGTGCCTGGCACCTATGATATCGTACCCTTTGGGTATCATAGTACCTGACTGATGTATATGTCTATTGTTAACAATATGTTTATTTATTACGTATATTTGTAAATGTTTCAATTCGGATTTCATTTTCTCCTTTTTGTGTCTGTGTGTGTGTGTGTGTGCGTATGTACAGGAAAAAAGTCCCTAGCTCCGCCCACTGTAAGCTCAATCAAAGGGTCAGGTGACTCCTGCTACTACCTGGGCATATCTCTACCTCTGCGTGCTCAGTTGGCCGTTGCAAGCCCTGGAGCTCAGACGTGTATTTTCTCACGTAGACGAAAAATAGTGATGGCGACTTTTGATATTGCGTGTTCGACGTTTATGAAATGGTATTTCGTAAAGTCGGAAGATGTGGTGATTACTGAAAGACGGCCTCCCCCTCCCCTTCCTTTGAGACTTTTAAGGCTACATTGAACCGCGCGAAGCTTGAGGAACAAGATGTTCAAATACTCTATGGATATTCTGGCGAGAGCATTGCCGGATTTCGCGGCACAAACGATGTAATGGACTACGTTGTAGGGTTAAACTGTATAAAAGCGTACATATACCGTGAGGTGAAAGAAACAACGCGTGCAGAAGAGAAGCAACGGGTATGGGTAGTGAGTCTTGTTGATGAGTGGTGTGACAGGCGGTATTATGTCATGCTGCATCATATCGAGTACTCGTACCCTGCGGCTGAGAATGTAAACCTTGTCATCATGGACAAGCTAAAGTACTTTTACCACTACATTTATATATATCATGATGAGGTTCGCAGTGAGGTTGTGGCTAAAGGCGTGTGTGAGTTTTTAATAGAATTTAGAGACGAGTATCGATTGCTAAACAAAAAGGATAAATACCGGCACATGTTTCTCTCAAATAGTGCGCCGGATTGTTAATGTGTTTAGTTTGTGGAAATGAACGTCTCGTGCGCATTCCGATAAAACATTAAAACCGATATTTCCCCACGTATCGGAAATTGCCCGGTATAATGGATACAAGTACTTGCATGAATCTTTCATGCTGGAATAAACCCGTACACGAAACATTAACGTTTAGTATGACACTCCTCCACACCTGTCCTCGAGCCAAACAGCGCAACGGTTGCTCATAGTCATCTCAGTGCTTGACCAGACTGGTTGTGCACTCTCACAATAGAAAAAGATGGAGCTTCCTTTGAGCAGCATTCTCAATGCTGTATACGACGTGTCCGTGAGGAAGTCATTGCGTGTGTTCAGACGTAAAAACAGTGCCATTAACTATGTACTTGAAACGACTTGTAGACAAGCAAACTCTGGTAAACGTAATGTTGTTTATTTAAGTGTTGAGGAGATGAATAGAGTCTTCGTGATAGTTGAGAAGTGGGGTGAGGACCGTTATAAAATTCCTGCAGGTGTAGGTATGAGAAGAGAACATATGAGTGATACCCCCTCATATGCCATTTTTTACGTTGTATATAAATAACGATCAGCCATGCATTGATATACGACTGATGTGGAAGAATGCATCTGATAATAACATTCTTGTCCCAACGCGAAACAGCTTCATCCTCGACAGAATGTTTGAAATCGCATGTTTCAGCAAACTAAAACCTATATTAGACGCACGTGTAACGGATATGCTTTATTTGGATAAGGTTTTTGAATACGGATACACCGCTCTGCTCGACGGGCATATCGAATGTAGGAATGAACAAGGCGAGAATGGTCTACAGCTGGATGCTTATTTAAATGGTTTAGACTCTTCGAAATATCATGAACTTTGGTACAAAAGACTTGAGCGGTACAGGGCAGAGCTCGCCTACAATGTCCACCCTGCAGAGTTGTATCTTTATATAATGAGGTGCTGTCGTCACGATTTAGAAGATTATTTCAACTGCCGCGATGCGTTGTGAAGAAGAATTCACGATTGGAAAGCTCGGATCGGTAAGGAAAAACTCTCGATTAGAAAGGAGTGTTTATTTGCAATTGCATATGCACTCTACCATTTTGCGGCCATACTTCTAACTTTGTATCTACGTAAAATTGTCAGCTGGGTATGTAACGCTTGCATTTCGAGGTCTGTATATATATATATATATATATATATATATATATATATATATATATATACAGGGTGGGCCGTAAGTTTCCATACATAGGAAAAATTAAACGTTTGTTTTTATGTTTCAGATACCCTAAGAATATGCGTTTGACGTAAGATCTTGTTTACTGATGAAGCAAATTTTTACGTCAATGGAGAGGTTAATCGGCAAAACATACGTTATTGGAGTAATGCTAACCCTAACTGGCTGAGTCCGACGAAGATGCAAGGTGCCGGTAAAGTGATGGTGTGGGCCGGGATATGGGGTGACAGAATTATTGGACCAATTTTTGTCAGTGGAAATCTTAATGCCGAAAGGTATCTTAACATGTTGCAAGAAGAGATTTTCCCATCCCTGCTAAACGAGGAAGGTAACTTCCCAGTTTACTTCCAGCAAGATGGAGCTCCACCTCATTATGGTCTTCACGTGCGTCGGTATTTGGATCAGCAGTTTCCGGATGCTTGGATTGGTCGGCGTGGTCCTGTGGAGTGGCCTCCCAGATCCCCAGATCTCACCCCCCTTGATTTCTATCTTTGGGGGCACTTGAAGGCCATGGTGTATCAGGAAAAGATACGAGACATAAATCATCTAAAGGAACGTATCACCAACGCCATTACAAGCATAACGTCAACTGTGCTAATGCGTGTTCATCAACAGTGGGGAACACTTATTGAAATGTGTTTTCAAAACAATGGCAACCATGTAGAGCATATTATATAAATAAAAATGGTTGTCCATAACAAAATGTTTATTTTTCCTATGTATGGAAACTTACGGGTCACCCTGTATATATATATATACATATATATATATATATACATATATATATATCTTGTCACTAATTTTTTACCATTTGTTAATATATACACTCATGTGTGTGTGTGTGTATATATATACAGGGTGTACATAAAGTCATGATCTATTTTTGTGAAGCACTTGGAAATTATATGGAATTCAATCATAAAATGATAAAGTGGTAACATTTATTAAATAATTAAGAGTAGGATTCGACGTGACGCCCATCAGTATCCCTGCACAGCTCAAATCGTTCCGCAGCATTTCTAAACACATTCTGGAGCATTTGCGGGGTTATGTTATCTGCAGCAGTTCGTATACGTGTACGTAAGTTTTCAAGACTCGTAATCTTCGTTTGATAGACGTGCGATTTGATAAAGCCCCATTCAAAGAAATCTAAAGGGGTTAAATCTGGTGATCTCGCTGGCCAAGGTCTGTTGCCTCCGCGTCCGATCCAGCGATTTGGAAAACGTCCATTTAGATAATCCTGAACAATTTTGGCATAGTGACAAGGAGCACCATCATGTTCATAGACGACGGTACTAACAATCCTATCCCCGTCGTCTATCAACATGATGGTGCTCCTTGTCACTATGCCAAAATTGTTCAGGATTATCTAAATGGACGTTTTCCAAATCGCTGGATCGGACGCGGAAGTAACAGACCTTGGCCAGCGAGATCACCAGATTTAACCCCTTTAGATTTCTTTGCATGGGGCTTTATCAAATCGCACGTCTATCAGACGAAGATTACGAGTCTTGAAAACTTACGTACACGTATACGAACTGCTGCAGATAACATAACCCCGCAAATGCTCCAGAATGTGTTTAGAAATGCTGCGGAACGATTTGAGCTGTGCAGGGATACTGATGGGCGTCACGTCGAATCCTACTCTTAATTATTTAATAAATGTTACCACTTTATCATTTTATGATTGAATTCCATATAATTTCCAAGTGCTTCACAAAAATAGATCCTGACTTTATGTACACCCTGTATTTTGTCATTAGCAGGGTTTTTGCTTGAAATTTTAATTCTGGATATAAATTCTTTCTCTAACGTTAGCGCGCTTGTGTAGAAAATATTGCAAAATTATTTCATTATGTAATGCAGTCTACTTCGGTTATGAATATTTTTATAGAGGTTCACTTACAAAAACGTGGCCATTCACTTCATAATACAATTAATTATATTAATTTTTGATCACGTTTTATATATACGTCGCTGTTTTTTTGGTTCATAATATCTTTTCTTATTTATAATAACAACGAAAATTTGTATTTAGTTTCACTTTCAAACGATAAATTACTGAAATTACTGTCATTTGCAAACCATGCTGGATTTCATGTCGAGGGAGGAGTTGTCTCTCAAATGGAATTTGTAAATTATGAGTTTTCTTCCTGTGAAATTTACCGTTGCAGGCTAGTAATGTTTTCGTTCATTGTTGTCGTGAGTTGATGACGTGAAGTTTCTGTTTTTCAGTTTTGTGTTTTGTATTTAATTCTATCGATGTTATTCCTGAAAATAGTTTGAACAATAATAATTTTGGTACTTACGTATTATCGGGACTACCAAGCTGTTTACTATGTACCCTTTCACTGCCATATGGAAACAATTAAGGAATATTGGCCACCTGAAATTGATTATTGAGTGTTTATCATACTTATCTTATGTATATCATATCATATTATATTATATCATATTATATTATATTATCCACAATGAATAAAATCGCTTAAAACGGAAAATGTGTTTTTCGTAGGTAGTCCCGATAATACTAGCTGAAGACAAAGCACTGGATGTTTTTATCAATTACGGCGTTATTTTCTCATCTTTAACTTGCCCGAAATGTGACAGGAATGCTTAATACGAAAAGATCAGAAGATATTTAGGTGAAATAACCAATATTAACCTGTTAGGTTAATTGAATGCCCGGTTAGATCAACTGAATGCCCAGTTAGGTCAACTGAATGCCTGGTTAGGTCAACTGAATGCTCGGTTAGGTCAACTGTACGGCCTTGATGATTGGTTAGGTTAAGTTGTGATATTTTCGTTAGTTTAAACGAAAATGACGAGAGCAAAAATACATAATAAACAGTTTGGTAGTCCCGATAATACGTAAGTACCATAATTTTTAAAAAGTTACTAGGTATGGGCGCATTCATATTTATACACAATGCAGTATTGGTTGGTTGTGCTGAGAGAGGAGGAGGGAGAGGGGAGAGGAAGGAGGGGAGAGTGGGGAAAGAGGGGAGAGGGAGGGGGAGAGGGAGATGAAGGGTGGAAGAGGGAGAAAGAGACGGAACCAAATTCGCAGCGAATTGAGTGCAATACAATTTTCATCGAATTTGATGTACTGGTATTTTCGGGCAGTTTTGGCCCCACTGTTTCGATGCTTGGTTGAGGGGAAGAGGGAGGGGGGAAGAGGGAGCGGGGCAGAGGGAGACAGAGACGGAACTGAATGCGCAGCGAAATGAATGCAAGACAGTTTCCATCGAATTTGGTATGCTGTTATTTTCAGGCAGTTTTAGTCCGACTGTTTCGATGCTTGGCTGAATGTGCGTCTTGCTACTCTAGGCAAACCACGAGAGTTTGAACGGGTGTTTAACACTTCTCTGTCCATACAGGTGCACAGTAGGTTTGTTGTAAAATCACCTACAGCTAAGCGATCATTTGATTAATACCATGTAGGGAGCCTTTCAGCTTGACGTAGCAGAGAAGCAGTGCTCACCGAAGAAAGTTGAGATGAGAGTGGCGAGTTTCTTCGGCTACTTCTAGAATAGCAAATTCCGTCCAATTCCTTTACCTATTTCCAATTTCAGTATAATTCACTTTTGAATAATTTTGAATATTTTCTCACTATGCGCGAGAGTAATAAATGGAACCTGCGAAGACATTCACTTGATTTAAATATACATCGCATTGACCAATCATTGAATGCAGAAAGTTAGTTTCAGGATAGCTCGGATAATCATCCTCACAATCTGTACTATCCGAGTGTGCTAATCGGACTTTTGTATATTTGAGGGGTCCCGCGTCTTAAGGTACCTAAGCGCCAAAATTAAAATTCGCCAGAAATCGCCTCCAAAGTTCACCAATATTCTGGCAATAGTATCTCTGTTATTAATTGAGCTCGAACGTTCATTTTTGGCTAAATTAGAGTTCTAAGTATGCTAATGAAGATGTTGATGAGTTTTTGAAATAGATTTTCATATTTTATATTTTATATATATTTTTTTAAATTTTTTTAAATTTTTTTATTATGCCGAACTTTGGGTGCGATTTCTGGCACAGAATGATTCCATATTAATGTAAATCACATGTATGGCAGGTAAATAAACATTATTGAGTAAAAAGTCAATGCCTTATTGCCTATTATTAGTACAAAAATGAAAGAAATTAATAAAAAAAGAAGAAATAGCACTATTCACTACTCTGTCATTCCATACCTTCTCTCATTATTGTCTGTCACCCTATTGTCTGTTTGTCTCTCTCCCTATGTCTGTCTGTCTGTGTCTCTCAAACGAGAAAAAGGGAAAAAAGAGAAAAGAATGATAGAAAACAGACTCAGAATACTCACCAACCACCGGAGTAGTGATCTCAGTAGTAGTAGCAGTAGAATAGTGGTAGCAGTAGTGTAGTAGCAGATTATTCAATCGTCATCCATAGTGCAATCCATAATCGGTCCATGAGTCGTCAACGTAGGGGGCGTGGCATATAGGGAGGTGTGGCATGTCACTATGGAGCTGTACGGAGGCGAGGCGGCACATAATACAATGTGTTGTCATCAGGGCCGTCTTCTGCCTCTACCTCATCCATCTCATCTGCCGTCCCTGCCTGTCTAAGCTCCTGCTAGCGGTCGAGGAGACTCTGGAGCCACTGCTTGGCCTCAGGATTGACAAGGCTGATGAGGCTACGAAGGTCGGCACACTTTTCAGGTGCCAAGAGGCGCTCATGAAGGTACTTTTCATCCAGTGCCACCTTGGAGAGGTCGAACTTATCACGTGAGTATGACCCTTTCCCCTTCATGAGGCGCACCTTCTTGATGTGGGCCGGATCATCATGGAAGTCGTAGGTGGTCTTGATAAAGTAGCCCTCCCGGAAGCTCACATCGACCACTAGCTGGCAGGCCTGTGAGAAGCCAGCTGCCTTACGTTCTGTGATGTACGTTTTTAGGTCCCTGACATCTTTGAAGTCTTCCTGCTTCATAGCCACCACGGGGAAAAGCCTCTTGACTGAGCTGGCTATAATGTCACGGTAGGCCTTGGTGCTGGGGATGATGGAGGTCTGCCACACCTTCTTCTCGATGTGGCCAAACGCACGATTGCAGGGGAGGTACGAGTGGCCAGACTTCATAATGACAAACTCCACCCGCGACAGCCGCTTGGCATGCAACTGCTGTAGAGCCAATAACATCATGTACACATTCTTGTTTTGACCAGCACAGTTGTCACAAAAGATGCGCAGGGTGGTGAAGTCTTGGTCTTGCTGGTCCATCTTGATGTATAGCCACTTGATCAGACAGCTGGCCATCTCATCAGAACCACGCCCCCCCCGTCACCTCATCCCAGACAAACATGGCAGCCTCCTCTTCGTTGATGTCATAAACGCAGAAGTTGTATACCCACAACTTCCGCTTATAGTAGACGACACTGGCTTGTAGACGTGGGCAGGGAAGCGTTTGCTGAAGGTCGTTGGCAACGACCTTGACGTCAGCAGAAGATTCCCCATTTTCAGCCTGTTGCAGAAGGTCACGAGGCACTTTAGCGGCGGCCTTGTGTTCTGCTAGATCTGCCTCTAGGTTGGTGACATCACTGCCTTCCTCCTTGCGGCTCTTAATGAGCCGGTCGAGCTTCTCGCAGGTCGTACACACGTCGGTCTTGGGTGGCGAGAACACGATGTTGTAGTCCCGTGTGAAGACTGTGCGGTAGTAGGGTGTGTCAATTTGGGAGGTGAAAATTAATTTTTGTCAATTCCTTCACTGAGGGGTTTTAAAAATATGTTTTTGGATGTGAAGAATTCAAATCTGCTATTATTTTTGTGATTGCTCAATACTTAGCTTGGTAAATCTACGTTTGATTAAAAAGCACATAAATTGCTCTCGGAAAACAACATTTATTAATTTTAGCTTCTCAAAATGTGAGGTAATGCTATAAAATTTTTAGTTTCTCTGCATAAAACATATCCTAGTAATCATAAAACATATCCTTGTAATCATAAAACAACATTAGAAAGTAATGACATCAGTAAAAAAAAATATTTAAACAACAAGTTTCATCAAGTCTTGCTTTGATTCGTTCTTGGACATCAGCCGCCGACTTGCTTCTTGGCCTCTGATATAGCCCTCACGTTTCTCATGTGTATACACCCTGCCTGCTGCCTCTGTGACTTGTTTCACACACCTCTCTATTGACTGAGCATGACAGGGCCACTGTGGAACTTGCATAGGCTTGTCAAAGAACTTCTTTACTTCCGCTGTAGTCAGTTTACATGTCAAAGGAGGTTCAAATACCCCGTCAGACCAGTCTGTCAGCTCCAACACGGAAGAAGCACTGGGGTTAATGGAAGGTGTCTTCCTGGGACGTACAGAAAGATCTCCAAGTGTGTCATCATCTCCACCCCTCATGTCAACAATCTTTTGGACACCAGCTCTCCTCTCCTCACTGTCATCTGAGCACAAGAGTGTCTGGATTATCATTTCGCTGAATGCATACCATGCTGAGCGCTTGATGGTTGGCAAAACAGCATCCACTACAGCCTTCTTTTGCAGCCTAACTAGCCGCAGCTGAAACAAGATGTGGCGTGGGCCTTCCACCCAAGAATGTTTTACTTTGATGTTGAACCAACAGGGGTAGTACACACCAACAATGTATTCCACTATCAGTCTTAAGTTGTTGAGGGTTTTGCCTTTAAGGCCATGTTTTGAAACCCATATCCGACAAAGCCTGTTTGCTGTTGTCAACCACCTTGAATGGCTCACTGGACCAATTTCAAGAAGGGCCAGATCTGTGGGAAGTTCTCCTGTCCTTATGGCCTGTGTGATCCTATACCCGTACGCTTGATCAGTAGAGAGATCCTTTACGACATTGTCACTCAGTGAAGTAAGAGGCTCTCCAATTGAGAGTTTGGTGAATGAAGGATCAATTTCAAGTTCGGTTGCAGTGTCTAGCATCTTGCTAATGTTACCTGTCCACTTGTTGTTAGACAAGGTCTTCCCATCCAGTGCTGTGATCAAGTGTCGCAGGGGTAACTCGTTAGTGTGGAGGGCACAAACCATCCAGATCAGCTTACGGCAAAGCTTGACCTCTACCCAATGCATGGAACCACCCTCCCAGCCAGTGTTAACATTTGTAGAATCACCTCCAATGGCCTGCAGGCTTTTATCAATGCCCTTCTTCTTCATGAAATCTACAAGATTATCAGCAATAACTTCAGCAGGTGTTTTTCTCGTTGAGCCTTTCTCAGGAGTGAAGTGGTAGAGATATCTTCCACCTGGCTCACTGCACACAGAATAATGTTCTTCTTTGATGATGCTGGGGCACTGACGATCTGAATTGTCTGCTTTCAGCATAACTTTAGTTGTATCTTGACGGCCGTCAAAGAAGATGCAGTCAATTTCACCCTTCTTACAAAGATCATCAAATTCCTGATCCAGGGATCTCATAACTTTTTCTTGGGCCCTCTTGACTTTATTGTGATCAACTACAAGTCTCTTGTCTTCTTCAGTGATCAAGCCAGCATCCATAAAGGCAGCAGTGGTGATGGCAGCTGTGGCACGCAGGCCAACACCATATCTGATGCTATGCATAGCAACATTAAGTATTTCTAATGTGTTGTACTCTGGCTTTTTATTGGAAGTTGAAGACGTGCTTGGTATTTCTAATGTCACTTCATAACTTCCATCCTTTCCATCTTGAGCATCAGCTATTTGTTCTTCATTTTCATCATCAGAGAAAATTATTTCATTTGATGGCATTGAAACATCCTGCTTATTTGTCTGCTTATATTCAGCAAGCCTTCTTCTTTCGTCTTCTTGCCGCTTCTGCTTTTTGACTTGTCTGTTGTGCTCAGGTTGATCTGGCAAGCCAATCTGATGTGGTCCAATAGAACCAGACTTGTCTCTCTGACCTTTAATGAAAGCAAGTTCCTTCACAGGGATCTTCATCTCCCTAGGGCATGTACAGTTAATGTGAGTTTCGTTTTTGCAACCAGCACCTGCAAGGCAGCCAAATTCAGAGCAGAGAACAATTTTACACTTGCAACTGAGGATGTTAAAAAGCTTGTCAAATTTTGCAATGAAAGCCTCTTTGACAAGTAGCTTTCCTCTCCCAAGAGATATGTTTTTGGCCTGCTCCAAGCTCTCTTGGATCTTGTTTAAGATTGTGACTCGTGAATTTACAACGGGGGCTACAAAAGAACTGTTTGCTCGTTCCCACTTTTCAAGCACTTTAGGGTAAATGTCCTTTGCAAGACTGGCTGCTGGGTAGTTTCTCACATCCTCACCACTTTGTTCTCTTAGCAGTAGCCCATATTTCAGAACGTCTCGCAGAGTTGGGAGTTCAGAGGGCAACAACTCTCTACCAGTTCCAATTAGGTTGCTCATATGTGTGAATGTCCCCAGTCTTGTCCTCCTTTTAGAAGCTATTATGCAGTGCATTATATATACAGCATATATAATTATTAATATAATAATTATTATATAATTCCACAAAAAAGTCAAAAAGTCACTATTTTTATGTAGCTTCTTACCAAGCAAAACTAAATTATATTAAATTAACAAAAATATCTTTAGAATTCCTAAGTCATGCTGCAACTTTTTAGCACCCCTCATATTTGGAATTTGAAAGTTGAAAAATTCGACACACCCTAGTGCGGTAGTATCCATTCAGCTGTTGTCCATTTACTAATTGGAAGATATTCTAAGTAGTGACGTATGAAACCGACAGATACCCATCAAACTGGTAATGTTATAATGTTATTAAAATTTAATATGCATCAAAACATTGTTTTTCATTCATAAACTGCATATATATGTAGTTATATATATCAGATTTTTGCTCTCTCTTTGTCATAACACAAAATAATAACTGAATCTATGTTCAGTATTAAATGTAAATAAATAAATAAATTAATTAATCAATTTGGAATTTGCTCATGGCGCAATAATAGCAACTAACGGCTCTGTTTTTATATATTGACACTTCAGTTCAGGATGACAGGCTTGCCAATAGCATGAACACTGTCATCACGTCTAAAGGTTTTTTTTTTAGTTTTTACAAGATCATTTTTTATTCAGTTTATTGTTAATACATATCCCCTTCTTGAATTTATATTTAATTATTCATTTATGTTTCCTTAGTAATATGTAAACGAGAGTGATAAATGGAAATAATTATGTTCTAAAGACATTTGGCAATGAGTCAACCAATCAGCGCTAACCATATTAACCATATGGCAAAGGCAGTATATGCAGCCGGCCCCTTGCTTTCGGAGGCTCCGCGCTGCGAATGCATATCGCAGCACACCCCACGCGCACAAGCACACTGTACACGTCACGATCACAGTGTCTGTCGCTGCAGATTATTGACGGTTTCGCCCGAGCTAGTAACCTGTAATCACTGATCTTTATATTGTAATTCATCATTTTTGTAATTTTTTTTTGCAATTTTGCAATTTTTTAATGGAAGTTTCACTTCTTCACTAATGGCCGACCTACATTTTCATTTTTTCTAACCAGGACGCCCATGTTCGTAACCGAGGCAATGGGTCCCGGTTACGAATGTGCCGTGGGCCCCGCGCAACCTTAATCCTTTCGGCCTGATGAACCTAACTTTAAAAATTTCCTGTCTTCATCCTTATTCAAAACCTTTCTTGAACTTTTCCCTTGGTCACGTTTTTGAAACGTTTTACCAAGGATGATGTGCTTGTCCTCTTTTTCGGTTCTGTATACACGCCTCTTAAAAACTTAATTAGATATCCCAATCATGCGATGATAAGAGCGATTGTAGGATAATACTAAGTAACTCAAAATGTCTATGTATCTGTAAATATTTTTGTACATAAAATAACGATGCATACGTTCCTTCATGGTTCGCTGCACCCTCTCGGTTAAAGACGCTTTATGCACCGAGTTGCTGCAATAATAACTAATGTTAAATTCTGCCAACCTATAAATTCTTTCCCTAAATCATTCCAGAAATAGTCTAGGATTCCATTTTCCTTTAGCATCAAAGAATTTGTAGCTTTAGCAACTGCACCTGGCGTTTTCCTTTTAAGAGGTACAAGTCGTGAGTCTGGTGATGACGTCAATTATAATTAGACTATACCTGTAACCATCAATATACGTCGAGTACCTCTGCATATCAGTCAAATTTCCTGCCATGTAGTGTCCAACGATGGTGCTTTTGTTTTAGCAGTTTTAAATCTTCGCACAGGCTTATGAAGTGTACATGTATCCTTAGCCCTGTTCAAAAATCAACTTTTTCTTATTTTCATAGGTTTCTGTACTTTTTCCCATGCTTTTTGACCTGAAAGGCCGAAAATCACAACCATTTTGACCTAGGTTGTTGGGAAGCATTGCCGCATGGAGCTTTAAGTTTTCTGCCTTGAAATCGGCCAAAAGCACCAGTTCCGGGGTCCCTTGAATCATGTTTTGCACTATAACTTTTTATCTAAACAAGATAGAGCAACAAAATAGGCACCAAATTAAAGTGTTTTTAATCCTCTTTCTAACTTATACAATTATGATAGTCTTGGAACAAGAAATGGCACATTGGTACATACAAAGATTTCAGAAATATCACAAAATTCGTTTTCTCACACTCAAGGCAGACAAGGCGCCTTATTCATGACACAAATTTGAGATTAACATTTTGCCACAAGTCTAATCGATCAAGAAGTGAAAGCATTACATGATGATTAATTTCATAATGACATTTACACAGTCAGTTGTTGAGAGTTTGTTTCTTGAAGCTGTCAAAGCGGCGTCTGTTGAACTCCACAGCTTGAAGGAGATAGTCCCTTTGCTTGGCATCTGTTGTTATGACATTTGCAAAGCCGCTCATCATCTTGACACCACGTTCAGCAATGTCATTCACCGCTTTCAGATTCTTAACATAGTCCAACGCTTTTCTGTAGTCCTCATTCTGTGGCCAAGACGTGACAGGTTCCAGAAGCCACTCGGATCCAATGTTCAGTGTGTCCAGCAGGAAATGTGATTCTGGGCCAATGAGATCAACCAGGGTGGTCTTAGCTGTGACTCTCTGGAATAGAGGCTTTCCTGTTCTGAAGCTGTCTGGCTTCTCAGTGGCATGTAACTGGGCAGCAATGTCGTGCTTCAATGTGTCACTCAATCTACTGCTGAACAGGGCAAATGGCACGACTTCCTGCGTCAGATACCATTTGTGGTTTTCCATCTTATTAAGTACTGCATCAGCAAGCTCTGGGTCAGTTTTCTTGTACTTCAACATGTCCTGGATTAGACTTAGATCATTCACGGGAGCATCTGCAGCAGACATTGACATCATCCATACAGGAGTGTAGAACAGCGCAAGGAAGGTGTTGAGTCTTTCCAGCTTTGATACAGTGTCTTCGTCGTACTCAAGTTGATCTGCAAACATCAGCATTTTCATGGAGTACAGGTTTCTGGCCATCCATCTGGCCTGATGAATGGCGCCTGGTCGACTCCAGTGAATACCTCGAGGAGGCGTTCCTCCAAGAACAATGACTGTCAGTTCAGCCATTTCCCTGTAGTCGGCTCTTGGAAGCCTTTCTGCTGTTAGAATGTCTTGGAGTATTTCTTCACTGTTCTTCTTCTTTTCCTTCAGCCATTTGCTGTTGATAGCCAGCATCTTTGGGTTTTCCTTGGACAAGTCCGTCCAAACATCCTTCAGGTGCTCAAACCAGGGATTATCTGGCCCCTTCACCTTCCCAAACAGCTTCTCCCAAACTGCTCCTACTAGGATTTCCAGGATGTGATGTCGACAGGCCAGATAAAACACCTTTTTGTTCAGCATTTTCTCTAGCAGTTTGGCAGCTCCTCTGTGAACTCCACTGTTACTGGATGTAGTGTCAAAAACAAGGGCAGTAACATTATCCGTAAGTTCCCATGTCTCCAGTAAATCCATTGAAGCCTCAGCCTGAGCTGTGCCAGAAGAATTGTCGATGACAGGTACTCCCAATAACTTTCCTTCAGTGTATGAAGGTGGACCAGACACTAGCACAGCTAAAGTCTCTGAGGTACTTCCAGGTTCACTGCCCAAGACATCTTTGAGCAACTTTCCATCCCAGTGTAAGGCAGCGTACTGTGGGGGTTTTTCACAAAACTTGGACATGTGACTCTGGCTGATATTATACCTGGACAGCATTCTGTTGCGACGTGTTGTTGAGGTTGAGATGACGAAGTTATCCAGATCAGCCCCTCCAGCTTTCAAGGTGGCAGAAACCATGGCAGTAACTTGATTGCCTGATAAACCAAGACGATCAGCTGTATTGCAGATGACATCACATTCCATGACCTTCCTTGGAAACGTCAAAGTCACACTAGTCACAGTGTCTTGATGGTGAGAACATCCAGGACGAGGCTGATGGTAATCCATGTCCTCTGTGTTAGCGTCGTTGTCAGTTGAGTCACCCCAGGTAATGTCATCCACATGAACAACTGCCTCTTGTTCTGCTGCAGCTGTAAAATAGTACAACATGTTAAGACAGTAATTGTTAAGTACATGCTAAATATCGCAATGGAGTAAAACTTAAAACTTTTTGTAACGTTCAAAGTAATTAGTTTTACCTTGTTCTTGTCTATGCTGCAGTCTTTCATTCCTCGCTGCTTGCTGCAGGGATCTTGTCTCAAAAATCTTGTCATGACCAGACATGTGACCTTTCCTCTCAGTCTTTTGGTCTTCGTAGAACCTGATATCCTCATCTTTCTTCTCTCTGGATAACAGTCTGTTGTTCTGTATTTCCTGGATTACACCTGGAGTTCCTATATCGAACAGGCTGTCTAATTCCAGCACAAATGCTCCTCTTTTTCCTCCAGGGTTACTTGCTCTTCCTTTGCTTTTCACCAGAGCACGATGTTTCTCATGTAGTTTCATGAAGAGCTTCATTGCGTTGTACTTGGTCATTGTCTTGATCCTAGCCATCTGCCAGAATGGGATGATAGATTCAACTGTTTCATATGCAAGGTCTTGAACCATGGGCCTCCCTGCATTTTCCGGTAAATTCTGAAGATTAAGGAAATACTGGAACGCCTGTCTGTTGGTGGGAAGCTGGGAACCACTGATAAAAGCTGAAGGGTATCCAACCAGGAAAGTTTCAGTGAGAGATCTGGTAGATGGCCCAGTTGACACCTGCCTGTGGACAGTACGTGGAGGTTCTGAGATATCAACTGTGCGCCCACGGAGCTCCCTCAGCTTCTTGCTTAATGCCATTGTGAAGTTGTAACTTGTAGATGGTTTTCTAGATTCTGATTGAGTTTCTGTTGTTTCCTGAAAAATGATAGATAATTATTATTATTATTATTATTATTATTAATTATTATTTATTTATTATTATTATTATTATTATTATTATTATTATTGTTATTATTATTATTTATTAATTTTATGCTCTTTCATTTGATACCTAATTTGTTGCTCTATCTTGTTTAGATCAAAAGTTAAAGTGCAAAACATAATTCAAGGGACCCCGGAATTGGCGCTTTGGCCGATTTCAAGGCAGAAAATTTAAAGCTCCATGCGGCAATGCTTCCCAACATCCTAGGTCAAAATAATTGTGATTTTCTGCTTTTCCAGGTCAAAAAGCATGGGAAAATGTACAGAAACCTATGAAAATAAGAAAAAGTTGATTTTTGAACAGGCCTAATGTATCCTGTTCATGTAAAAAAATTCTCAACATCTCTTTTCTTTACCCCTTCAGCCTCTCAACCCCACAGTAAGAAGCAGGATTAGAAGTATCGTAATAACGATTCACTAATACGTAAGCCATTTACGTATTTTAGAAGCGTGTGGATAGGGTCGAGTGTTGACGATTCTCCTCTTTTTCAAAGGTCTTGAACCATTGTGTACTCGTACCTGTTGGAGGAGTACTCTGGTGTGGAGTTTGAGGTGCCTGTTCCAGAGCTTTTATTCTCTTTCAGTTACCATCAGTGATTTCGAAATGTTCATCTGCTGCAACCTTGTTTAATATTTTTTCAACCTGGTAGGGGTGGTCTCTCCCACTTTCTCTCCAAATCATTAATGATATCAATAATGTTCAAACCCTGTACCGTTGAGCCTTCAGCAGTAACTTCACCTGTGTTAGACCATTGTTTAATTGGATCACCACTCAATAGATTAAAAAGAGTTAAGTCTTTATTCCTCATTGTATCAGGAAGACTATTTCTAGCACTTGTTCGATGCGGTATTTATTAGTTCCCACAAATGTCTTCGGGTTGATTGTCTCTAGTCTCAAGGCACAGTATCGTCACTATGTTTGATAACTACGGGTAGATCCATAGGTCTATTATAGTTTTCATACTCTTGAAGAACCTTCTGAAAAGTTTCTTGGTATAATTTTTTTTCTCAGGAAGATGTAGGGCCTAATATATTTAATATATTCATCAATTCGCTCTCCATTCTTTTAAATCTGTTTTTACTTGGTTCTAGAGATGCTTCATCATCATAGTATTTTGTAATGAAGCGTATACCTCGTGAGGTAGCACTACAACTTTCTTTATTATGTAAAACTAGATAATAAAAGGGCTAAAACCGAAAATAGGACAGGTGGGAATGATCCACCTTTTTGTATAACAAGGCGTTTTTCTTTGACACAGCTTGTCTTTTGCGAGCTAATGTTCGTATTATATTTTTGTAATGACGTAGACGATCCTTCTGCGACGAAGTCATTGGGAAGATACATTTTAAAAAGTCGGGCGACTTTTTTTACAGACAGCCGCTGAATAGTTGGTGGTAGCTGCGGAAATGTTTTTATGAATTCAAGATATTCCTTTACACGTTTCGTCATTCTGGTGTGTATATATTGTTACAACCTTGTTGGGAAATATGTCCGTTCTTAGAAGCACCCGGAAACAATTGACCGGGTAATATACTAACTTGCGATATATCCTGACGTTCAGCGAATAAGACAAGATACTGCGTGTTTAAAGAAACATCCCGCATAAACTTGTTCTTGAAGAGCAGATGTTGATTGATGAAAAACACGCTTATGTTAAGATAGTGGGAAAATACTGTAAACGTCTCAGCAACCGTTTTAGTCATTTCTAGCATAAGATTACACCAGTACACATTTGAAAACTTGTCGATCGATTTTTACAAACTAGTTGGTGATTCTATATAATTTGAGTGCGCTGATCTCAAAAATATAGTTAGTTTTTCCTTATCACGTATGGTTTTCTTACTACAGGGTGTGTCATAAATCCCCCATTTATCCCCAAATGTGAACCATCTTATCGAGACCAACATTGGATTGCACATGCTAAACCATAAATTTTGTTGTTATAGACTACAGTAACGCTTACATAATAATGTAGGGTAAATATATATAACAACCAGTCCCGTTCCCAGCAAAATACTCTCTCCCCTCCCATCAATGGGTGGTTAACATTTGGGGACAGATGAGGTATTACAACACCCCTTGTAGCACGAAATCTTTAGGTGATAGAGTAAAACCTAATTAAAGCAGAATTAAATAGCTCCTAGCTCTTGGACAAGCATATTGCTTGTTTATGAAAGAATAAAAAATAACTGAAAGAAACAAAATATATTTACCTCTTTACTTGCAAACATTTCAGGACTTATTCCAAAGACTTAAGACTACGAAGGTAGATCTGACTAATGACGACTAAACCGGTGCTTCTTTGATGTCTTCTTATACTGTGCGTTAGGCTGATCTCGTTGCAGACACCAGCAGTAATCCGCCATCATATTTGCATGCCATCTTCCTTGATATTTTCTTTCCATGGTTTTGATGTCCTGGTGAAATCGTTCCCCTTGCTCCTCACTGACATCTCCGAGATTTTCGGGAAAACGGTCAAGATGCGAAAATAAGAAGTGAACTTTCAGGCTCATCTGGCAGCCTAAGGCGCAAAACTTTTTAAGCATATTTTCCACCAGTCTTTCATAATTTTGGCTTTTGTAGTTTCCCAAGAAGTTTTGAACAACATCTTTGAAACCAAGCCATGCTTCTTTTTCTTTATTGTTCATTGTGTTCAGGAAATGATCGTCTGTCAATAACTTTCTAATCTGAGGACCTATAAAAACACCTTCCTTTATTTTCTCGTAGCTAATCTTTGGATATTTTGAACAAATGTACTTGAAACACTCACCTTCTCTATTCAATGCTTTGACATACTGCTTCATCAAGCCTAACTTAATGTGCAAGGGTGGTAGGAGGATTTTATTTGGTTCAACTAGATGTTCATGTAAAATGTTCTTTGATCCTGGGGTAAGATTCTCTCTAGGAGGCCAAATTTTCCTCTTCCAGTGCTGGTCACGTGCTCGACTATCCCATTCGCAGATGAAACATGGCATCTTAGTTTATCCTGATTGCTGCCCAAGTAACATGCAAAGGACTTTGAGATCCCCACACAATATTCATCTGTGATTTTGATACTGAATTTTTTCCAGAAGCAGTTTCATGTTATCATAGGTCTCTTTTAAATGAGTAGAATGGGCCACTGGGATTGATGCATATTTGTTACCGTTGTGCAGTAACACTCCTTTTAGACTGGTTTTAGAGGAATCTATAAACAACCTCCAGTCGCTGGTTTGGTATTCGATGCCTAGCTTGTACACTAATCCTGTTATATCCTTGCAAAATACCAAGGGACCATCTTCTTCGAAAAAAGGCACGAAGTCTTTCTCACGATTTCTGTACCAAGCGAAGTATGTGTCGGATGCCAATAAATTGTTCTCCTTCAATCTAGACCCAAAAAGTTCTGCAGAGTCCTTAGGCAGATTCAAATCCCTGACTAAGTCATTTAGTTCGGCTCGGGTTAATGGTTTAGGAGGATCTCGGTCAGCTGTTGGCTGTTCATAAACATCATCATTGTCTGGATTTGGAGCTGAATCAGAATCTGAATTTTATTGATCCAGACTCTCGGGTGGGCGGGGAATAGGAACTTCTGGACCATGGGGTACCGGCCTTATTGCAGATGGAAGACTTGGGTATTGAAGGCTCTCTTTATTCTTTGCATTATAACCTTTAACATTGCAAGAACAGAAGTAGCAGTCGTCAGTGTGGTTTCTAGGCTCGCGCCATACCATAGGGATCCCAAATGGCAAACTTTTCTTTTTACCTTTGCTCCAATTCCTTAGTGCCGCAACACACGTAAGACAAACCTTGTGTGGAGCCCAACTTTTGTCTTGATCTAATTTAATTCCAAAATAAGCATGATAAGCTCTCTTAATGAAGGTCGTTACATTTGTCCTTTGTTTTACAACAACATACCGACCACAAATATAACAAAATATGTCTGGACTATGGGTACATCCTCTAGAAGCCATTATTAAAATTTTAAAGACGTAATGTTAGAATTATCTATCTGAAAAATATGAAAAAACGAAATTAATTAAAGATAAAAAAGGTAAAAAATTACAAAACGCCCCAAAATGTTTTTGCTAATAACTTTAAAACTGTGGGTGATAGAAAAAAACTCGTAGCATTTTTTAATTCAGCGTAGCGAACTGCTTCAGAATCACAACTCAAAATAAAGAAATCGATTTTCATGCAGACCGGTGTTATCAATCACAACCGCCGTATGTTTACCACTCTTTAATGAACCAACGTCATAAATCCCTTTATGGAATAAGGCAACAACTTTGTAATCATCAAAAAAGTACGGTTAT
The DNA here is from genome assembly GCA_023014485.1 of Bathynomus jamesi. Taxonomy (NCBI): domain Eukaryota; kingdom Metazoa; phylum Arthropoda; class Malacostraca; order Isopoda; family Cirolanidae; genus Bathynomus; species Bathynomus jamesi. The sequence goes on from JAJOZX010005341.1 coordinate 250,894, forward strand.
AGACCACACGTGTAAACGTTCTAAGTCCTGTGGTCTTAATTTTGAATGTAATATTGGTCCTGAAGAGCTAGTGAAACAGCAGCAACAGATGAGCGTACGAATTGTTGCGTTTGGTCTGAATGAGCAAGGTAGGACAACGTATCTTTTTAAGAATCGTGTGACAAATCGTACTATACCTGTGCTCCTTTTAGGCTTGGTAGGTGGAACCTACCTTCCTATTCGTCATATTAGAATGCTTTACGTTAACTATGAGAGAATCCGTAAGTACGGACGTCATCACGATTTGTGTAAAATGTGCCTTGAGTTTACGAATGATTTACGGAAGCATTGTAAGAATTTTCATACGGTATGCGCTCAGTGTAAAAGCCCTAGATGCGTAAGCCTTGTGGTAGAAGTTGAGAAGAAAGATTGTAATGGCTGTAGATGGCTGTTTTCCAATAATGAATGTTTTAATCTCCATAAGACGAATGGTAGGTGCAGAAAGTTACAGATTTGCGAATGCAGAATGTTTCATACGATGTGTGAGAGCGGTACATTCAAGCACAGGTGTGATGAAATTCATTGCCCTACATATAATGAAAAATATAAGGCGGAGAGGGGGAAACATGTTTACTCTATGAAAGATGCCAAACCTAAAAATAAATCGTGAATTACTGTATACTACGACATAGAGACAAACACTAACCCTGAGCCGAAAAAGTTATCCCTCATTTACTCGTGAGCCAAACCCTCTGCAACGAATGTTCGAATGTTGAGTGGGATAAGTGTCGCAAGTGTGGTAAGCACACCAATATTTTTAAGACGATTGTAACAGAATCACCTGTAAAGTTGTGGATTAAATAGTCATGCTAGCCGATCAATTCAAAACAACGACTATATATGTTATAACGGATAACGTCGCAAAGTTCGATACACAGTTTCTTTATTACGAATTGCTTGGACAAGAGACATCAGCAATATTCACGGTTGACCTCCTTGAAAAGAAGAAATAAGCTTATACAAATGCAAATAAGGGCTAATGGTGGTCAGGTCAAAGACTCGCTGTTTACACCTTATAAGTTAGCTAAGCTAGCCAAGGTAATGGAAATGGATTCCGGGGTTTCAAAAGGGTATTTCCCTTACATATTTCATGCTCACGACACTTAAATTACGTTGGACTACCACCACCCAAGCGTTACTTTAATTATATCGGTATGAGTGCAAGCAAACGAGATTATTTTCATAGGTATTACAACAGCTTCACTGATAAAAATCCGTACAATTTAGCGGTTGAATGAATGTTATTGTGTGAACGATGTGTGTGTGCTTGAAGTATGTTTCCAAACCTTTAGAAAGATGTATATTACCCTCTTCAATTGCGATCCACTACAGGCTGCAACCACGATTGCCTCTCTTTGCTTTACTCTATTCAAGAACAACTTCATGCCAAAAGGTACACTAGCCACATTCCACGAAATAAACCACGCAGTTACGGGTATAACGCTCTTTACTGGTTCACACACTTGCAACAAGAGAAACGCATACATATAAAACACGCGCGCAACAAGGGAGAAGTGGCGTTCAAGATAAATGGCAGAATTTTCTGGGCTGATGGATTAAGTGAAGACCCCCGCACCTGTGAGAAATCTGTGTACTCCTTCCGTGTACTTACAGGGGCGATGCCCCGCTGATACTCTGGCATGTACCCGTACTCGTAACCAGCTTATAAGTTCAGAGTTCACTCACAGGATATTATGGGAACACGAGTACGATGAGTGGATGGAGACCAAAGAGTCGTGACAAAATAAGGATTATCAAACATTCAGTGGTGGTGGACCCTGTCAAGTATGGTGACAGTTTGTTTGGAAGGCGTACAACTCTTTCAAACTATACTTTCCACCTGCTCTTTATACCCGTATGTGTTGAAGAATAACCCATACCCCATAAGTGCCCCTGAAAACCTGGTGGGACCCACCCTACCCACTGTTCAAGAATTCTCAACAATTTTGTCATAGATCACAAGCTTATGTTTCTTGTTTGCGTAAAGTCCGCAGAAACAGTGGTGTGTTAACCAGAAGATCCGTGATGTTTTTACAAATCCTGAGTTGGAACTATCCGTTCGTCATGGGCACAGAATACTAAAGATTTATGAGGTATGGAGGTTCCAGAAGCGTTATAAACGCTTCACTCCTTATATCAACAGTCAACACCTTCCTGAAAGAAGAGGGAATTCCACGGGGAATTGAGACCTAGGACGAAAAAGCGGCCTATATTCAGCGTTATCGTGATCGTATACAACTTCAGTGGGAGCATATTGTGCGAAACCATGGCAAGCGCTTTAGTGCTAAGTTTTGTTTGAACAGTGTTTGGGACAGTTTGCACAGAACACTGACAAGGGGAACATGCATTTAGTTCAAAGTTTTGACGAAATATGGGGTTACTCCAAGCTGATGATAAAGAGGTTCTTGAAATTGTGTACTTAGGTAATACGTACTTTAAACGGTCCCAAGTTGTAATGTTAAAAACAAATTTAGTCGTTCAAAGTCGTATAGGTTTTCATTTTGTGACACCTGATGAAACATTCATCATGTACAAATTTTATTCAATTTGGTGCATATTTAGTGACTACTCACAGTATTCAAAAATATGAAATTTTGGGAGAAATCACAATTTCTTACCTTTAATACCAATTTGCGTCATAAATTCATATTGCTTGATTTTATAAAAAACTTGCCTTTGTAAGAGTTAAAATTTTTCTACGATAGAACTCAACAACTTGAAAAAGAAACTGGCGTTGCTCTTCACTGGCCATAATGGTTTCATTAAAATCAGTGGCAAGTTTTACCATTCTTTCAGCGCAGTCATTAACCACTTTCAGCTGGGAAACTAAATCCTTTCCATAAATTTATGCTGGGTGTTCAAACCATGCAGCTGGATCTACTGTCAGAAATAATTCATCAATTTTTATAGCCTTGAAAAAATTTAATGATCTGCACGTTATAAAGTCAGAAAGAATCTTACAGTTGAAAGTCCGAATTGTTCTGCATTCTACTCTGGGAAGATCTTTAGTTTTAGCTTGGTTTCCAAGAGTAGATGCACCATTGCACCCTTTTCTGAGTTGTTGACTTCTGAAAAAAATGCTAAAGGTGCTAAATCCTCGCATAAGTACCAAAGGTGGGATCTGAATTTGCCTAATGCCACAGTCGATATCTCCTTATCAATTTCTTGGTAATCTTCCAGCTTTGTTATCATCCATAGATCATGATTTGATAGGGGCACTGGCAGCTCTTGTTGCATTAAACCAGGCTTTTATATATATATATTGATATGCAAAATATGTTAATACGTCTGATGACTTCTTTTTCTTTGTCTCTCAAATTGAATTGATCTCGGAATAAATAGATTTTTAAGCAATAAATGCCTTTTGTGCATCCATCTTGCCCTATGGTATGCTCCAGGAGTTGTAAAGTGTATCCCTCTTGATGGTTTTTCCCCCAAAGAAATGAGGGCTAGCTCTAGGAATTCCTGATAATCGTGGCGCTCATGGTTGTCTCGCAACTTTTCATGCAGAAATTGTACCAGGTCATCACGTTCACGCTTCACCCATTCTAATTCTTTTCCTGACATTTCTCTGGCATCACTTTCAAGGGGGGCTATATTTACTTTTATCTAACCAAGACCACTGATCTTTGAACCTTGCAAAAATATCTATATCAGGCCCTTGAGATACAAAGAATTTGTCAAAAACAACTCCCACTACTATTTCAAGAATGTGGTGGCGGCAAGCTAGGAAAAGTATTTTCTGCTGGAGTCCCTGCCCAATGGTGGTGCAGGTTCCTCCATGGATGCCAGTATTGCTGGCTGTTGTATCAAAACAAAGACCAGCAATCCAGTTTCGTATGCCATCCCATTCCTCTATTAACTGTAATATTGCTCTACCCATCTTGACTCCCGTACCTTCCACCAATTTAGGGATTCTTAGGATTTTTTCTACATTTCTACCCGAGGCAAGAACAGTTAAACGGTCAGATTTTCCTCCATCAGAATTGGGGAGTAGCTTTCCATCGAAATGTATAATGAGAGGAGTTTCTGAGTTAAATGTTTTCTTTATTTCTTTACCTAACCTGGCTCTAGATTTCAGTCTTGATCTTTGTATTGATGATTTTGGGAGGGTAACCTCCCTAATATCAACTCCAGCTGCATGGAGAGCAGGAGTAACTATGTTCGTTTGCTCTCTTAAAGATGTATTTGTACGATCTAATGCAGCAGAGAACCTAGGATCGTTGATTATTCGCCAAGGATTTGAATTTGATACTTGTCGTTTCGAGGGAGTTGAAATAGAAATACAAGCCACGAGATTGGAGATTTTTCGTTTATGGTATTCACTTATGCATGTTTCCTCCTCGGTGTCACTTGATGTAGAATTTAGTTCATCCTTTGAATTCCCTGTCTTTGTTTGCTTTTCATCAGTGTTCATGTTATATGTTTTTTTTCGACGCTCATTTTCTGCCTCTAGCCTCTTTTCCTTCCTTTCCGTTTTCGCCACGAAAACTTTATCTTGACCAGCCATGTACATTTTTCGCACTCCACGTTGATCTTCCAGAAATTCCAAAGCATTTGCAATCTTTATTAGGCCACTTGCATTTCCATGAGATATATCAAAAAGAATATTAAGCTGTTCTTCAAATGCTTTTGTGTTAGATTCTTGGGTGCTGCTTTTTCTATGCTTATTTTTCCCCAAGCATACATACTGGTTATAGATTTTCTTGAGCATGGCGACAACATTTGGTTTTTGTGATGTTGGTATATTGTCCTTCCTCCACATTACCAACGTTTTATCAATAGTAATTGATGCTGCTTCTGGTAGCGTTTGCTTCTCCTTTTTGATGCCATGGAATAAGCGACAAAGCACTTGTCTAAGTGTTGGAAGTTGATTTCCATCGACATTATTTACCATGACACCAATCAGCCATACTGTATTTTGCCTTCTAGTTTCAGTCATTTTTGTGGTGAGCCTCAGGGGCGTAACTAACGGGGGGGACGGGGGGGGGGACATGTCCAACTTTTGAACTGAGGGGGAGATAATATAGGTTTTGTTCCCCCCCCCCCCAACTTTTGATCTAAGTTTCCTTTAATGTTAAGTATATACTTGATATACATAAGGTAGTTGTGAAAATGCTTCTTTGATTTTCCTATTACTATCATAAATATAGATTATTCTCTAAATCATACTACAGTATTTTAAGAGCATCATTTTGGTCGCAAACACATTACCTACAGGATAGCAGCACAGAAATTCATCGCAGGATTTTTCATCATTATAGTTGTCCCCCCCAAATGAAATCTAGTTACGCTCTTGGTGAGCCTAAATATAGTTAGATAAATTTGCTGCCAAATAAGATTATGCTATCTTTCCGAGACATTATTGTAGTGAGCCGAAGTATAGTTAGATAAATTTGCTAGCCAAATAAGCTTATGCAATGTTTATTAGGCCACTTGCATTTGCATGAAATATGTCAAATATAATTTCTGAAACATAAATGACAACCATTAGTAACAAGAAAAAGCCATAAATAATACATAAATGAAAATAAATTTAACATTTAAATATTGTGCTGTATACTACGGAGGATGCGAAATTCACCCTATTTCAGCAAACTTCTTGTCCTCTGAGCAGTCACTTAATATTACTCACCAAGTCTGTATTTTACCAGGCAAATTCTAAGACCAAACCTCATCAATTGACAGGGTATGCGAACTCAATTTTCAAAAAAAATTTTTGGGGACAGTCTAAGTCGTACATAATATGTTACAATAGGACTGAATTGGCTACAGACACTTCCCGCGTCACAAACACCCCTGTGGATAGCTTTACAACGGCTTACGGGCGCATCAAGCTTTTGGCATAATATATTCTCTGCGTCGACGGATCCTTTACGCTGCTACCGACAGTTGGGTGTTTACGGCGAAGGAAGGTGAATATACCATATTCCTCCTGTAGGCGAGTTCCTCCGTGAACTCACTGGCGAGATCAAAGATCAAGGACGGGTATGGTGACAGAGCTTACGCGAACTAACTTGTATCGAGTGGTCCAAAAACTTACGGGATACGTGTGAAGTATCGTGTGAAGTAATCGTGAAGTCGAAGGGCATCACTTTAAACCTAGTGCAACTTCGCCTCCTTTAAAGAGAAGAACCAGGAGATGATAACGATGCCGCGCATCCTCACCTCGTTATGGGGACTCTCAACTTCTGTGCGCAGATAACTAGGAGGAGGGAAGGAGCTTAGAGGGACTAAGGTGTGTCGCAATACCTACAGGAAACGTTTCCAGTTACCTGGGACCTACAATACTGTTCCCTTTGGTTTCCTTGAGGAATGAGTAGTCGATGTGTATACTGTGATTTAATTTATTATAATTTTTAAAGTGTTTTTACTGTTTATTTATTTTATGAACTATCGACTACATTCCCGCAACAAAAGACGCCAACCTAGTGATCATGGACAATAGGGTGGCCCACTTTTCAATTTTTTTGAAAAGTATAGGTGATCGTGGTTTTTCCCATTATTTGGCACTATACTAGCACATTGGTACCATTTTTACAAAAATTGATCAATATTTAGGGGTCTCGCATCGACCTTGAAATTACTAGTTTTTTTTTTTAAATGTGTACTTTTTAACTTTTTACTGAATCAAGATAAATCATTAAGTAGGGATGTTTTCTGAATCCTCTTAATGAGAGAAGTCGTTTGGTGTGCCTGCCAATGTCATACGACTAACGGTTTAAAGGTTGTGCCTGTATACAGGTAATACCAATGTGCTAGTATAGTGCCAAATAATGGGAAAAACCACGATCACCTATACTTTTCAAAAAAATGAATCACCATATCCGGGCGGAATGTATAATGTATATAGGTAATTAGAAAATGCACTATGCCTGTGCCAGGTACCTAACCTATTTCTTTTTTTGCAGATCATAACATTTTGAAATTCTCTCTGAGTTCCTCATCCTTTGTCATGGACAAATCGATGGCAACCATAACTGGAAGAACTCTTGAAGCTACAAATAGAGAGTCATCAAAAGGAAAGGCGAAAATAACATCGCTACCTTCTCTAAGATCGGCCTCGGAAATTTTTTTAGTTGGCCAACCGTCGTCCTTCATCAGTGGTAGCAAATTGCCAACAACACGGCAGGTTTTGCAATACTTCTTCAGTGTTATCCAGTACACTGCTAACAGGAAAGACGCATTCAAAGAAACCGTAAACAACGTCTTAAAGTTTTGGAACATGGCCCACATTAAAACAATCACAAAGCTCAACTGCGAACGGAAGCTAGAGGCATTGTGGAAAGAGTGGCACTTACTCCAAAAGAGCAGAAAACGAGAAACTGACGCCGGAGGAAAACGGCAGAAGTTTTCGGACAGTGTGGACAAGCTGTGGGATATCGGAGCATCTGACGCTGTCGAAGATATAAAGAAGAATCGACTGCTGTCCGACAAGGACAAGAAAGAAGACATTGACTTCTACCTCGATCAACGTGGTCCTCGGGTGGCAACGATGAGCGGGAACGATAAAGTTTTCGCTGTAAAAAGAAAGCTACAGGAAGGAAGATCGTGGTGCTCATCGCTCTTCTGTACCTACCAGCTTGGTTGGCGGCCCCTGTAGCAGCTGATGCGCCGTTGAATGACCTGGTACTATACCAGCGTTTTCTGAGGTATAGGGCAGTGGACCGCGAGGTGGCAGAAGCGTCACTGGCAGTGATGAGGCGGCACTTCTGGTATCTGAGGCCTCAGACCGTCATCTTCGCTGTATGCAGCAACAAGGTGGATTGCACTGTGAAGCAACAGATGGCAGAGAAGCTGTCCCACCTCCCTGTACCCAAAGACTTCACATATGAGAACGTCTCAGTCGACGAGATGACGCTACTCCCCGACCTGATCGACGAGTCCTGGTTCTTATTTGCAGGTCTGAAGATGTATGGGTCTTCGTGGCTCACCCTGCCAACTGATAAGTGGGACGAGAACGAGGACTTTTGTCGTCTGAAGGATGTGATCTCTAATCTCCAGGTCACCAATGACGTCGCTGAAAGAGGAGTCCAACTGATACAAGACTATGCGAACACGGTCACAAAGGACGAGGCACAGCTGCAGGATCTTCTGCAAGTGGTGGAAAAGAACCGGAAAGAGCTCGGCGACTTCAAGAAGTCATCACTCGCCACGATGACATAGCACAGAGGGACAACGTTGCAGCCAGTGACGTGTGATAGTGGTCAATACAATGCAAAAGTGATTGTTTAAGTTATTGTTTCTTTCTTCCTTATTTGTCTGCTATTTGCTGATTTTTTTGAAAAGTATAGGTGATCGGGGTTTTTCCCATTATTTGGCACTATACTAGCACATTGGTATTACCTGTATACAGGCACAACTTTTAAACCGTTAGTCGTATGACATTGGAAGGCACACCAAACGACTTCTCTCATCAAGAGGATTCAGAAAACATCCCTACTTAATGATTTATCTTGATTCAGTAAGAAGTTAAAAAGTACACATTTAAAAAAAAAAACTCGTAATTTCAAGGTCGATGCGAGACCCCTAAATATTGATCAATTTTTGTAAAAATGGTACCAATGTGCTAGTATAGTGCCAGATAATGGGAAAAACTACGATAACCTATACTTTTAAAAAAAAATTGAAAAGTGGGCCACCCTAATGGACAACTTAAAATATTTTTACCACTACATCAACGTTTACCACGATGAGGTGTCTAGTGAGGTAATAACGAAGCTTGTGTACCTTTTTAATAGAACTTATTGACGAGTATCTTTTGTCTCACGGAGTGGAACGGTATGGGCACGCCAATTTCTCGAATAGAGCACCTCAATGTTAAGTGATTTACTATCGAGTCCTTCAACGTGTTAATTAATTTTGTGTATATACTTTTTCCCCGGCCCGAAACTACATTTTCATGTTCGTGCATATCCTTATATGTTTCGTTCAGCGCTGCCGAGTCGCTGAGCCACCAACAGGAGGGCGCCCTGATCCTGAGACGTATGACTAACCACCAGGTCAGCGTCACGAGTTGAAGCAAGCAACCCAACTCACACCAGCATCTGAGTTTGGACCGTCGTGACGTGCTATACAGAAGCCTCCTCGCTGCATCACCATGAAACACCTGCACCTACAGTAACAAAGAAAGATAGAACAACCACTAAGTAGTATAATTATCACTCAATACGCCATGACTTTTTCTAAATCAGTGAGTGTTTAAACGTAGCATTGGTGCGATTAGTTATGTGCGCGAGACAAATTATAAACGTGCAGACTCATCAATAAAGTTATTTATAATGGTGACAAGATGTCGAAAATCTTTGTGTTGGTTGAGAAGTGGTCGGATGAGAATTTTAAGGTACCAGCTTCCGCAAGTGCAACAAGAGTAACGACTAGTGACACCTCCTCAGGGCCCTCATACTGTATTATTTGTACGTTACCTGTGAGTCGCAATACTTGTCAACTGTGCGTTGAAACACGATTGGTGCGGAAAACTAATTTAAAAACCTTCAGTAAAAACAATGTTAATAACGAACTAGTCCCTACTCGTTGCCGATTCATCGTCGATAGACTGTTTAAAATAGCCACTTTCCTCAACCTAAAACCTCTATTAAGTGCGAGAGTTCATATGCATTATTTTGACATTGGTCTCGAACATGGCTATACATTTTTAATTGACCATTTTATGAAGTGTAGATATGAACAAGGTGAGAACGGATTGGAACTTGATACACTGGTCAGGAGTGTTACAAACTATCCCTCACCTTCACCGTTCATCCAGAGGAACTCTTTTTTTTAGATACATATATTTATGCTGCAACTGTTGCTACAATTTAGGAGATTTCGTCACACATCGCTATGAGTTCTGAACAGTTTCCAATTGAAAAAACTAGTGAAAAGAATAAACGCTCACTGAAAACGTGCTGTGTAAGGGGTGACAAACAATGATTTCCCCCCCCTGCACAGATGAAACTAATAGAGGTACAAAAAACTGATTGTTGCATCTTTTAGACAATTTAATTCTACGTCTAAACAAAACCACTCAATAGTTAGTGTTGCCTCCTTGTGCTTGGCGGACGGCTTCAAGTCGGTAAGGCTAGGAGGTGAGGAGAGACTCGAAAAGGTCAGTGTCGTACTCAAGATTTCGGAGGATTGTTTCGATGTGCTGCTCCATGGTCTGGCAGCAGAATCGGGTGGCTGGTGGTTCAGCAAGCATCAGGGATTCCACTCGGTCTTTCAGGATGGATCCTGAAAGATTCTGCCGCCGGACCATGGAGCAGCACATCGAAACACTCCTCCGAAATCTTGAGTACGACACTGACACTTTCGAGTCTCTCATCACCTCCTACTCTTGCCGACTTGAAGCCGTCCGCCAAGCACAAGGAGGCAACACCAACTATTGAGTGGTTTTGTTTAGACGTAGAATTAAACTGTCTAAAAGATGCAACAATCAGTTTTTTGTACCTTTATTAGTTTCATCTGTGCAGAGGGGTGGCAATCATTGTTTACCACGCTGTATACATTAAGTTTTCGTGATAATATTGTAACAACCGACCTTGTACTCGAGCAGGCTTTGAAATCCCAATGTTCAAAGATTAAGATTTATAAAAATGTTATGCCCACTTTTGAAATAGGAACAAAAATCAGCCTTAAATGACCTTAAGGTTCTGTATGTCGAGTATAGATTACGTCATATTAAACAGGGTATTATTTCTAAAAACAATTGGGTGTATTATACAAAGCATTGGATATATATACAGGGTCCGCAAAAAAAAAGGAGCATGACGAAAATTGCTCTCACGCCCGCATTTTTTGCCGGACCCTTAAATGTTATATATCTAGCTAAAGATAAAAGAGCCCAGAGTTGTATAAAATACATTTCATCAAAATCGGTCATAAAATAAAGATTTTATGGCCACAAACGTGCAATGACTAAAAAAAGTGAATTTCCGCGTAAAAATTTAATGTTTTTCTCATTTTAAATTATTTTTTTCAGATGCCTAAATAATTTTAATCAATAAAAATGATAATATGCCCTTTTCTAAAGAAGATAAAATATTAATAAAACATTATAGACTTGATAAAAATTATGGCGCAATAAAATTATTACAAGAGTTTCCGAATAAACTATGGTCGAAAGGAGGTTTGGACAAGCTGTTAAGAAAAATCGACGAAACTGAAAGTACTGAAAGGAAACAAGGAAGCGGGAGGCCAAGATCAGTTCGAACCGAAGAAAACATCAGAGATGTGGAACTAAGAATTTGTAGTCAAGAAGGCAGACCAGGGACTCACGTGACACCGTCCAGAATTGCTAATGAGTTGAGCATATCCGAAAGTAGCGTCAGAAACATTATTAAAAACGACCTTGAACTAAAACCTTATAAACGGATACACGGGCAGAAATTAACTGAAATTAACGAACAGAAAAGAGTTGTTTGTTCTGAACGCATGTTAAGAAATATCACTCCCGAAAAAGTAGACCTCGGCTTTTTAACTGACGAAAAGAAGTTTACGGTAGAACCACCGCGAAATTCCCAAAATGACAGTGTATTCAAGAGTTAATCGTAAAAATGAAATACCAGATGATAGACTTTATGCCAACAGGACTTTATTCCAACAGGATGGCGCTCGGGCGCATACCGCTAAGTCAACTATTGAATTTTTAGAAAATAATGTTCCTGAATTGCTTTACCCAAAACATTGGCCCCCTAATAGTCCAGATTTGAATCCCGTAGACTACGGAATATGGGAAATGTTGGCTGAGAAAGTGTACAAGCATAAGATCCGAAATGTCGAACATTTGAAAGAAGTTATCGTACAAAAATGGGAAGAAATTACCCAAGATCAAGTAGATTTAATATGTAGATTTAATATGTTTAATATGTTGAGATTAGTTTCACATAACGTTAGGTCAATAAGAAATTCATTTGTAGATGTCCATATCATTTGTAATAATGAGGACTTTGTGCTCTTGGAAGAACACTGGTTGCCTAAGCAGGAATTAATTTTCTTATCTAGGATTCATGAGGACTTTATATACCATGTATCTTCACCTGTAGACTCATCTAACAATCTACTTTATGATCGACCCTTTGGTGGAGTTGGTTTCTTAATCAGAAAAAAATTAACAAAATATGTAAGAGATCTCCCGAACGGTAATGAAAGATTGATAGGTATTGAATTTCACATAAACAATGAATGCCTCATAATTGTGACCTGCTACTTACCTTACAATAATGGCAGTAATCTAGATGAATACATCGATTTTTTGTATAAAATTAAGTTACTTTCAGATAAATCACAGTATTCGCAATGCATAATAATGGGGGAGGGGGACTTTAATGTCGATGTGGACTCAGAATTTTTTATAGAATCGAGTACCATGTATGGGCCTGCTGAATTAAGTGTAAGTGATGTGGAATTTCTAGGTACAACTAGCGATACTTTCATGTATGTCGGCGATATGAATGGGTCTCATAGTAATAATTTAAAGGAACGTATTGTCAATGTTCATATTTTGCATAATTTCCTTCTCTCAGACCACCTCTTGTCAAAAATAAATATGGGGACATTCTACCCAGTAGTAACTACTGGTCTACTGCTGCTGCCTCCTACTTCTCAAAATTACTTGAGAAACTTTTGCTACGCCGATTAAATTATTCTTTATGGACGTCTTCCAAACAGTTTGGTTTTGAAAGGTCCCATTCAACTGACCTGTATATTTAGGTTTTGAAGGAGACAGAATTAGATATACTCTCAGTAATTCAACTATTTATAGTTGTGTTTTGGATATAAGCAAAGCATACGATAGAGTGAATCACATTATCCTGTTTTTTTTCACGCAGGAAGGAAGTGCTAAGGCGACCGCCCGTAAAAATGCTCCTCATTGAAGGAAAAGGAGAGAACCGAAATGAAGGTCTCCGAGGCTGTTAAACACTATGCCTATTTTATTTACTTTTTTTTTTTTTTTTTGAAAAGAGTGTGTAGTGAGGAATAGAGGAAGAAGCGTATGTTGTGGACTGCTCACAAGGTAGATGAGACACGGAAAAAGATCAGTTGAGGAGGATAGTGACAGGAGAAACGGGAATTCCAGCACTTCCTATCTCCTGCCTAACGTCCCACCCAGGAGTACTTCCCTGGTTGATTGGTGTGAACAATCTTCTCCTCCAAGAAAAATTTAAAAAATTAGAAGACAGGAATGTTCCACCATATGTTTTAAATTTATTGAAATTTTGTTACACACACTAAACCTTTGCTTCACTTAATGAGGTAACAAGAGTTCTATGCCGATGATATGGTGTTAATAAGACTGTCGGTGAAGGGTCTGGACGTCTTATAAAAATTTGTGAATCATATTCACAGAACCATGACATTAATTTTAATATTACCAAAACTAAGGTTATACAATTCTATCCAAAAGCTCAAACCAAAGAGCCCATGTTATTTTCAAATTGAGAGACGAACCAATAGAGTAAGCACAAGAATATAAGTATCTGGGTCAAACTATCACCAGCTCATTGAGTGACGATTCAGACATAAGGAAACAATATCGAAGTTACTGTGCTAAGGCAAACATGATTATAAGGAACTTCAAATTCTGTACAAGCGAAGCTAAAGACACTCTTTTTCGTACTTTCTGTACTATTATTTATGGGCAGCAACCTCATTTGGGCAGAACCCTCAATTTACTTTACAACAGATCCTATAGACTGCTATATAAGTTACCTCCAAGATTCTCAACCTCTCAAATGTTCGCAACCGCAACTTTCCGAGCCTCCCTGAGCCAACAAGAAGTTCCCAATACAGTCTGATGCGATGAATCAAAAACTTAGACAATCCAACTGTCCAAGCTATTCATCGGTCCTGCTTTATGTCTTCTACAGTGCGGAACTCTTGGTATGAAAGTGTGCGTCTATAGCTCCACATAATTCCTGCATTAGCCAGCCCATTATATGCAGTTTTTATTTTTATGAAACTGTTATTACTATTTTTTATTATTTCTTGTCTCCTTACGTGTATCATTGTTATTTCTTTATTACCGTAGTTCTTTTTGTTTCTGTTTTTAAATTTAATATATAATTAA
>JAJOZX010005341.1:270000-317778 GCA_023014485.1 Bathynomus jamesi
TATTTTTCACAATATTGTCATATGAACATACGACCTTAATGTTCAAAAGTTTAAGTACATTAGCAATGCCTCAAAAGCTTAAGAAAAATAGAAGTACTAAAATATTCTTCGACAAAGTGCGAGGGTTATTATCCACACGATAGAAAGTTTGTTTTCTCTTGTTAAGACAAGATTCCCAAAAAGCAGGTGGGTAGCACAAATCATTTCCAACGTTGTTGATTTTTTCCAACTTGGCATCCATGTATTCCGGACTGGCGATCCTAAGAGCGCGGAGAAACATTCAAGAAAATATGTCTTTCTTGATGGGGGTGTCATGTCTGGAGTGAAAGTGTACATAGGACAAATTTTTTTTTTCCGATAGATACTAAACTTAACCTGGGCTTTCCCTATGTATACGCACATCCAAATACGGGATGGAGTTGTTTTGTTCCACTTCCAAAGTAAACTTAATGGAGGGGACTTGATTATTTAACTGAAGGAGGAAGTCATCCAGGTCATGTTTCATGGGCCAGATACACAAAATACCGTCGACATACCACAAGCATGGGATGCCAACCCCCAGGATTCTCGGAATGTAAAGTGATTTCGAGAAACTCCATGTGAATATTGGAGAGGAGGAGCGACAAGGGATTATCCATGGCCATCCTAAAAACTTGTTGATAATACTCAACATTAAAAGTGAATTTTCAGTCTTTGATGCAAAGTTTAATGAGTTCGAAGACAATGTGTGCAGGTAGTGGCAGGTCATACTCATGTAATTCTCATGAGAGAAAGTCCAGCATATAGTCAGTTGGCACTTTTGTGATCAATGAACAAACGTCGAAACTGATCAATCTGTCGTTGGTTTCAGTGCATATATTATTCAGTTTTTCAGTAAAGTCCATGGAAGTTTTTACATGTAAATCAGAGTTAGTTCCGAGAATGGGGGACAAAACTTTAACAAGCCATTTGGAGAGTTTATAAGTAATAGAACCCACAAAGCTAATAATAAAGCGCATAGGGTTGCCAGGTTTGTGGGTTTTAATAAGACCGTAAAGGTAGGAAAGAGAAGGCGAAGTGGACGTGAAAAACGAAATTAAGTCCCTATGATTTTTGAGAACACGTTTTAAGCCACTATTGAATGATTTGATGGCGTTCATCCTGGGGATTGTTCTGGTGGGGTCGTGGAGAAGCTCGTTCATCTTTCTAATGTATTTCGCTTTGTCCATAATAACTATGGTCTTAGACTTGTCTGCTTTAGTAATATGGAGCTCACCATCTTCTTTTAATTGTAAGAGGCTATTGCGCAAATGTTCAGGGAAGTTTTCTTTGTAAGTGCTATCCGCAGCAATATAGACAAGGTCTTTAACTACGTTAACCAAAGACATTACACTGTTTTTCTAAACAAGTAAGATTACAAGAGAATTGTAAAGCAGAAGGATTTTTAACAATAAAAAAGGACATACCAAATCCAATGACGTTTTTTGCATTGTCACTAATGTTCTTCGAAGAAAGATTCAAAACACACTTTCAGCTTGTATTTTTACTCCACTGTCTGTTTCGAATGAGACTTAGTTTTGTGATCCAAAATGTTACGAAGTGAAGAAGTTCTTCTGGACCTTACTATAAAACTGAATCAGATACGCACTGAAATCAACGACAGATTGATCAGTTTCAACGTTTGTTCATTGTTCACAAAAGTGCCAACTGACGATATGCTTGACTTTCTCTCGCGAGAATTACATAAATGTGACCTGCCGCTACCTGCACACATTGTTTTCGAACTCATTAAACTTAAAACAGCATCAATATTCCGTTAGGACGGGACCGTCGTCAAATGCCCTTTTTGTTCATTTGTCGGATACATCCCATTGAATTGATTGGAATAATATTTCAGGTTTGGTTCACTCAAGAAACATTGTTAATAGAAATATACTTGAGTCTGCCATTATTCAACTTATAAACAATTTCAACCTTAGACAGGGCCTTTTTTCACTTGATCCAGCTGTTTTGAATTCATTCAGAACGGATTTAGATAAGAAGGGCAAGGCGCTAAAATTCTGGTAGCTTTTCCATGTAAATTGTATGCCTCCCCTACAATATTTATCTGCACCAATCATGTTATCATTTTTTTTTAATTTTCTCTTTGTGACCTATATACGGGGCTCCATTAAACCTTAGCCCCCCCGCCCATGGCCTAAACCATTAGAGGTACAGTAAAACTAAACATACCTTACAAAAGAGAATTTAATCCTGCATTTAATGAGAAACAATTAAAACTTGGTGTTCCCGCCATTGGCTTCCAAGACAGCCTGAATTCGCTCTGGGTAGCTTGCCAAAAGTGACGTGAATAGATCTTGATCGTTACGCAAATTTGCTAAAACAGTTTCAATGTGTTGCGTCATTGTATCCTTCGAAAATCGATTTGCTGCAGGTTCTTGAAACAAGAGACATTCAACCTTGTCCTTTATAACTGATTCATTGTGTTCACAGACGTTCAGGTCAGGAGAATTTCCTGGCCATTCTTCATTTCCAAAGAAATCGATTTCATGGTTCCGCAACAACTGTTGAGTGGCTAATGCCTTAAAGCAGGGGAACCTTATCGTGCAGAAGTGTGACCTGATCGACGTCCATAACATTGTTTGGGTTTCTTAGAAAAGGAATGACATGCTGGGATAGAATAATATCACGAAAATACTGTCCATCCCAACTCTGACCATTTGGCTTCAGCACCCACATGAGCTTCTTTGCAGTGAACAAAACAAACACACCAACACAGTCTGGACTTTTTAATAATTCGCGATAATGTTCATTGCCATCGTTTTCATCTGGTGTTGTGGCCCACACTCGATCATTTTGGTAGTTAGGCCAACGTGTTACGTAAACAAAAAATTCATCGGAGACAGCTAAATGCATGAAATCATCCACATCCCAATCTTCAAGATAATGGGCAAACCACATTCTGTCACCGATGTTAAGTTAAGTTTTTCTTGGCTTTGGAAGTTCATGCCAAGGCTTTAAACCTTGCCTATGACGGTACAGTCGAATGATCTCACCACTAACGATCTTTCTTCTCAACACTTCGATCTCTCTAGAAAGTTTAGCACAGCTGTTTTTCCGCTTACGCGTACTGCTTTCAATGATGTCCTTTGTTTCCTGAGAGAGTGGCAAATTTGGGCGCCCAGATTTGGTTGTATCCATTTCACATTCATCCAAAGTTTTATTCCAATTTCTTTTGACGAAGTCCTCACTTCTTCGCAACTTTTTGGCAACCCATGAACGTGTTATAAAGGTGGCTCCAGCATCACGAGCTTCCCGAAATGTTATTGCTCGTATGCGATCTATCACACGTTGCCTCTCCGAATCACCAATTAATTGAGAAGCCATTATATTATCACTTTATCAGCTACAGTAATTTTAATACCTGCAATAAATAAAGAATTTTATATATTTTTATAATCACTAAAAACTATTTCGATATAAGTAAACGTGTTACCTGCAAATGGGGGGGGCTAAGGTTTTTTGGAACCCCTTATATAGTCCCAATCTTGTTATTAATGTCAGTCTTCCTGAGGATGTCATTGGACGAAAGCGCCTTGTGCACTATTTCGTGTTTTCTTTTTCTTTCATGGTTATTTTCATCACAAATTTATTCACATGTTACTTTCGTGAAATAATTTTCATATATAAAGGGTGTCAGGAAATGATTGCCCCCCCCTGTACAGAAGAAACTGAAAGGAATAGAAAAAAACAGACAAAACCACGCGAAAGAGCGTTTAATTTTGAATAAAAAATACTTGTTTTAATATCGGGTGTTGCCCCCCATTTGCAGCTCTGACGGCCATTAATCGACGGGGGTATGATCCCAGAAGTGTCTCAAAGAGATCGGTGTCATGACTCATTTCTTCAAGGACTTCGTTGATCTTTGCAGTCATAATTTCTGTTGAATACCGATTCTGAATGGGTTGTTCCAGCATTAAGGACTCCACCCGATCCTTCATGATGGATCCGACATGTTCACAGACATTAAGATCGGGAGAATTGCCAGGCCATTCATTATTTCCGAAAAAGTCAATGTTATTGTCCTTAAGCAGTTGTTGAGTCGCAAGTGCTTTCATACAGGGGGCTTTGTCGTGAAGAAAGGTTGCCTGTTCAACATTCAAAACACACTCGGGGTCTTTCAAAAACGGAATTACATGTTGGGCTAAAATTACATTTCGAAAATAAGGCCCATCCAAACTGGTTCCTCTTGGTTTGATAACCCAGATGAGCTTCCGAATAGAGAACATAATGAAAACACCCACACATGCTGGATTTTTTACTATTTCTCGATACTTCTGGTCGTCTGGGACTTCATCAGAAGTTGTTGCCCAAACCCGATCATTCTGAAAATTTGGTTTTCTGGAGACATAAACGAAGAATTCATCGCTGACAACCAAGTGAAGGAAATCGTCTTCCGTCCATTCCTCAAGATAATCACAAAACCATAGCCGATCTTCACACTCTTCCGTGGCTTAGCTATTTCATGCCAAGCACTCAAGCCTTGGCGAACTCGAAATTGATGCATAAGTTGCCGATTGACTATCTTACCACGACGGATAAGTATCTCTTTCGCTACCTCAGAGCAGCTCTTCTTTCGGCGCCGTGATGCAGCAAGCACAATGTCTTTCGATTCTTGAGATAATTTCTCCGGTCTTCCTCCTCGAAATTCTGTTTCACAATCTTCAGGATTCTTATTCCAATTCCTTTCGACAAAGTCTTTAATCTCTCAGCCACCCAGTGTCGAGTTATGAAAGTTGCACCAGCTTCCTTTGCTTCACGAAATGTGAAAGAACTCGCTTTTTCTCTGAATCGTTCAAAATAGATGATGCCATGGTTTCTGTGGGGAAAAAAATGGTAAGAATTAAAATCACAGGAATAGAATATAATGGTTTTTATTCAGATTTTAACGCTCTTTCAAGTGGTCTCGCCGGTTTTTATCTATCTCTTCTAGTTTTTGCTCTACAGGGGGGCAATCATTTCCTGACACCCCGTATATACACATGTATATATATGACTTCTTGGAGACTGGAAAGATTCAACAAAAATCACCACGGATTCCGATCAGGAAGGACATGGATATCACAACTTATAGAGCACTATAACAATATCCTAGATGCACTTGAAGGCATTGAAAACTATGATGTCATATACACGGATTTTGCTAAAGCTTTCGACAAATGCAATCATAGTACAGGGTGTACATAAAGTCAGGATCTATTTTTGTGAAGCACTTGGAAATTATATGGAATTCAATCATAAAATGATAAAGTGGTAACATTTATTAAATAATTAAGAGTAGGATTCGACGTGACGCCCATCAGTATCCCTGCACAGCTCAAATCGTTCCGCAGCATTTCTAAACACATTCTGGAGCATTTGCGTGATTATGTTATCTGCAGCAGTTCGTATACGTGTACGTAAGTTTTCAAGACTCGTAATCTTCGTCTGATAGACGTGCGATTTGATAAAGCCCCATGCAAAGAAATCTAAAGGGGTTAAATCTGGTGATCTCGCTGGCCAAGGTCTGTTACTTCCGCGTCCGATCCAGCGATTTGGAAAACGTCCATTTAGATAATCCTGAACAATTTTGGCATAGTGACAAGGAGCACCATCATGTTGATAGACGACGGTACTAACAATCCTATCCCCGTCGTCTATCAACATGATGGTGCTCCTTGTCACTATGCCAAAATTGTTCAGGATTATCTAAATGGACGTTTTCCAAATCGCTGGATCGGACGCGGAAGTAACAGACCTTGGCCAGCGAGATCACCAGATTTAACCCCTTTAGATTTCTTTGCATGGGGCTTTATCAAATCGCACGTCTATCAGACGAAGATTACGAGTCTTGAAAACTTACGTACACGTATACGAACTGCTGCAGATAACATAATCACGCAAATGCTCCAGAATGTGTTTAGAAATGCTGCGGAACGATTTGAGCTGTGCAGGGATACTGATGGGCGTCACGTCGAATCCTACTCTTAATTATTTAATAAATGTTACCACTTTATCATTTTATGATTGAATTCCATATAATTTCCAAGTGCTTCACAAAAATAGATCCTGACTTTATGTACACCCTGTATAATAGCACATAAAATGAAACATATGGGAATAACAGGCAAAGTTGGAAAATGGATCTACAACTTCCCCAGAGAACGTCTACACGTCGTCAAAATTCAAGGTGTATCATCATCAGAATCAGAATTACGCACTCAGTACCACAAGGTACAGTACTGGCCCCACTCCTGTTTATTATCATGCTAACAGACATTGACAGTGGAGTAAACAGCAACAGTATAGTAACATCCTTTGCGGACAATACAAAGGTCAGCAGAAAAATCAGTGATGCAAATGAAGTGGATGCCTTTCAGAGGGACACGAACAAAATATTCAAATGGTCAGAAGACAACAGTATGACTTTTAACACCGAGAAATTTCAGCTCTTGGGATATGGTAGAAATGATGAACTTAGACTACGTCTACATATCATACTCCAGATAGACAGGAAATTCAGAGAAGCACGAAAGCAGTCGACTTGGGGGTAATAATGACCGATGATGCCAAATTTGAGACACAAAATGAGATAGCAATAAAGAAAGCAAAAAGAGTGGCGAGACAGGTACTAAGAACGTTCAAAGGGAGGGACAAGAAAGTAATGATTCCCCTGCTGAGAACACTGAACATACCAAAACTTGAATACTGCTCAGCTTTGACGTTCCCATGTAAAAAGGAAGAAATTAATAAACTAGAAGAAACGCAGAGACATTTCAAAGCCAAGAGTGATGGCTGCAAAGAACTTAACTGCTGGGAAAGACTACGTAAACTAAATCTGTACTCACTGGAAAGAAGAAAAGAGAGGTACACCATAATCTACCTATGAAAAATGATCGAAAAACTGGTACCAAACCTCAAACTAAACCCAATTACCATCCAAACAAAGCTGGAAAATAGGAAAGGCAGAATTTGTAGTGTTCCCAAATTAAAGGCCCGACAAGGGACCTCCTCAACACTGAAAGAAAATAGCTTGGTTGTCATGGGGCCAATAGGGCATATCATACTTTTCCGAGTCCGAATTTCACTCTGGCTAATATGAATTTTTATGTAAAATTTAATTCTAAGAGGGGTTTCTTTTCTGCAACTTTTCCAAAAAATCGCGTTATCATGTTCAAAATTGCGGTTTTCCGTTCTATGTTGAAATACCAAATATTCAATTGAACACAAGCTCATATTTTTAACCCTTTGTCGCAATTTGTTGCCATTTAGACACATTAACTTTGCTTAATTCTTACACAGGTTTAATACATACATACATAAGAAAAAAATCTACTCCATTTGAATCTCTGTAACCATTTGGACGCAGAAAGCGAAGTTCAACATTCTCTCAATAGATGGCTCTGAGCAATTACGCCAGTTATAATTGTGAAGTAGAAGTGAGTGGACGCCATTTTTTTCGGTAAGGCCGGTCATCTTTCCAAAGACAAGGCTTACTTGGCCATAGATGACATGAAAGTCCGGAGGGCCAAGGAGGAAGTAATAGCCTCATCAGTTGAAGCTCTCACGCAGAGGTCAGAGGAGAAGATCTCTGGGATATTCTTTGATGGCAAGTAGGATAGGAACACAAAGGTGTTGAAATATGACGAAGTGACAGGGAGATTTCATCCTGGCAAAGTGATCGAGGAGCATTACACTATCACGTGGAAGCCTCAAGGAAAGTACCTCTTTCATTTCACTCCCGAGGAACCTGAGGAAGGAGAAAAGCCTGCTCATAAGATCGCTCAGGGCCTGCATGAGTGGCTTCTGGATCACGGAGCTGACGAGAGCCTTGTAATGATTGGAGGAGACTCTACCAACGCCAACACTGGGTGGGCTGGAGGCGCCATAGCCCTATTGGAGAAGATGCTGGGTCGCAAGTACCACTGGCTGATCTGTCAGCTCCATGTGAACAAGCTCCCCCTGAGGCACTTAATCATCAAGCTGGACGGCCCTGTAACTACCCGGTCAGGCTTCAGTGGGCCTATTGGAAAACTTCTTGAGAAAGTGAATGAACTTGAGGTCAACTTCAACTTCAAATCAGTGGAAAGAACTGAAGATATCATAGAGCTGCCATTAGAGATAGTCAAATCTCTCTCCACAGAGCAGCACAACTGCTATCTTCTGATCAAAGCCATCAAGTCTGGAAGTCTCAGTCCACAGTTGGCTGGTCTCAAGTGCAGACCTCTAAACCAATCCAGGTGGCTCACTACTGCACAGGCCATCTTGCTGTTGTGGATGAGGGAGCACGGACTGAAGGAGGTGTTGAGAAGGCTCGAGGTCCTCGTGAAGTTCTGCCTTAACTTCTACTTCAAAATGTACTACGACATCAAAGTGAAGCACCACCTCAAATTTGGCCCTGCCCACGTTTTTTCAAGCCTGAGGCTGCTGAGGAACCAGACTACCGAGGTAAGGAACATCATCTCTGCTGCAGTGATAAGAGGAGCTTACCACGCACATCCTCAGAACATCCTGGCTTCATTCTTGTGCAGTGAGGATGAGCATCAGAGAGCTTTTGCTGTGAGCCAGATAGAGAAGATCAGAGAAGGAAGACTTTTGTGATACGACAGTGAGGCCCCATAAAAATCCCAAAGTCAATCTGCAAACCACTTCACCTGAGGATCTCATCAACTGGGAATCAGAGAATATTTACGGGCCTATTTTCACCTGCAAGATGACCTTGACTGAGCTCGAGGATCTCAGGAAAACTCCACTCAAAGTGGACGCTTTCTCTGTTCATACTCAGTCCTGCGAGAGAGCTGTACAGGAAGTCTCACTGCTTCCCAAGCTGTGTACGGTCACGAGAGGAGAGATGGGTGGGTGAGAGCCAGGATAGACCATCGAAAAATGCTCCCAGTGTTCAGATCGAAGCAGGGTACACTTAAGAGCTTTTCAGGTTCGAACAGGCGTGTAAACCTATACGTGGAGGTGGCAAGTCTCCCGCTACTCGATCAGAGTAGAGCTGGTGAGCCGCGCCTATTCTTTGAAGAAAAACTTAAAATTCTTAAGTTTTACGTGAAATCTAAACATTTTGTCAGCACCCAGAGGTGTTGAAACACGCAAGAAAGCAAGGATGAGGTCAGAAAAACAGCTTTTAGACTAAATCATATGCAGAACAGCTGCGCGCTTTGGTTTGGGTGCCCTGAGGCTGCGTTAGGCAGCTTTCAAATCAGAAAATCGCGATTTTGACCATGAAAATGAGATTTTTCGGAAAAGTTGCAAATGATAAACCCATCTTATAGTTATTTTTTACATAGGAATACATATTAGGCACTTTGTTTTTCCAAAATTTCAATCCTGAACCCAGAGTATGATATGCCTTATGGGGCCAAAACTTTTTAACCAGCTTCCAAAGATCTTCAGAAACGTTACAGGGGTCAAAGTTGAAGTCTTTAAAAGAAGTCTAGGTACCTGGATCAGGACGATAGCAGATGAGCCGGGTGTACCTAGCTATATGCGGTGGGAAGCGCAAGAGAGGAACTTGCTCCTCCAACAAGCCAGGCCTAGAGGTGGGGCCACCAGCTTGACCTTCGTGTGAAGAGAGACTAACACACGACGGGGGGACGTTAGACAGGAGATAGGGAGTGCTGGAACTTCTGTTTCTCCTGTCACTGTTCTCCTCAGCTGATCTTCTTTAGTGTCTCAGCTACCATGTGAGTAGTCGAGCATGCTCTCAAACAGACACACACCTCTCTCCCTTTTTCTCACTACATATACATGCATCTTACAAACTACATAATGTTTACAAAAAAAAAAAAAAAAAATGGCATCAACTATAAGATCCTCGGAGTCCCGTGGGGAGGGGACCATAAATGTCCGCACTTCTGGCTCCCCCGCTGCCGATACCGGGAATGCAGACCAGGCAGTGGGGCTGGATCTGCTACCGCCCATTCGAGATGTTCTGGGCATCTGTCTGATTCACTTTTCATTAATTTCTGCAACATTCGTGGCCTTTTCTCAAATTTTCAGTCTGTTAAGCACAACCTCTCCTCTCTAAACCTCCTCTCCTTTTCCTCACTGAAACTCAGGTGTTTAAAACGACTGACCAGTAACTCCTTTTCTGTACCTTCTTACTTTCTCTATACTCAAGTTCATTACAAAGGTAGATGTTGCTTAAATGTACCCAATTACTTAATTTGTTCTCGTATTCCCGAACTTGAATCTTCCGAATTCTATACCCTCTGGCTACGGCTTACAGGCCAGTCTCCAACTAAATACATCTGCAGTGTTTACCTTTCTTATAATTCTACTGACTATACAAAATTCTTTGCCTACCTCACTTCCAAAGTGAAATACAGTCTGTTTCGCTCTTCCTTTCCTGAAATCTCCATTTTAGGAGATTTCAATGTTCACCACCACCTTTGGCTTCCCTTTTATTTCACTAACACCCCTTGTGAACGAGCTTACAACTTTTCTATCCTAAGTGACCTAGATCAGAGTGTACAGCAACCTACTCATATCCCCGATCGACTTGGAGATAGGCCCAACATTCTGGATATATTTCTTACCTCTCATCCTTCTTCTTACTTTGTAAAACTTTTTTCTCCGTTGGGCTCCTCCGATCACAATCTTTTATCTGTTTCTTGCCCTATCGCTCCAATTCTGCCTTTGGATCCTCCCATGGATTTCCCATGGAATGATTACTGCTCTGCGTCCGGGGCCCTTCTGAGTGTGTTAAGCGCATCACGGAGGTGATTCTCTCGGGCATGGAGGCGTACATTCCATGTTCTATTTCTACCACTAATGCTAAAAAACTTTGGTTTTTGCTATCCGCAACAGAGAGGAGGCTTTCAGAAGGTACCGTCGCCATCCAATTCCTGACTCTCACTCAGCTTATATAATATTTCTGCCCAGAATCGTAAAAAATCTGTTCTTCTCGATCTTTCTGGCATCTAGCTAATAACCTCTTCAACAACTTTCGTTTCCAACTCAACCCTGGATGATTCCGGTGCTGTTCCTCCATCTCCTCCCCACTCTGACATTATTATGTCTGAAATTAGAATCTCTTCTAAAGACGTTCTTTCTGCCCTATCTGGGCTTAACACTAGGAAGGCATACGGTCCTGATGGTGTTCCGCCTGTTGTTCTTAAGAACTGTGCTTCTGTGCTGACACCCTGCCTAGGCAAACTTTTTCGTCTTTGTCTCTCATCTGGTACTTTTCCTCCTTGCTGGAAGTTCTCTTTCATTCAGCCTGTCCCAAAGAAGGGTGACCGCTCTCAACCCTCCAACTATCGTCCAATCAGTGGCGTAGCGAGGGTTCGTGGCACCCTGGTGCAAGGGTAGAGAATGGTTCCCCTCTCTCGAGGGCTGCCCGAAGCAGCCCGAGCTAGGCGCTAAGGCGAGGGGTCCGGGGTCCCTTCCCAGGAAAAATTTTGACTACGAAGAGTCGATTTCATGTAATCTGAGCCCTATTTTCAACTATTTTAAACACCTATTTTCAAGGTACAGTGCTTACAAGAAGTCTCGCGCCTCTGTCTCGTCCCAAGCTAGTCTGTTAGGTATAAAATGGGCGGTCCTTATGGCAGCGGAGGTGTGTTCGGATTGGTGCACATAATTGCTCTAACCCCATCAATGACGTCCACATTATCATTGCGTTGATCACTCTATCTCTTTATATATAGAGACATAGTGTATATAGATATATATAGAGTATGCAGGGGATAATGTGTGTCAGTCCCAGCTATGGTAGTTGTCTTACAATTAACAGTTCCAAGTGCAAGTTACGTTAACAACTCCACATAAACTACCCTGGACTAAAATAACATACGTGAAGCCCTTACCCACAAACCATTTAAAAGCTCTCTCTCTCTCTCTCTCTCTCTCTCTCTCTCTCTCTCTCTCCAAATCCATCATATTTTGCGACTTTTTAACTCTGGTAGGATTCAATTCCATTCCTATAGTGTAAGAGATACTTAAATTCATGTGTGTATTATGCCATATGATGTGCGTAATAAATAATCAGTTTTAAATAGTTGGAGCGTTCAAGGTCATCTGTAATAATCTATGGACTACCCCTAAGCCCACTCTCAACACTTAGATTCCCCTAAGACACAGGCATCTTCAAGTAACATGAATGCGTAGCGATCTAAGGTGTTAGATTCCATATTATATAATTTATGTGCTAGGTTTAAGAACGCTGGCATTGAAGAATGGAAGGAAGGGACAGTAAAAGCGATAATAGGTTTAATGAAGGAAGTGGAATGAGGATGGAGGTAAGCGTTGCTATGTCGAAGGAAACGAGGTTGGGTGGGGAACTACGAAGGGAGGAGGAAATGCTAAACACAAACTCAAATATTTATTTTAATGCCCTAGACCTAGAAAGACAAAGAGCAAAATACCTTAAACTAACAATGAATTGACAGAAACAGAAGAGCCTGGTCTTAGACGCACTGATAGGTTTAACGTATGTGGCTAGAGGCCGCCACTCAGAATTACCACTACTACCTAAGTCATAATAAGGTTATTTACTATGACAGAGTAGTCATGAGTAGTTATGGAAATAAAATATGATTATACTGTTGATGGCTGACTATATTCAGTTGGGATATAAACTATTGCTGACAATCTTTGGATCCTTGGCTTTTAAGACGAATTTTCTATGCATATGTTCAACAAAATAGGAAATTGGCTGATTATTATTACCATTCGAAGGGTTGGTACCCTTCACAACCGAAATCAATTTCAGAAGGGGTGCATGGTATCCTCATTTCCTTTATCGTCCCAGCACGCTTCACATAAGCCATTTTACACAAAGATGGAAAGGCCGTCTGTGCACCACGAGACGACCCAGGCAATGCGGGGAGCAATGGTGACATTGCATGAATATGGTGTGCCAATAAGAGAAATATCAAGACGACTAGACGTTCATCGAAGCACTGTGGAACGGTGGATTCATCGGTATGAAGCAGAAAACTCAATCGCTACTTTGCCGAGGTCGTCCTCCGCGTTCAACATCTCAAGAGGAAGATGCTGCGATTGTTAATCATGCCAGAGAGCATCCGCTTGTTCCAGCGACGCATATTTACAGACACCTGAACCTTCGTTGTAGCGCAAATACAGTGAACAACAGACTTCACGAGGCAGGGTATTTTTCTCGCCGTCCAGCTATAAAACCTGCATTGACGATTGAGCATAAAGAGGCGCGGATGGGATTTGCCTTGCAATACTTGCCGCAGGAGGAAGAATTCTGGAGAAAAGTTGTGTACTGTGACGAAAAAACATTTTCAACAGATAGTCATGGTTCCCTGCATTGTTGGAGGCAGCGCGGAAAACGCTATGAAGAAGGAAATGTTTTCCCGAGCAAACGTAGTGGTCACATCAATCTCGGTGTGTGGGGCTGGATGTCTGGCTATGGTGTCGGAGAATTGACTCAAGTAGATGGACGCTTTACTGGAGAGCAATATTGCCAGATACTGGAAGAGGTGCTGCTACCCAGTGTTCGTGCGTATCTGGTTCCAGCACCGGAACCATTTTACTTAATGGAAGATAACAGTCCCATTCATAGGATTAACGTTGTGAGAGCGTGGTACGAAGATCACCCAGAGATTATTAATCTAATTCTGCCACCACGTTCTCCTGATTTGAATCCAATTGAAAACCTTTGGGCAATAATGATTAACGAATGGGAGCAACGCAATGAAAGAACAGCACTTTTAGCTCACACGAGGAATAGTTGGGAGAGCTTACGCCGAACACCAAACATTCCCTACAATCTGGCCTCTTCTATGCCGCAACGATTGCAAGAAATTATTGATGCTGGAGGAAGCTATACGAAATACTGATGTTAAAGCCATGACGTAAATGTGTATCGAATATATATTTATGTTAATATAGAATTTTATTATATTTTTATGTTTGACATCTATAAAAGTATATATTGTGACCATGAAAGAACTTTACTTATCCTTAGTTAGAATCTTTTCTTGCAATGTCTACGCTCGTGGAGATGATAATATAAGCATTGTTGAAACAAACTATGAGAAGGTAATAGTTTCAGGAAAAAAATAAAAACTGGCAACATCGAGGTCATCACATGTTTATGGGAATTGTCATATGATATGCTACCAATAAACTCTTATATACCACTATATAGAGTATACTATATTACGTAATAATTACGATGAACAAATAAAACGCAAATTTCTCTGATTCACGGCCCACCAGTCTTGCTTTAAACTAATGACTTTCATAAGATGGAATAGGTTTAACATAGTTCGTTTAATAGGTTACCACTTAAAACAATGGATAAACTATCTATTAGTGAGACGACCGTGACTTCCTCGAAATGCGAGCGCGTGAGAGGTTCACTGAGGAATTTGGTCATTAGATTCTTCACGTAGGATATATATCACAAACAACAATAATGACAACAATTCCCAACAATTACTTAATATCAATAATTGCATTTGAGCAAATAATTTAGACCTGCGTCAAAATAACTTAGGTATCATGCCATGATTTGGGATATTTGCCGAATTAGTCGTTCTCTATAGTCTACACTCTACAGTATATATTGAGACGGTATAATGTAATGCCCAGCTAATATTATGATGACTAGGATTGCTCCATAACCATCCCAACATCCCGAAACTTGCTCCATTCTGCTTCTTAATCATTTGTATTTTAAATACTAAAATGTAGCAAAAGTGACGTAATAATGGACGTCATTGATTGTGTTAGAGCAGTTATGTGCATCAATCCGAACACACCTCCGCTGCCATAAGGACCGCCCATTTTATACCTAACAGACTAGCTTGGGACGAGACAGAAGCGTGAGACTTCTTGTAAGCACTGTACATTAATAAGATTATCGGTTATTTTAACCTATTTTATTTTACTACATAAATCACTGTTTTCATGAAAATTTGAAAATAGTATGCCAAAGTAATGAACAAAAACGTTTGAACTGTTTGGATGTGATAGAAGATTGAGGGAAGTCTTTGTTTTCTGTGAAACACAAGTTTATTTATGCAGAAACTTGAAATATATTTACAGTATTACGTCCATACAATATATGAGAAAGAGAAAACTTCATCAACTTGAGTAGTCTAAGTATCATCATCCTGTTTGCATATACGTTTTGTGTTTCGTATTTATCAATTATTACGAAAGAAATCTTTTATAACTTGAAGAGCCTAATCATTTTCATTAAACAATAAAGTAACATAAATATCATCAACTGTTGCCGCAAAATAGAAGTCAACATCTTCCTTCCTTGAATAATCAATTTTGAAATTAGAAAGAGCCGTTTTGAGCAGCTGACGAGGAAGCTTCTGACAGTGGCTGTAAACTCCAGCGTGGGACACGTCAACGCGAAGAAGAGGCGACGTCAAACCGAAACATCAACGCGCTGGTGGCCAAACTTCCTCAAATCTCCGTGCAGCGGGCTGTCTACGGTTGGCCAGACTGGCAGTCGCCGGCTTGTTGCGTGGCACGGTCAGAGTGCCGATCGGCTCCCAGGGCCGGACCTATTCTCAGCGTGCTATTTTTTCATTTACGGGGAGCAATTGCGTGCTCCCCGGACTACTCTTACTCTCCGGCGACATTAAGACTAATCCAGGCCCCACTACGACTTACACATGTCACCATACACAAAGACATAGACACAATAGCACCATGAGACACATACAGAAGTATTATATTAACATATTACAGTAAAACGTAGATGGCCTCACAAACAAAATCATGCAGCTTAGGGAATTCGTACACAAACAAAACATTCACATAGCACTTATACAAGAAACAAAACTAAAACGCACACACAAAACACCCACCATCCCTGACTTCACGGCAATCCGTCAAGATCGTACTGGGGGTAACAGGGGTGGACTCATCACTTCCATACGTAAAAGCATTAGCTACACTGATGCCACCCAAAACATTACTAACATAATCCAAGCAGATAACATGATAGAAATACAGGCAGTTAACATTAAAACGCGCACAAAACACAACACCACACTAATCGACATTTACATCCCACCAGATAGTTCACCTCAGGTGCCAGCCAATTACAATCCACAGTTACACAATCTGGCCTCTCTCACTAATGTCATCTTAGGAGGAGACTTCAACGCTAAAGACATTAGTTGGTACCTGCACAACCAAAGCAACACCAGAGGCGCCAACATAGCCACACAACTAAACAGCCTCTTCATTCTTAACAATACAGAAGAACATACACACATACCACATCAAGCAGGATACTGAAACTCCTCCCCAGACATAACGTTCTGTTCCCCCTCACTAGCAACACATACACCCTGGAGAACAGAAAAACAACTGTCATCAGACCACCTGCCCATCATCATTACAACACGTTCTACACTCTGCCCAAACAGCCTTAGGCACATTGACAGAAATTACAAGAAAGCTGATTGGGAACAGTTCAAATTACAGACTGAGGTACAATTCACCACATTAAACAGCACACCCATCATAAACATCAATACAACACTCAAGACATTTAATCAGATCATCAATAATGCAAACAAATACATACCCAAGCGCAACATTAGGAAATACAACCCAAATTACACTAGAGAAATAGCCCACCTCATAAGGCAACGTAACAACCTCAAACATAACACACAAACACCACACACAGAAACCATAAAACAGCAGATACAACAGTCAATACAGAAATAAACAACAAACTCAAAGAAAATCAAACAGAAACATTTAGGGAATTCATAGCAACACTAAACCACTCCACAGATACATCCAGGCTATACAAGACTATAAACAGCATTACCCATTCTAACAGCGGCATTCACACCTCGCAAGCGGCTATCTGCCGCAGTCAAAATAATATCCCAACATATACACAACAAGCTAACATTCTAGTTAATCACTACGCAAAGATAAGTCACTTAAACAGAGACAACAAACAGAAACACGCAGACAGACAAACAGCCAGGCACAAGAAAACCTACAGACTCGACACGACCATTACACCCTTCAATACAGACCAGACCACCAAGATCATCAAAAACATTAACAATTCAAAGGCTACTGGACCAGACAACATATCTAACATACACCTTAAACACTTGGGCCCACAGGGAATACTAGCTCTCACAAATATCAGTACATATTCATACCGACACTGTATTATTCCTGACATATGGAAACAAGGTAAAATTATTAAACTACTCAAACCAAACAAAAATCCAACAGAACCAGCTTCCGATAGACCCATTACTTTACTATGCACACTTCCAAAGTAACAGAAAGATTAATCTTACAAATCATCAACCCACACATACCACTATCGCCTACTCAACATGGATTCAGACCTCACCACTCAGCCACGACATTACTCACAAACCTCACGCAGCACATCATGGATGGCATCAACTCCAGACGACCAGCTCAACCGACACTATTAGCAACAATAGACATTAGTAAAGCATTTGATGCTATCCCACGCTTCCCTCTCATAAACAAAATACTCAACTATTTTTCTCAGATGGCGGCTTTGTGAAGTATCGTGGCATGTGATACCGGCTCAATCCCAAAATTTTTAAACTTTTATTAGTACTTCTTGGATCACATATGACTGTGATTTCTTTTTCATAGGTCCTCTTCATAAAAATAGATAGTGACGTAAGACGTCACCACTAGATGGCAAAAGAGACCCTTTCTGAGGTTCCAAATTGTGAATTAAGTTTATGAAAAGTTTATGAGAAGCTTATTCGTGGTACGAGTTTCAACTTTTGCACAAGCCATTTTAGTCTAACTAATCTAATCTGAAATTTGTATCATAATCATATCATAAATCATATCATAATCATAAATCTGAAAAATAAATAGAAGTACAGTTAATACACACACACACACACACACACACATGTGTATATATATATATACAGGGTGTACATAAAGTCAGGATCTATTTTTGTGAAGCACTTGGAAATTATATGGAATTCAATCATAAAATGATAAAGTGGTAACATTTATTAAATAATTAAGAGTAGGATTCGACGTGACGCCCATCAGTATCCCTGCACAGCTCAAATCGTTCCGCAGCATTTCTAAACACATTCTGGAGCATTTGCGGGGTTATGTTATCTGCAGCAGTTCGTATACGTGTACGTAAGTTTTCAAGACTCGTAATCTTCGTCTGATAGACGTGCGATTTGATAAAGCCCATGCAAAGAAATCTAAAGGGGTTAAATCTGGTGATCTCGCTGGCCAAGGTCTGTTACTTCCGCGTCCGATCCAGCGATTTGGAAAACGTCCATTTAGATAATCCTGAACAATTTTGGCATAGTGACAAGGAGCACCATCATGTTGATAGACGACGGGGATAGGATTGTTAGTGCCGTCGTCTATCAACTATTTGAAACCGACTTTGAATGATTGTTGAACCTCATTTCCACTTAATATTTTGTAACCTTTATTCCTAGTCTTGTTTTGGTTGCCAAATTTCTTTTTAATTTCATGTATTTTATTTGTAATTTCACTTTTATTTTTGTTCACTGAAAATGAGATTAGTTTTCTCGAAACGTCTGAAATATATGAAGCTTGTATCAGTCGTCTTGTTTTTTTTCTTTATATATATATATATATATATACACTGTATAGTGTGTATATATAACAGGTGTGCCATAAAAAAGGGTACATTTTAAAAAGGCTATAAAATCAACATTTGTAATTTAATTTTAATAAATCTTCTTCACAATAAAAAATATGTATTTATCTATATACAAACAAGATTTCAGACTAAAATATCAAATAATTCAAATTCTATCAATATTTAACGAAAGAGTATGGTTTTTCTACTTAACATGCAAAAATTAATTATTAAACCTTTTTAATATTTTTTATAAAGATAATTTTTAACGTAAAATTTAACTAAAATTATTAAAAAAAAATTTCGAAATGTTTTCCTTCCATTTCAATAACTTTTTTATTCTTGGGCGGAATATGGGAGAACTTAGCAAAGCGAGTCTACAGGATTAGGATAAAAGATGTCGCTCATTTACGCGAGATCATCATTCAAAAATGGGAAGAGCTTCCACAGGAACAAGTAAATCGAGCCATGATGAATTCAGGCCAAGAATAAAAAAGTTATTGAAATGGAAGGAAAACATTTCGAACAATTTTTTTAATAATTTCAGGTAAATTTCATGTAAAAAATTATTTTTATGAAAAAATATTAAAAAGGTTTAATAATTTTTGTATGTTAAGTAGAAAAATCATACTCTTTCGGTAAATGTTGATAGAATTTGAATTATTTGATGTTTTAGTCTGAAAACTTTTTCGCATGTAGGGGTGTCAGGAAATGATTGCCCCCCCCCCCTGTAGAGCAAAAACTAGAAGAGATAGATAAAAACCGGCGAGACCACTTGAAAGAGCGTTAGAATCTGAATAAAAACCATTATATTCTGTTCCTGTGATTTTAATTCTTATCATTTTTTTCCCCACAGAAACCATGGCATCATCTATTTTGAACGATTCAGAGAAAAAGCGAGTTCTTGACCGCATTCGAGCTGTCACATTTCGTGAAGCAAAGGAAGCTGGTGCAACTTTCATAACTCGACACTGGGTGGCTGAGAGATTAAAAAGATCAGAAGACTGTCAAAAGGAATTGGAATAAGAATCCTGAAGATTGTGAAACAGAATTTCGAGGAGGAAGACCGGAGAAATTATCTCAAGAATCGAAAGACATTGTGTTTGCTGCATCACGGCGCCGAAAGAAGAGCTGCTCTGAGGTAGCGAAAGAGATACTTATCCGTCGTGGTAAGATAGTCAATCGGCAACTTGTGCATCAATTTCGAGTTCGCCAAGGCTTGAGTGCTTGGCATGAAATAGCTAAGCCACGGAAGAGTGATCTTACTATTGAAGATCGGCTATGGTTTTGTGATTATCTTGAGGAATGGACGGAAGACGATTTCCTTCACTTGGTTGTCAGCGATGAATTCTTCGTTTATGTCTCCAGAAAACCAAATTTTCAGAATGATCGGGTTTGGGCAACAACTTCTGATGAAGTCCCAGACGACCAGAAGTATCGAGAAATAGTAAAAAATCCAGCATGTGTGGGTGTTTTCATTATGTTCTCTATTCGGAAGCTCATCTGGGTTATCAAACCAAGAGGAACCAGTTGGGATGGGCCTTATTTTCGAAATGTAATTTTAGCCCAACATGTAATTCCGTTTTTGAAAGACCCCGAGTGTGTTTTGGATGTTGAACAGGCAACCTTTCTTCACGACAAAGCCCCCTGTATGAAAGCACTTGCGACTCAACAACTGCTTAAGGACAATAACATTGATTTTTTCGGAAATAATGAATGGCCTGGCAATTCTCCCAATCTTAATGTCTGTGAACATGTCAGATCCATCATGAAGGATCGGGTGGAGTCCTTAATGCTGGAACAACCCATTCAGAATCGGTATTCAACAGAAATTATGACTGCAAAGATCAACGAAGTCCTTGAAGAAATGAGTCATGACACCGATCTCTTTGAGACACTTCTGGGATCATACCCCCGTCGATTAATGGCCGTCAGAGCTGCAAATGGGGGCAACACCCGATATTAAAGCAAGTGTTTTTTATTCAAAATTAAACGCTCTTTCGCGTGGTTTTGTCTGTTTTTTTCTATTCCTTTCAGTTTCTTCTGTACAGGGGGGGGCAATCATTTCCTGACACCCTAGATAAATACATGTTTTATTGTGTAGAAGTTTTATTAAAATTAAATGACAAATGTTAATTTTATAACCTTTTTAAAATGTACTCTTTTTTTTATGGCACACCCGTTATATATGAAAATTATTTCACGAAAGTAACATGTGAATAATATTTATGATGAAAACAACCACGGAGGGAAATAAAACATGAAGTAGTGTCACGCGCTTTTGTCTAATGATATCCTCAAGAACACCGAGTGTTCTTGAGAATGTCATTAGACGAAAGCGCTTGAGACTATTTCGTGTTTTAACTTTCCTTTGTGGTTATTTTCATCATATACAGGATACTCTAAAATTACCCAGTAAACCTTTATATTGTGTTCATATAAAAGTTTAGAGGTAATTTTAGAACACCCTGTGTATATATATATATATATATATATATATATATATATATATATATTTAGAGAGAGAGAGAGAGAGAGAGAGAGAGAGAGAGAGAGAGAGAGAAAATATATTATACAGGGGTAACCTTAGTTAACCGAATTGTTCGTTCTGACAAGGTCAAGCTTGTTGCTCCACTTTAGACCTACAGCTTTACGTACAATCCGAAACACGCCCCATCACAGGTGGTCAGAAATTACAGAGTCCTTGTCCGGACTCGAGCTCACAACCTCCCGATCAGCCACCCAACGTCCTAACCACTGGGCTACCCATGGTACCTATTTATCTCCCAACCAATTTTTATTGTGTGGAAAGATGAACAGCTGGGTTAGCTGCGCGCCACCTGCCGTCACCAAGAATCGAACCCAGGGCAGATAGATCTGTAGTCCGCGATGCGCTAACCACACCACCACCAAGGCGCATATATATATATATATTTTTTTTTTCAGCTGCTAAATACTATCCAGCAAATACAAAGTCAGCTGACAAATATAGGAATCCGAGTGCTGGACAGAAGGCATGCACAAAGACACTTCATGCGTTATCGGGACAATAGGTACGACAAAGATAAAAAAGAGGCAAATTCTCGAAGGACCACAAGGCAACGAAACCGGCACCACCGTTGGAAAAAGAATCGGAACCACCTGTATGCGAAAACGATAGAGAAAAAATAAAAATAATCCTAGCCAACATTCAGGGCCTTAAATCAAATCATTCCCCGGATAAAGTTTTATACCTGAAAGGACTCATGCAAGAAGCCGGAGCAGACTTTGCATGCCTCATGGAAACTCATCTAAAGGACTGCCAGGCGAACTGGGAAAACTGTGAGTACTGTGTTGACAAAAACGAAATACAAATTGACAACTATAACATCCTCCGAGCCGACAGAACAGTGAGACGTAAAGGAGGATGTGCTATTTACACACACGAAAGGCATATGGCAGAAATGACTATAAGTACCTCAAACAGCTACGTAGAATGTGTAGCAGCAAAAGTTGGAAAATTAAATATGGTACTAATTGTAATGTACAGACCCCCAAACACGCTAACCTCAAAATTTTCAGATTCCATTACAGAGGTAAGATACTGGGTAAAAGATCTACACTCTCCAACACCAAATATTTTTCTCTGTAATTATTTTAATTTCCCATTCATGAAATATAAAAGGATAGGAAAAAATGTATGTATACAACAGGACAAGGGGGGCACACGGGAAGACCAGGAGCAGGTAAAAATGCTACTAGCTCAAGCTGATGAATTTATGTTAACGCAAGAAATAACAGTAAACACAAGAAAAAACAACTGCCTAGATTTGGTATTTACAAACAATACCATCCTATTTGATAATATAGAAATATCCCCAACTATAATATCGGACCACAACATCATTGAAATAACAACCAATATAAAAGCAACAGGAAAGGAGAGAACACGAACAACAGAAAGAAGCAAATTCAAAATTTTTAATTTTCACTCCAAAGCTATAAACTGGAAGTTGTTGCATCCAGCATGGAAGTGTAGTGAATACTCTTATTTTAGTTTCAAGTTAAATGTTAATTTTACCGTCTTGAATTTCGGAATAGCTATAAATTCATTTTAAATTAGTTACCCCTCATAATTCAATTGTAAACCACATTAATACTAATTTTATGTATACTATATTATTTTATTGTATGTAAACATAATTAATTATATATCACAATTGTCAGTTAAATATTTATATTCAAATAATTATTTTAATCTAATACCATGTCCATTTTGCAAATAAATAATAGAAAACCAAAGGTTATATTTTCCACCTTTGGTACTGTCGCAGTTTCGCCTAACGGACTCAATACGGCTAGTGAGATAATCACTGGTTGGCACTTAACCAGCGGCAGTGCTTATGGCTACATCATCCAGGTTAACCTATACCGGATAGATGCGCTACGGTCCCAAGCCGTAGCTTGCCTAGGCCGACGACGACGACGACGTAAACCAACAGAAGTAATAGACTGGAAAACCATTTTCGAGGCCAAGACAATGGAAGAGATGCTAATGACTTTAGAGGAGAAGACGTTAGAAATTGTGGAAAGACATGTCCCAAAAATACAACATAGAGGAAAGAGAAGCAGGTTCGAGAGAAAAAAGAGGTCATTGTTCCGAAAGAGAAAAAGAGTGACTGAAAAATTAAGTAACTGTAAAGATAACAACATCAGAAAAGTATTAAATGATAAACTGCAGAGTATCGATGACTTCATACAGAAACTAATTGAGAAGCATACAGAAAAAGAAGACGACGCAAAAGAAGCGATAAAGGTGAAAAGTACTTCTATAATTTTGCAAAAAGAAAGTCGAAAAACCATCCAACTATCGGACCTTTGAAAAACGAGAACAGTGCTTTATCTGATGATCTAACAAAAGTATCGGAAATATTAAGAGCTCAGTACGAATCATCTTTCAGTATCCAAAAAACTGACAAATTGATATGCGATAGAATCGCGTTCTTTGAAGAAGAACTACAAGGGGAAGGTATAACGGACTTCGATTTTACGACAGATGATATTACACAAGCTATAGGGAAACTAAAAACACACTCATCGGCAGGACCAGATAAATGGAATGCCACACTGATCAAAAACTCCAAAAATGCAATCGCTGAGCCCCTATATTGGATATGGAGACGATCACTAGACAAGGGAGAAATACCGGGCATCCTTAAGAGCGCGAACATAGTCCCAATATATAAAGGAGATCGATCCGAGGCCAAAAACTATAGTTCAGTGTCGCTTACATCTCATCTCACTAAAATATTTGAAATAATAGTTCGACAGAAAATCTATGACTTTTTGGAAACTCAGAAAAAATTCAATGATAACCAACATGGGTTTCGGTCAGGCAGATCATGCCTATCACAACTAATGGAACACTACAACAACATTAGTGATGCACTTGAAAGTAATGAAAACTATGATGTAATATACATAGACTTTGCCAAAGCGTTCGACAAGTGTGACCATGGAATCATAATACATAAACTGAAGTATATGGAAATAACAGGAAAAGTAGGGAAATGGATATATAATTTCCTTAGTGAGCGGCGGCACGTCGTTACGGTATAAGGAGTATCTTCATCAGAATCAGAGGTCCTCAGCTCAGTACCACAAGGAATAGTATTAGCTCCACTACTTTTCATAATCATGCTAACTGACATAAATGAGGACGTTACCGGAGACAGCACAGTAACATCCTTTGCTGATGACACAAAGATCAGTAGAAAAATAAGAAACCCAGAAGATATAAGATCTCTACAAACAGACATGAACAGAATCTAGAAGTGGACAGAAGACAACAATATGAAGTTTAACACAAAAATTTCAGCTGTTACGGTACGGAAAAAGAGAAGACCCAAAATCCATGGAATATTATACCCCAAATGGACAGGAAATTCAGAGAAATTCCAGAGCAAAAGATTTAGGGGTTGTAATGACTGATGATGCGAAATTTGAAACACAAAATAAGACAGAGCAAAGAGAATAACTGGGCAGATATTGAGAACCTTTAAACGAAGGGATAGGAATGTAATGATTCCTCTACTGAAAACACTGATCATACCAAAATTGGAATACTGCTCGGTCCTAACATCCCCATATAGAAAAGAAGACATTAGGCAGCTAGAAGAGATTCAGAAAAGCTTCACAGCCAAGATCAATGGGTGCAAAGCACTAAATTACTGGGAACGGTTACGCGAACTAAACCTATATTCACTTGAAAGGAGAAGAGAGAGATACACCATTATTTACACTTGGAAAATAATGGAGAAACTCGTCCCTAATCTTACTGTGAACCCTGTAACTCCCCAAACAACGATGGAAAGTACAGAGTGTCCTGAGTGTCTTGTTACACTTATGTAAATGTTACTCCAGTGTTCTGTAACTATGGTAATGAAAGTATATAGTAGGAAACACTGCGAGACATTTTATTTTATACAGAATTATACAACATTGTAGTTTATACATAGTTATACGCGAGTTTATCATGTATCCAATGAATCTGTATGCAAACCATCGTTCTCACTGCAGAGAATGATTTTACGCCAGGTTCGATGTGCTATGCTCCTCAGCATTTTTGGTGTTACAAGTTTAAAAGCATCCTTTCCGGCTTCCTTTAGTCCGTCATTGGAATCATAACGTCTTTGAGAAACCTTTTCCTTTATAAATCTCCATAATGCATTGTCACAATTCAAGAGATCTGGGCTTCTCGGAGGCCATTTTAATGTTGCATTTTAATGTCCCAATCCACTGATCAGAAACACCTCATATAAATATTCACGAACCCTCAAGGAATAGTGGGGAGGTGCTCCATCCTGTTGGAACCAAACATCATTTAATATTCCGAGATTATACATAGGTGTAACATAGGTGTGTGTGTGTATGTTTATGTTCATGTTAGGTATTAATTATGATGTAGCCCGTGAACGACCTATCTGTTTTAAATTAATTTCTAGAAACCAATAATCTGCAAAGTTCTCAATCTAAACTAAAGAATTTGAATTTGCATGAACAAGACTAACGCTCATGCGCAAATAGAGGTGATGTCAAGAAATTTTGTGAGGTAGTGTTTGTGAAGAAAAAATATCATACCGTGTACTGTGTATATTTAGAAATACGCTGCAGTGCTACACCCTTCAATTTTTTCTCTAACATCATCTTTAATAAAACCTTATCGTTAAGAGTCAGAGATTGTACAGTTATAAATATTGTTAAACATGGTCGGGGCAGGGCTACTTCCAAGACAATTTTAGTGGGTGAGTTAAATAGTTTTTCTTTGTATTTTTATTTGATCACAAATAACACAAATCAAATCAAATGTACGTGTTGATACATATATACTCATATGATCATATATCTTTCCGTACGCGAGCACCTGCCCACCCGCCTGGGTGAGTAGTGGTCCACGTACAGGAAGATTTCACCCACCTACTAAAATAAAATAAGATTATATATGAGTATATATGAGCATGTGAATAATATGCATCAACATGTACATTTCATTTCATTTGTGTTATTTGTGATCAAATACAAATTAAAAAAAAAATTATTTTAACCACCTCACTAAAATTGTCTTTGAAGTAGTCCTGGTCGCGGGTGTACATTTGAATACAAAGTATAAACAACAGAACATTTTAACACAAAAGAAAGTGCTTTATTAAACATATAATAATCAATAAACCCATTTTAAATCTTACCACATTTTTATTCTATGACGCAATTTAAAAAAACACGTTTGTAGATACTTTGAAAGTTTTTGTTAAATATATTTTTTCAGCATATTTTAATGTAAACATGTTTTCGTAGGCATTTGACACTGAGCCAGTTTACAGTATAAACACAGGATCATATTTTAACAGCAAATTAGTTTTCATTGTTGAGTGCGACTAAAGGGAATCCTTCGTATAATATATAATTTGTGGAGTACCACAAAGGAAATCCTTTCTATAATAATCTTAAGTCTATTCATTTATCATACTTCTTCGCATAATGAATACTAAAGTTTGCAGTTGTTTAACTTTGTTTGTAATGGCAAATGTCATGTGAAGAAGGAGACCCACGGCTTTACGTGGTATCTGAACCACAGGTCGCTACATCATCTGAACTTAGAGGACGGTCACCCATCCAACTACCGAACAGATACAACGTTGTTCAACTTTGTTGGTGTAACGGGAAGCGGTGTTGCAAAGTGGCCGCTTCTTAGCCCTGAATACTATAGCACTGAATAAAACATAACTTATTTAGGCTAAACCCGTTTCCCATATATATATATATATATATATATATATATACACACACACACACACACATATATATATATATATATATCTACAGAAGCTAAGGCTATCAAAGACCCTAAGATCCACTCCAAGGTTAGCCCGAAAGAAAGAAGAGAGTAGGGGGTTAAAAGAAGAGAATAAGGGTTTAAGTAAGTAGCAAAACCTATCATTCGTAGGTTAATATTCATTCAGAAAAAGATAGAGAAAGACTCACCATCATCATCCGCCGGCCACAGCCGACAAGTCGGAACAATAGTCGAGGAGAATAGGAAACGGGTGAAATATAAAAAGAAGTAAAATAAGAACGCTTACAAACCATGCAAACACAGTCTTAACTCAAAGAAACACTGTCATACCAAGCAAACTACAGACATGCAAGTAAAGAGAGGATGAGAAAAGAACAAAAAAAGTATGAAGCGTATAACAAAAAGTGGGTTAGTTTAAGCTACGAGCTACATCTAAGTTCGTGTTACGTGTTAGTCTAATTTTTTTTTATTATTATTACTTTTTTAATAATATAAATTTATCATTGGTATATCAGACGCTGGCATGTCACAAGCTGGCATCAATCCTCAACAGACTCAAACCTTGACTATCACCCCCAGAGCTCCTGTTTCTTATTGTTTTTTTAAACGACGTTAATATTTTTAAAATGCCTATCTAAACGGTTTTTAAACATATTACCGCTGGTTGAGTTCATGACGGACGCGGGAAGATTATTCCATTTATCAATTACTTTAAACGTAAAAACGTTTTTAGCGATGTTAGTCATGAAACGCCTACCGCGTAATTTAAATCCGTTATTACGAGTATTGCTATTATCGAAAATGAACAATGTCAAAATTTATTTTAACGATTTTATTAACGATTTTGAAAACATCAATAAGCTCCCCGCTTAATCTCCTAATCTCGAGTGAATGCAAGTCTAACTCTTCAATCCTATCTTCGTAAGACTTGTTGCGTAGTGACGGAATTAGTTTCGTGGCGTGTCGCTGAACCCTTTCCAACCTATCAATATCTTCACGCTAATACGGGCACCAAAACTGAACGGCATTATTCTGAGGCCTGACTGGGACTTGTCACGGGGCAATATAATATTCTTCGATTTAAATTCGAAATTATGCTATGAAATTACGCTATGAAGCCTAACATCCTATTAGCTTTTACGCAAAACTCCAGGCACTGGTTCCTAACTTTCAAATCCTTAGATACGCGTACGCCTAAATCTACTTCCTCGTCAACGCCTGCTAACTGTCTATCGTCCATCGTGTGCGTTTAATTATTGTTACGAGAACCTATATGCAAAACTTTACATTTGTCTACGTTAAATTACATCTGCCACTTATACTGTACGTCCACTCCATAATCCTACTTACATCGTCTTGTAGCCTATCTATTTCTATCGTCCACGTTTAGAACTTTACCACCTATTTTAGTATCGTCCGCGAATTTTGACACGTTACTGGTGAAGCCTACATCTATGTCGTTAATGTAGATTACGAATAGCAGTGGGCCTAACACTGAACCCTGAGGGACACCGCTACCAACATCCAACCACCCCGATTCACTACCATTAACAACGACCCTCTGTTTCCTGGCACGAAGCCATTCCTCTAACCAGTTAGCTACCTGACCGCGTATACCGTGCGCTTTAACCTTCGCAGTTACTCTTCTATGCGGAACTATATCGAACGCTTTTTTAAAGTCTAAATAAATAACGTCAGCCGCTCTATACCTATCATATTCGCGCACTATTTCGTTATAAAATTCTAACAAATTAGTTAAACAAGATTTATGGCGTCGAAACCCATGCTCACTACTATTAATTAATGAAATAGCGACTTTCTAAGTGATCGACAATACGATCCCTATCTACGGATCCCAAAAGTTTACCGACAATTGACGTTAAGCTAATAGGCCTATAATTGCTAGTTACTGTGCGGTCGCCTTTTTTAAGAATGGGCGTAACGTTAGCTAATTTGAAGTCTTCAGGAATAATCCCCGCTTCCGGTGACTTATTAAAAATTTTTGTTAATGTGCCTACGATAATGGGCCTTGCTAACTTTTAGCTTATTGATATAATGAGCAATCAAACCCTTGTAAAAAGTTATTTCCTTGAAAATAGTCTCGCTATTAAATGAAACGATATCGTCCACGTCGGGGATATTTACGTCTTCTACGGTAAAAACTGTCGCAAAAATTTGTTACTGCTCACTTTTTTTATATTCAGTGAAGTTGAAAAACAAGCTAAATATATCGGGGAACACATGGCATATTTTATTTGCAGAAATTTCCGCAACAACATTCACTTTTGAAAAGTAAATGTTGCTTAGAAAAAACATTTCTCAGAATAAAATGTTGAAGTGACTGAAACCAAGCAATTTTTTTTTGTTTGTTTCACTTATTTTAATGTCAACTTAATTCTTATTTCAACTCATTGTTTCATTTTCTATCATTAAAATGAATGATTTCAAAAGAGAAATCGTT
Organism: Bathynomus jamesi; assembly: GCA_023014485.1. Classification (NCBI taxonomy): domain Eukaryota; kingdom Metazoa; phylum Arthropoda; class Malacostraca; order Isopoda; family Cirolanidae; genus Bathynomus; species Bathynomus jamesi. The sequence goes on from JAJOZX010005341.1 coordinate 299,428, forward strand.
GAGGAATGCTTTTTCGAGAGGATTTATTCATGACTTCCGTTATATATATATTGTAACAGAAATTATGTACATAGAAGAAAGGAAATACTTTATGCCATCTTACTACTACGATAAACTCGTTGGCATAATTCTACTGGCACCGCGAATAAATTCACTCTTCAATGATCATAATAATTTTATCATTATTATTATTATTTGAATGAAATGGACCTCTATATTAAATCAGAATTACCATAACAGGTACAATATTTTATTATTACTACTATCATTAATATTACTGTTGTTAGTGGATTTATGTGGATCATCATAGTTTATAATGCATACCTCTTTCCTTGATGAAACATGATGAACTTGGTTCTTGATGGCTGAACACATGCAAGTAACGATCCACGTTAGGGTGTCCTACTTATGACCTTTTTTTTTTCAGATCCATTGAACATACCTTTTTTCCTGTAGAACTTTATTCATCTTATCGAATCGAAATGGGAACAACTTGGTTAACATTAGGTTAAAATTATATAAATTAAAATACTTTAACCTTTTGACAATGTTAAAAAAGCCCCATCGTTTTTTTTTTTTATTTCTTAAAAATAACACAAAAAAGATCTTTACCAATAACAAGAAAATAAAGGTTAAAACAAAAGAAAGTAATCTTAGGAACCTTTTGCACTTAAAGCAATGAACAAACTTTTATTCGCTTGAAACAAAGCTTAAAATTAAAGACAAAAACAAATAATCATAGTTACATTTTAACCTCAGAGCAGTGACCAAATGTTTCTTTGTCATGTTTGGGATTGCATGTCTATTTTGTTCAACGACCTGCAAAAGTTGTTGAAACTCACTTTCATCCTTACAGTGCCCATGAAAAACTTGCATGAGCTTGACGCCACGCTCTGCCGTGTCATTTACTTCTTTGGCAGACGAAATAAGGACCCCTCATTCTTTTAAAATCATCATCTTCTTCCCATAATGATATGGGTTTTTAATCCATTCCCAAGATGAGTTGAGAAGTCTGAATAGTTACCAAGATCTTGGACCTATAAGGCGATGAAGTCTGACACCTTGCTTCAAAATAGGGAAGATAGACTGACCTGGTGTGAACTCTTAAGGAGGATCATATTTTGTTAATTCTTTGGCCATGGGGACGAGCTCTTCAGTCAAGTACCAATAATGACCTCGGAAAAATGGCTAGGACAGATTCGGCAACCTCACTGTCTATTGTTTTGCATTTTATCAATTCATTGTAGAACCTAAGAACATTTACAGGAGTGTCGGATGATTTAGTACAGGACAACCAATATTTTCCATAAAAAAGGGATGTAAACTGACAATCTTTCAAGTTTTTGAATAGTGACATCATCGTAGCCAGCTTGGTGAGAGAGGGCATACATTTTATTGGTGTAAAGGATTGAAGCCATCCATCTTGCATGGTGGAAGGCTCCTGGCTTAATCCAATGACTTCCTCTGGAAGGCACTTCATTCAGAATGAGGAGAATTGCCTATGCCAATTTTCTATAGTCATCGCGAGGAAAGGAACTCTTTTGGTTAAGAATATCATTCATGAAACTGATGCTGGATTCTCTCGTATCTCTTAAATACCTATCTTTTATTTCAAGGTGTCTGTGAGGTAGTTTAGTATCAGTATTTTTCCAAACACTTTCTCTAAAGTTCTTGAAGGCTTCATTTTCAGGTGAATTAGTTTTGCCAAATATTCTGATGTAGACAGTAGCCAAAATCCTCTCAGAAATATGATGACGGCATGCCATCCACAGCAATTTTTTTCCAAGAAGTTCTTCCACCTTTTGGCATGCACCTTTTTTTCCATCCGATGTTTGAGGCAGTTGTATCAAATACTAGCCCATATACATTGTCTTCTAGCTCCCATTCTGAGATGGTTTCAAACACGCTTATTGCTTGAGCTGATCCGGTACTGTCTTTGATTTTTGCTACGGAGAGTAATTTCTCAAGATCATTTTCCCCAGTAACTAGTATTGCCAGGGCCGGATTAACCATTAAGCAAAATAAGCCCGTGCTTAGGGCATCAAGGGAAGGGGGGCACCACAGAAATTTTCCATTGTCGGATTTACCATGGATTTATTATACTATTATAATCGCGGCTTATAGCCTATAAGCTGTTGAAAACTGAATTATATATATTCATATATAGTATTTATTTTTTTTCATTGTTTGAATTTGTAGTGAACAACAACCCTTTTGAGAGAATAAATATATTTCGTTGTAATCACACACTTTACGCTTTGCGTTATTATTTTGTTTATATCAAATCTTTGAGCGCCATATTAAAAATACATATAGATTAAATATTTTCGTGTGCTATAGGAAGTTATTCTGAACGTGTGATTTGTGCATATAATATTAAATATATATTTTACATAATCATTTGGTATTGTTTTACAGAAAGATTTAGGTTTATAGAATTGTAATATAAATTAATATTAAAATAAAAGAAACTATAAACTCTCTATATTGCTGTTGTATCAAGTGATGTTTATCACGGCCATTATAATAATTTCTCTGCTGAGCTTCAGCAGTTTCACTCATATGTGTGCCATAAGTTCAGTGCAAAAAAAAATGTAAAAACAAGATTCAGTCATGCTGAACTTTATAAAATAATTGTAGAAGACAATATTGAGTGTGCCTTCCCAAATGTAGAAATTGCCTTTCGTATATTTTTAACATTAATGGTCACAAATTGCTCAGCTGAGCGTTCATTTTCTCAGTTGAAGTACAGTATATTAAAAATACCAACAGAACAACTATGCAACAAGGCAGGCTGGATGCCTTATCTCTACTAAGTATAGAAACAGATGTGTTACGTAAGATTAGTTTTGAGGATCTGATCAAAGACTTTGCAATTAAAAAAAGTAGGAGAAAACTTTTCAAATATAAATGAAGTGGAAGTATACAAAAATAAACATTATTTTCCATCTTACTGTAAGTTTTGTTTCATTTCAAAAAATAAAATTTTATTTTATGGTTTATTTTTGTTTATATTTTGAATTACATATACAGTATATGGGGCACCAAAATCTTTTAAGTGCTTAGGGCCTCTAAAGGTCTTAATCCGGCCCTGAGTATTGCCAATCTTTCCTCCTTACCACCTGATAAATTACAAATCATTTTGCTACCCCAATGGATCAGAACATATGCCACACTCTGTGGCGACAACTGATGCAAAAACTGTACGTTGCCTTATGGAGAGTCCAAGACGATCTGCTGTGTTTGATACTAGTGTTGATCGAAGCAAACTACTTGGTCTTGGTTTTGATGGGCCTGACTGGGGTTCTGGAGAATATGCTTCACCCGAAGAATTATCTGCGTCATCATCTCAGTGATGGTTGGATTGCCTGATCTCTTTTCCAATGCTTTTCGTTCAGCTTCTTTCATTTGTCGCTTTCTTTCTTCATCGAATCTTACTTCTTTCCTTTGCACTTTTGACACGTAAGCTTTATCTAAAGGGTCAAGACACGTCTTCCTCTCCCCTCTTTGGTCTTCTAGAAAATTTATGTCCTCTTTAATTTGTTCCTGAGTTCTTAGGGAATCCGTTCTTATCTCATGAAATACGTTTTGTGTAGAAATATCAAACAGATCATTCAACTGACCCAAGTAACTTTGTTTTTTGGTTTCATAACATTTAGTTTTTTGCTCTTTATTACTGTTTCATGTAATTTTATCAAGTTTAGTAGCATGGTTCGTGGGTTTTATGTCTTACGACATCCTTTGATGGAATGCCCGCCTTTTCCCAAATTGTTTGAACTTTTTTCAAAACATTCAAAATGTTTTCCTCCTTGGAAATATTAGGGCCTTGCATTTGTTTTCTTCTGAGGTAGAAAAAATGCTTCAAAACATCTCCTTTTGATGGCAGCATGCATCCCTCTTGGCCACTTACATCATCCTTTAATCCACCAAGCAAAGAGTCGAAGTTTGTTGGATTGTTTCTTAATACAGCTTTATTTTTATTCATTCTTACAATACCTCATAATTAAACATATTTTATTATCTAAATACCTGAAAAAATCACAAAATGGTTAATTCCACAATAAACTCTTGCTATTGCGCCTTTCTTAGCTAAAATAAAAAAGTCCCTTTCTTAGTTGAGAATTTGAGCCCCACTAACCTGATCAAGTGCCTTTTACTGTACCTTAACCAATAACATATTGAAATTTAATCTTTTTCTGATATATTTAGTATAAGTGGACCATTTCTAATAGGAAAAAAGCTATGTTCAATAAATCTGAAAAAAAAAGCCATAAGTGGGACACAATAGGTTGATTACAATACAAAAAATGGGTATTTCTACCATTTTCAAGGGGGACCCATTTTCAGGGGGGGCCCATTTTCGGGGGTGGGTCAGGAACCCCAAAATTGTTAAATTGAATCTTTTTTTTAATATATTTAGTTAAAGGGAACCATTTCTAACAGGAAAAAATGTATGCTCAATGGATCTGAAAAAAAGGGTCATAATTGGGACACTAAATTCCACGTAAAATAACGGCGGAGAAGTTACGCCATGAAATGATAATTAATGTCCACGTAACAGGCGGCAACAGTGAGACGAGTTCAACACCAGCAGCGCTCTGGACGAATACCGGAGGGTTCGAAAAGGCAATGTCTGCTGCTGAAATACCGACGGCCATTCAACCAACCCATGGGAGAATAAAAGAAGACAAGAATAATAGAAGGGTGTTCAGGGAATAGCACTGTCTTTATTCCGCGTACTGAATGAAGACAGTGGTATAACGGCGAGAATGAATTCACTACTTTTAACGATTAAAAGACGAAATGTCTTTGACCTATTTTCGTAGACCTATTCCATTGATCGCACCTCGCTCGCTTTTTCTAATCTTAATTTGCTCTACCTGTGTTCCAATTAATATTAATTACTCTATAATAAAGTGTACGTGTTCGTATGTTCTCTTCCTGGAGATTAATTAGTTACAATATACAGTATATATGTATGTATGTATGTATGTATGTATACCTCACACGTACTAACTTTCCTTCATTCTCTTAAAGAAAACCCAAAGATTTCTCAACGTGCGTTCGAGTTTTGAGGAGATTTCAGTCGAATCTCAGCGAATGTTCCTGAACAGCAAAAGAAGGATTGACAAGAAGATCTCAAAACAAATTTTTGAGGTTCGAAACGGCTGACAAATCTCTCTATTTCTTGAATTTTTTGTTGATATTCTTGAAGACGTCGTCATTTTGTTCATGCATGCGTAAACATGCACGACTTTGTAAGAAAACAGAGTTACAGAATAATACTTTTTCTTTTAACATAAAATACTGCATATATGATGGGTGGAAAAATATACTCGCCCTCTCGCAAGTGGCGAGCAAGATTTTGGATCGGGCGAGTAAACACTCTGAAACATTATTTTTTAATATTGAAAGGCTTTCTTTATGTGCCAATAAGTAAATATAATTTTAGTTACAGCAAAAATTCGTGTATCGTGTATCCCTGACGAGATGTACTCCCGAATACACGAAAGACCTTGGAAACATTTTTCTTTTTCCTTGTGGCTTTGCATCATTCATTCATTTCAAGTGTTTAATTTTGAAATTCATCCCATATATATATATACATTTTAACTGCAAACACACAGTATAATTAACGTAAAGAACGACGCTTGTGTAGGAGAATATTCCGCGCAAGATGAGGAGAGAGAACGAAACAAATGAAAAAATGAGGTAACCACCCGGGATCTTTCGATTGCCGGTCAGATATGATAACCATTACACCACGGCCCTCACTCGAAAAAATGCCGTAATTCTCCTACATACGCGCAGAAACCAATACCCCAAGTGGGCACCTCACGCATGCCGTAACATATATACATTTTAACTGCAAAAACGCAGTATAATTAACGTAAAGAACGACGCTTGTATAGGAGAATATTCCGCGCAAGATGAGGAGAGAGAACGAAACAAATGAAAAAATGAGGTAATCACCCGGGAATCGAATCCGGGATCTTCCGATTGCCGGTCAGATGTGATAACCATTACACCACGTGCCTCACTCGAACAAATGCCGTAATTCTCCTACATACGCGCAAACCAATGCCCCAAGGGGGCACCTCCCGCATGCCGTAACAGATATACATTTTAACTGCAAACACGCAGTATAATTAACGTAAAGAACGACGCTTGTATAGGAGAATATTCCGCGCAAGATGAGGAGAGAGAACGAAACAAATGAAAAAATGAGGTAACCACCCGGGAATCGAACCCGGGATCTTCCGATTGCCGGTCAGATATGATAACCCTTACACCACGGGCCTCACTCGAACAAATGCCGTAATTCTCCTACATTCGCGCAGAAACCAATGCCCTAAGGGGCACCTCCCGCATGCCGTAACATATATTCATTTTAACTGCAAACACGCAGTATAATTAACGTAAAGAACGACGCTTGCATAGGAGAATTTACCGCGCAAGATGAGGAGAGAGAACGAAACAAATGAAAAAATGAGGTAACCACCCGGGAATCGAACCCGGGATCTTCCGATTGCCAGTCAGATATGATAACCATTACACCACGGGCCTCACTCGAAGAAATGCCGTAATTCTCCTACATACGCGCAGAAACCAATTCCCCAAGGGGGCACCCTCCGCATGCCGTAACATATATACATTTTAACTGCAAACACGCAGTATAATTAACGTAAAGAACGACGCTTGTATAGGAGAATATTCCGCGCAAGATGAGGAGAGAGAACGAAACAAATGAAAAAATGAGGTAACCACCCGGGATCTTTCGATTGCCGGTCAGATATGATAACCATTACACCACGGGCCTCACTCGAACAAATGCCGTAATTCTCCTACATACGCGCAGAAACAAATTCCCCAAGGGGGCACCCTCCGCATGCCGTAACATATATACATTTTAACTGCAAACACGCAGTATAATTAACGTAAAGAACGACGCTTGTATAGGAGAATATTCCGCGCAAGATGAGGAGAGAGAACGAAACAAATGAAAAAATGAGGTAACCACCCGGGATCTTTCGATTGCCGGTCAGATATGATAACCATTACACCACGGGCCTCACTCGAACAAATGCCGTAATTCTCCTACATACGTGCAGAAACCAATGCCCCAAGGGGGCACCTCTCGCATGCCGTAACATATATACATTTTACCTGCAAACACGCAGTATAATTAACGTAAAGAACGACGCTTGTATAGGAGAATATTCCGCGCAAGATGAGGAGAGAGAACGAAACAAATGAAAAAATGAGGTAACCACCTGGGATCTTTCGGTTGCCGGTCAGATATGATAACCATTACACCACGGGCCTCACTCGAAAATATGCCGTACTTCTCCTACATACGCGCAGAAACCAATGCCCCAAGGGGCACCTCTCGCATGCCGTAACATATATACATTTTAACTGCAAACACGCAGTATAATTAACGTAAAGAACGACGCTTGTATAGGAGAATATTCCGCGCAAGATGAGGAGAGAGAAAGAAACAAATGAAAAAAATGAGGTAACCACCCGAGAATCGATCCCGGGATCTTCCGATTGCCGGTCAGATATGATAACCATTACACCACGGGCCTCACTCGAACAAATGCCGTAATTCTCCTACATACGCGCAGAAACCAATGCATCAAGGGGACACCTTCCGCATGCCGTAACATATATACATTTTAACTGCAAACACGCAGTATAATTAACGTAAAGAACGACGCTTGTATAGGAGAATATTCCGCGCAAGATGAGGAGAGAGAACGAAACAAATGAAAAAATGAGGTAACCACCCGTGATCTTCCGATTGCCGGTCAGATATGATAACCATTACACCACGGGCCTCACTCGAACAAATGCCGTAATTCTCCTACATTCGCGCAGAAACCAATTCCCCAAGGGGGCACCTCCCGCATGCCGTATCGTATATACATTTTAACTGCAAACACGCAGTATAATTAACGTAAAGAACGACGCTTGTATAGGAGAATATTCCGCGCAAGATGAGGAGAGAGAACGAAACAAATGAAAAAATGAGGTAACCACCCGGGAATCGAACCCGGGATCTCCCGATTGCCGGTCAGATATGATAACCCTTACACCACGGGCCTCACTCGAACAAATGCCGTAATTCTCCTACATTCGCGCAGAAACAAATGCCCCAAGGGGGCACCTCCCGCATTCCGTAACATATATTCATTTTAACTGCAAACACGCAGTATAATTAACGTAAAGAACGACGCTTGCATAGGAGAATTTACCGCGCAACATGAGGAGAGAGAACGAAACAAATGAAAAAATGAGGTAACCACCCGGGAATCGAACCCGGGATCTTCCGATTGCCAGTCAGATATGATAACCATTACACCACGGGCCTCACTCGAACAAATGCCGTAATTCTCCTACATACGCGCAGAAACCAATGCCCCAAGGGGGCACCTCCCGCATGCCGTAACAAATATACATTTTAACTGCAAACACGCAGTATAATTAACGTAAAGAACTACGCTTGTATAGGAAAATATTCCGCGCAAGATGAGGAGAGAGAAAGAAACAAATGAAAAAATGAAGTAAGCACCCGGGATCTTTCGATTGCCGGTCAGATATGATAACCATTACACCACGGGCCTCACTCGAACAAATGCCGTAATTCTCCTACATACGCGCAGAAACCAATGCCCCAAGGGGGCACCTCCCGCATGCCGTAACATATATACATTTTAACTGCAAACACGCAGTATAATTAACGTAAAGAACGACGCTTGTATAGGAGAATATTCCGCGCAAGATGAGGAGAGAGAACGAAACAAATGAAAAAATGAGGTAACCACCCGGGATCTTTCGATTGGCGGTCAGATATGATAACCATTACACCACGGGCCTCACTCGAACAAATGCCGTACTTCTCCTACATACGCGCAGAAACCAATGCCCCAAGGGGGCACCTCTTGCATGCCGTAACATATATACATTTTAACTGCAAACACGCAGTATAATTAACGTAAAGAACGACGCTTGTATAGGAGAATATTCGGCGCAAGATGAGGAGAGAGAACGAAACAAATGAAAAAATGAGGTAAGCACCCGGGATCTTTCGATTGCCGGTCAGATATGATAACCATTACACCACGAGCCACACTCGAATAAACGCCGTAATTCTCCTACATACGCGCAGAAACCAATTCCCCAAGGGGGCACCTCCCGCATGCCGTAACATATATACATTTTAACTGCAAACACGCAGTATAATTAACGTAAAGAACGACGCTTGTATAGGGGAATATTCCGCGCAAGATGAGGAGAGAGAAAGGAACAAATGAAAAAATGAGGTAACCACCCGGGATCTTTCGATTGCCGGTCAGATATGATAACCATTACACCACGGGCCTCACTCGAACAAATGCCGTAATTCTCCTACATACGCGCAGAAACCAATGCCCCAAGGGGGCACCTCTCGCATGCCGTAACATATATACATTTTACCTGCAAACACGCAGTATAATTAACGTAAAGAATGACGCTTGTATAGGAGAATATTCCGCGCAAGAGGAGGAGAGAGAACGAAACAAATGAAAAAATGAGGTAACCACCCAGGAATCGAACCCGGGATCTTCCGATTGCCGGTCAGATATGATAACCCTTACACCACGGGCCTCACTCGAACAAATGCCGTAATTCTCCTACATTCGTGCAGAAACAAATGCCCCAAGGTGGCACCTCCAGCATGCAGAAACATATATTCATTTTAACTGCAAACACGCAGTATAATTAACGTAAAGAACGACCCTTGCATAGGAGACTTTACCGCGCAACATGAGGAGAGAGAACGAAACAAATGAAAAAATGAGGTAACCACCCGGGAATCGAACCCGGGATCTTCCGATTGCCGGTCAGATATGATAACCCTTACACCACGGGCCTCACTCGAACAAATGCCGTAATTCTCCTACATACGCGAAGAAACCAATGCTCCAAGGGGGCACCTTCCGCATGCCGTAACATATATACATTTTAACTGCAAACACGCAGTATAATTAACGTAAAGAACGACGCTTGTATAGGAGAATATTCCGCGCAAGATGAGGAGGGAGAACGAAACAAATGAAAAATGAGGTAACCACCCGGGAATCGAACCCGGGATCTTCCGATTGCCAGTCAGATATGATAACCATTACACCACGGGCCTCACTCGAAGAAATGCCGTAATTCTCCTACATACGCGCAGAAACCAATTCCCCAAGGGGGCACCCTCCGCATGCCGTAACATATATACATTTTAACTGCAAACACGCAGTATAATTAACGTAAAGAACGACGCTTGTATAGGAGAATATTCCGCTCAAGATGAGGAGAGAGAACGAAACAAATGAAAAAATGAGGTAACCACCCGGGATCTTTCGATTGCCGGTCAGATATGATAACCATTACACCACGGGCCTCACTCGAACAAATGTCGTAATTCTCCTACATACGCGCAGAAACCAATTACCCAAGGGGGCACCTCCCGCATGCCGTAATGTATATACATTTTAACTGTAAACACGCAGTATGATTAACGTAAAGAACGACGCTTGTATAGGAGAATATTCCGCGCAAGATGAGGAGAGAGAACGAAACAAATGAAAAAATGAGGTAACCACCTGGGATCTTTCGGTTGCCGGTCAGATATGATAACCATTACACCACGGGCCTCACTCGAACAAATGCCGTAATTCTCCTACATACGCGCAGAAACCAATGCCCAAGGGGGCACCTCTCGCATGCCGTAACATATATACATTTTACCTGCAAACACGCAGTATAATTAACGTAAAGAACGACGCTTGTATAGGAGAATATTCCGCGCAAGATGAGGAGAGAGAACGAAACAAATGAAAAATGAGGTAACCACCTGGGATCTTTCGGTTGCCGGTCAGATATGATAACCATTACACCACGGGCCTCACTCGAAAATATGCCGTACTTCTCCTACATACGCGCAGAAACCAATGCCCCAAGGGGGCACCTCCCGCATGCCGTAACATATATACATTTTAACTGCAAACACGCAGTATAATTAACGTAAAGAACGACGCTTGTATAGGAGAATATTCCGCGCAAGATGAGGAGAGAGAACGAAACAAATGAAAAAATGAGGTAACCACCCGGGATCTTTCGATTGGCGGTCAGATATGATAACCATTACACCACGGGCCTCACTCGAACAAATGCCGTACTTCTCCTACATACGCGCAGAAACCAATGCCCCAAGGGGGCACCTCTTGCATGCCGTAACATATATACATTTTAACTGCAAACACGCAGTATAATTAACGTAAAGAACGACGCTTGTATAGGAGAATATTCGGCGCAAGATGAGGAGAGAGAACGAAACAAATGAAAAAATGAGGTAAGCACCCGGGATCTTTCGATTGCCGGTCAGATATGATAACTATTACACCACGAGCCACACTCGAATAAACGCCGTAATTCTCCTACATACGCGCAGAAACCAATTCCCCAAGGGGGCACCTCCCGCATGCCGTAACATATATACATTTTAACTGCAAACACGCAGTATAATTAACGTAAAGAACGACGCTTGTATAGGGGAATATTCCGCGCAAGATGAGGAGAGAGAAAGGAACAAATGAAAAAATGAGGTAACCACCCGGATCTTTCGATTGCCGGTCAGATATGATAACCATTACACACGGGCCTCACTCGAACAAATGCCGTAATTCTCCTACATACGCGCAGAAACAATGCCCAAGGGGGCACCCCTCGCATGCCGTAACATATATACATTTTACCTGCAAACACGCAGTATAATTAACGTAAAGAATGACGCTTGTATAGGAGAATATCCGCGCAAGAGGAGAGGAGAGAGAACGAAACAAATGAAAAAATGAGGTAACCACCCAGGAATCGAACCCGGGATCTTCCGATTGCCGGTCAGATATGATAACCCTTACACCTCGGGCCTCCACTCGAACAAATGCCGTAATTTCCTACATTCGTGCAGAAACAAATGCCCAAGGTGGCACCTCCAGCATGCAGAAACATATATTCATTTTAACTGCAAACACGCAGTATAATTAACGTAAAGAACGACCCTTGCATAGGAGACTTTACCGCGCAACATGAGGAGAGAGAACGAAACAAATGAAAAAATGAGGTAACCACCCGGGAATCGAACCCGGGATCTTCCGATTGCCGGTCAGATATGATAACCCTTACACCACGGGCCTCACTCGAACAAATGCCGTAATTCTCCTACATACGCGAAGAAACCAATGCTCCAAGGGGGCACCTTCCGCATGCCGTAACATATATACATTTTAACTGCAAACACGCAGTATAATTAACGTAAAGAACGACGCTTGTATAGGAGAATATTCCGCGCAAGATGAGGAGGGAGAACGAAACAAATGAAAAAATGAGGTAACCACCCGGGAATCGAACCCGGGATCTTCCGATTGCCAGTCAGATATGATAACCATTACACCACGGGCCTCACTCGAAGAAATGCCGTAATTCTCCTACATACGCGCAGAAAACCAATTCCCAAGGGGGCACCCTCCGCATGCCGTAACATATATACATTTTAACTGCAAACACGCAGTATAATTAACGTAAAGAACGACGCTTGTATAGGAGAATATTCCGCTCAAGATGAGGAGAGAGAACGAAACAAATGAAAAAATGAGGTAACCACCCGGGATCTTTCGATTGCGGTCAGATATGATAACCATTACACCACGGGCCTCACTCGAACAAATGTCGTAATTCTCCTACATACGCGCAGAAACCAATTACCCAAGGGGGCACCTCCCGCATGCCGTAATGTATATACATTTTAACTGTAAACACGCAGTATGATTAACGTAAAGAACGACGCTTGTATAGGAGAATATTCCGCGCAAGATGAGGAGAGAGAACGAAACAAATGAAAAAATGAGGTAACCACCTGGGATCTTCGGTTGCCGGTCAGATATGATAACCATTACACCACGGGCCTCACTCGAACAAATGCCGTAATTCTCCTACATACGCGCAGAAACCAATGCCCCAAGGGGGCACCTCTCGCATGCCGTAACATATATACATTTTACCTGCAAACACGCAGTATAATTAACGTAAAGAACGACGCTTGTATAGGAGGAATATTCCGCGCAAGATGAGGAGAGAGACGAAACAAATGAAAAAATGAGGTAACCACCTGGGATCTTTCGGTTGCCGGTCAGATATGATAACCATTACACCACGGGCCTCACTCGAAAATATGCCGTACTTCTCCTACATACGCGCAGAAACCAATGCCCCAAGGGGGCACCTCTCGCATGCCGTAACATATATACATTTTAACTGCAAACACGCAGTATAATTAACGTAAAGAACGACGCTTGTATAGGAGAATATTCCGCGAAAGATGAGGAGAGAGAAAGAAACAAATTAAAAAAATGAGGTAACCACCCGAGAATCGATCCCGGGATCTTCCGATTGCCGGTCAGATATGATAACCATTACACCACGGGCCTCACTCGAACAAATGCCGTAATTCTCCTACATACGCGCAGAAACCAATGCATCAAGGGGACACCTTCCGCATGCCGTAACATATACATTTAACTGCAAACACGCAGTATAATTAACGTAAAGAACGACGCTTGTATAGGAGAATATTCCGCGCAAGATGAGGAGAGAGAACGAAACAAATGAAAAAATGAGGTAACCACCCGGGAATCGAACCCGGGATCTTCCGATTGCCGGTCAGATATGATAACCATTACCACCACGGGCCTCACTCGAACAATGCCGTAATTCTCCTACATTCGCGCAGAAACCAATTCCCCAAGGGGGCACCTCCCGCATGCCGTATCGTATATACATTTAACTGCAAACACGCAGTATAATTAACGTAAAGAACGACGCTGTATAGGAGAATATCCGCGCCAAGATGAGGAGAGAGACGAAACAAATGAAAAAATGAGGTAACCACCTGGGAATCGAACCCGGGATCTTCCGATTGCCGGTCAGATATGATAACCCTTACACCACGGGCCTCACTCTAACAAATGCCGTAATTCTCCTACGTTCGCGCAGAAACAAATGCCCCAAGGTGGCACCTCCCGCATGCCGTAACATATATTCATTTTAACTGCAAACACGCAGTATAATTAACGTAAAGAACGACGCTTGCATAGGAGAATTTACCGCGCAACATGAGGAGAGAGAACGAAACAAATGAAAAAATGAGGTAACCACCCGGGAATCGAACCCGGGATCTTCCGATTGCCAGTCAGATATGATAACCATTACACCACGGGCCTCACTCGAACAAATGCCGTAATTCTCCTACATACGCGCAGAAACCAATGCCCCAAGGGGGCACCTCCCGCATGCCGTAACAAATATACATTTTAACTGCAAACACGCAGTATAATTAACGTAAAGAACTACGCTTGTATAGGAAAATATTCCGCGCAAGATGAGGAGAGAGAAAGAAACAAATGAAAAAATGAAGTAAGCACCCGGGATCTTTCGATTGCCGGTCAGATATGATAACCATTACACCACGGGCCTCACTCGAACAAATGCCGTAATTCTCCTACATACGCGCAGAAACCAATACCCCAAGTGGGCACCCACGCATGCCGTAACATATATACATTTTAACTGCAAACACGCAGTATAATTAACGTAAAGAACGACGCTTGTATAGGAGAATATTCCGCGCAAGATGAGGAGAGAGAACGAAACAAATGAAAAATGAGGTAACCACCGGGAATCGAACCCGGATCTTCCGATTGCCGGTCAGATATGATAACCCTTACACCACGGGCCTCACTCGAACAAATGCCGTAATTCTCCTACATTCGCGCAGAAACCAATGCCCTAAGGGGGCACCTCCCGCATGCCGTAACATATATTCATTTTAACTGCAAACACGCATTATAATTAACGTAAAGAACGACGCTTGCATAGGAGAATTTCCGCGCAAGATGAGGAGAGAGAACGAAACAAATGAAAAAATGAGGTAACCACCCGGAATCGACCCGGGATCTTCCGATTGCCAGTCAGATATGATAACCATTACACCACGGGCCTCACTCGAAGAAATGCCGTAATTCTCCTACATACGCGCAGAAACCAATTCCCCAAGGGGGCACCCTCCGCATGCCGTAACATATATACATTTTAACTGCAAACACGCAGTATAATTAACGTAAAGAACGACGCTTGTATAGGAGAATATTCCGCGCAAGATGAGGAGAGAGAACGAAACAAATGAAAAAATGAGGTAACCACCCGGGATCTTTCGATTGCCGGTCAGATATGATAACCATACACCACGAGCCACACTCGAATAAACGCCGTAATTCTCCTACATACGCGCAGAAACCAATTCCCCAAGGGGGCACCTCCGCATGCCGTAACATATATACATTTTAACTGCAAACACGCAGTATAATTAACGTAAAGAACGACGCTTGTATAGGAGAATATTCCGCGCAAGATGAGGAGAGAGAACGAAACAAATGAAAAAATGAGGTAACCACCCGGGATCTTTCGATTGCCGGTCAGATATGATAACCATTACACCACGGGCCTCACTCGAACAAATGCCGTAATTCTCCTACATACGCGCAGAAACCAATGCCCCAAGGGGGCACCTCTCGCATGCCGTAACATATATACATTTTACCTGCAAACACGCAGTATAATTAACGTAAAGAATGACGCTTGTATAGGAGAATATTCCGCGCAAGATGAGGAGAGAGAACGAAACAAATGAAAAAATGAGGTAACCACCCGGGAATCGAACCCGGATCTTCCGATTGCCGGTCAGATATGATAACCTTACACCTCGGGCCTCACTCGAACAAATGCGTAATTCTCCTACATTCGTGCAGAAACAATGCCCCAAGGTGGCACCTCCAGCATGCAGAAACATATTCATTTAACTGCAAACACGCAGTATAATTAACGTAAAGAAGACCCTTGCATAGGAGACTTTACCGCGCAAATGAGGAGAGAGAACGAAACAAATGAAAAATGAGGTAACCACCCGGAATCGAACCCGGGATCTTCCGATTGCCGGTCAGATATGATAACCCTTACACCACGGGCCTCACTCGAACAAATGCCGTAATTCTCCTACATACGCGAAAAACCAATGCTCCAAGGGGGCCACCTTCCGCATGCCGTAACATATATACATTTTAACTGCAAACACGCAGTATAATTAACGTAAAGAACGACGCTTGTATAGGAGAATATTCCGCGCAAGATGAGAGAGAACGAAACAAATGAAAAAATGAGGTAACCACCCGGGAATCGAACCCGGATCTTCCGATTGCCAGTCAGATATGATAACCATTACACCACGGCCTCACTCGAAGAAATGCCGTAATTCTCCTACATACGCGCAGAAACCAATTCCCAAGGGGGCACCCTCCGCATGCCGTAACATATACATTTTAACTGCAAACACGCAGTATAATTAACGTAAAGAACGACGCTTGTATAGGAGAATATTCCGCTCAAGATGAGGAGAGAGAACGAAACAAATGAAAAAATGAGGTAACCACCCGGGATCTTTCGATTGCCGGTCAGATATGATAACCATTACACCACGGGCCTCACTCGAACAAATGTCGTAATTCTCCTACATACGCGCAGAAACCAATTACCCCAAAGGGCACCTCCCGCATGCCGTAACGTATATACATTTTAACTGTAAACACGCAGTATGATTAACGTAAAGAACGACGCTTGTATAGGAGAATATTCCGCGCAAGATGAGGAGAGAGAACGAAACAAATGAAAAAATGAGGTAACCACCTGGGATCTTTCGGTTGCCGGTCAGATATGATAACCATTACACCACGGGCCTCACTCGAACAAATGCCGTAATTCTCCTACATACGCGCAGAAACCAATGCCCAAGGGGCACCTCTCGCATGCCGTAACATATATACATTTTACTGCAAACACGCAGTATAATTAACGTAAAGAACGACGCTTGTATAGGAGAATATTCCGCGCAAGATGAGGAGAGAGAACGAAACAAATGAAAAAATGAGGTAACCACCTGGGATCTTTCGGTTGCCGGTCAGATATGATAACCATTACACCACGGGCCTCACTCGAACAAATGCCGTACTTCTCCTACCTACGCGCAGAAACCAATGCCCCAAGGGGGCACCTCTCGCATGCCGTAACATATATACATTTTAACTGCAAACACGCAGTATAATTAACGTAAAGAACGACGCTTGTATAGGAGAATATTCCGCGAAAGATGAGGAGAGAGAAAGAAACAAATTAAAAAAAATGAGGTAACACCGAGAATCGATCCCGGGATCTTCCGATTGCCGGTCAGATATGATAACCATTACACCACGGGCCTCACTCGAACAAATGCCGTAATTCTCCTACATACGCGCAGAAACCAATGCATCAAGGGGACACCTTCCGCATGCCGTAACATATATACATTTTAACTGCAAACACGCAGTATAATTAACGTAAAGAACGACGCTTGTATAGGAGAATATTCCGCGCAAGATGAGAGAGAGAACGAAACAAATGAAAAAATGAGGTAACCACCCGGGAATCGAACCCGGGATCTTCCGATTGCCGGTCAGATATGATAACCATTACACCACGGGCCTCACTCGAACAAATGCGTAATTCTCTACATTCGCGCAGAAACCAATTCCCCAAGGGGCACCTCCCGCATGCCGTATCGTATATACATTTTAACTGCAAACACGCAGTATAATTAACGTAAAGAACGACGCTTGTATAGGAGAATATTCCGCGCAAGATGAGGAGAGAGAACGAAACAAATGAAAAAATGAGGTAACCACCGTGATCTTCCGATTGCCGGTCAGATATGATAACCATTACACCACGGGCCTCACTCGAACAAATGCCGTAATTCTCCTACATTCGCGCAGAAAACCAATTCCCAAGGGGGCACCTCCCGCATGCCGTATCGTATATACATTTTAACTGCAAACACGCAGTATAATTAACGTAAACGACGCTTGTATAGGAGAATATTCCGCGCAAGATGAGGAGAGAGAACGAAACAAATGAAAAAATGAGGTAACCACCCGGGAATCGAACCCGGGATCTCCGATTGCCGGTCAGATATGTAACCCTTACACCACGGGCCTCACTCGAACAAATGCCGTAATTCTCCTACGTTCGCGCAGAAACAATGCCCCAAGGGGGCACCTCCCGCATGCCGTAACATATTTCATTTTAACTGCAAACACGCAGTATAATTAACGTAAAGAACGACGCTTGCATAGGAGAAATTTACCGCGCAACATGAGGAGAGAGAACGAAAACAAA
>JAJOZX010005342.1:0-150000 GCA_023014485.1 Bathynomus jamesi
CTGGCCACCCTGGAAAAATATATATATATATATATATATATATATGTTACAGGCAAAGTATGAAATTCAGGTATTCTATACAATACCTAGGCATTCTATACATTGCCGTATGTTCTTTAGGCAAAGTATGAAAATGAATATTGTATTACAGTTAGGTTAGGTTAATTGAATGCCAGGTTAGATCAACTGTATACCCTTGACTATTGGTTTAGGTGAAGTCGTGATATTTTCGTTAGTTTTGACACTAACGAAAATATCATGACTTAACCTAACCAATTGCCAAGGGCGTATAGTTGACCTACCCGAACATTCAATTAACCTTCATTAACATTCTTAACAGTAACATTCAATAGCATTCATTCATAACCTTCATTAACATTCATTTCATACTTTGCCTAAAAACCATTCGGCATGTATAGAATGCCTAGGGTATTGTGCAGAATACCTGAATTTTATACTTTGCTGTAACATATATATATAAGTTTTTATATATATATATATATACAGGGCGTCCCCAAAAATGTATACACACTTTAAATACTATAAAGGCAGTGTTTATTAAAATACTTTCATTTTCAAAATGTAATAGAATCTACAGACATTATTTAATTGTTTTGTCAACGCCTGTTTTTCAAACTGACGTCCGTTCGTGGTCCAGGCACTGCTGATACGCGAAGCAATGGAATCGCAAACATCACGAAACATTTCGTTTGGTATTTGTGTGCATTCTCGTTCAATGGCTGCTCTCAATTCACGACTGTTGCAGGTTTTATAGCGTAGACTTTGTCTTTTAAGTATCCCCATAAAAAAAGTCTAGTGGTGTGAGTCTGGTGAACGCGGAGGGTATTCTACGAAACCCTTCGTCCAATCCACATCCACATCGTGCCAAGTACCACTCGCAATACTCCACTCTTCGGTCCCGGATCATCTTCATTAACAGCATGGACTAATCTTGGAATGCAACTTTTCCATTGACAGCGCTTCAAATGCGTTGGACAGACGATTCTGAAATTCCTACCTCACGACTCGCTTGCCGCACAGATTTTCTTGGACTTTGGTGAGACGTTTCAGTACTCTTTCTTGCTTTGTGGGGCTTGTCGATGTCCGTGGTCTTCCGGAACGCTTCTTGTGGACATTCTGAACAGTTCCATCGGCTTCAAACTTATCCTATTCGAGTTGGTAAGTCGCGTTGGTGGATCTGTTTGAAACTCCCTCCTAAACTGTCTTTGCACTTCAACTGCGTTTTCACACTTCCAGTAGCATTTTAGAATGAATTCCTTTGTTCAAAGCTTAGTCTGACTGCCATTATTAATTCTAATGGGTTTACTTGGAAAGAAAGAAACATCAATTGAGCTATCAGCTGTTAAAGTATGTATACATTTTTTTGGGACGCCCTATATATATATATATATATATATATATATATATATATATATATACACAAACCAGCAAGGGAAAGCTTCAAAACGCATATAAATACTTATAAATTTCGACTTACATCCCACTACATACGAAGGCAAGTTACTTGTTTATATTTGTATGTATTGGATACAATATTGTTTAGTATTTACATCTACATTCCTTCATTGCCTCTTTACAATCTGAAAGTATGTATACATTTTTTTGGACGCCCTATATATATATATATATATATATATATAGATATATATATATATATATACCACAAACCAGCAAGGGAAAGCTTCAAAACGCATATAAATACTTATAAATTCGACTTACATCCACTACATACGAAGGCAAGTACTTGTTTATATTTGTATGTAGTGGATACAATATTGTTTAGTATTTACATCTACATTCCTTCATTGCCTCTTTACAATCTGATAAGGAGTTTCAGTTACAAAATCGAAATTAACTGTGTTTAAAGAAATCTCTCCCTCGCGTGTTGTATATAAATAATCATTTGCTGTTGTTGGTTGATGTTGTTGTTTAA
This sequence comes from Bathynomus jamesi, assembly GCA_023014485.1. Classification (NCBI taxonomy): domain Eukaryota; kingdom Metazoa; phylum Arthropoda; class Malacostraca; order Isopoda; family Cirolanidae; genus Bathynomus; species Bathynomus jamesi. The sequence continues at coordinate 1,955 of JAJOZX010005342.1, forward strand.
CCTCTTTTGCAATAATATATATATGGGCATATGACGGAGAGGACTTACAACTTTATGTGGATCCTAACCACGGTCGCTACATCATCTGGATGCAATTACTACCCAACCCTAGTGCCATTTAATTTCGCTGTCGATGGGAGTGTGTAAGACATTGGCATTGACGTAGCCCGTACGTTATCTGCGATCATTGCCAAAATAAATACTAATATATAATATATATATATATATATATATATATATATATAAGTGAATAATATATATACTGTAAGTGAATAGTATATATACTGTGTATATATATATATACATATACAATGTAAAATTCAGTAGCTTTTATATTCGATGTAAACAACGTAAAAGAATATTGCACTAGGCGGCGTTAATACGAGGGTGCAATTTTTATTTTTTTCAACGATAATAAATTTCAGTTGAACCTTTTTTAGAAAAATTGTAAATAAGGATAAAAAATGTATTAATAATTTATTATTATAAAGTAAAAATAAAAAAAGGAGGCCTAATTTCGTTTTAAAAAAACGCTGACTAAAATTAGGTGGAGAGTCTACTTTCTGAGACTACATATTAACAATTTTTGACAAAGTCGAAATTTGTTACAAAGATCCTGACTGGTCTAGTGTAATCTGGTCACCTGGTAATCTGGTTGCTAGTGTAATCTGGTCACCTGGTAATCTGGTTGCTAGTGTAATCTGGTCACCTGTAATCTGGTTGCTAGTGTAATCTGGTCACCTGGTAATCTGGTTGCTAGTGTAATTTGGTCACCACGAAACTTAATATAGCCATATTACTATAATAGGTTAGGAGTTTCATGACAAAATTAACCTTAAAACATTCATAAATAAATAGTCATCATATTTCCCGTATCAGATGTGTATATACTCCATCTAGCGGTCTTTCCACCAAACAAGGAACCAACAAACTTATATTATTTCAGAATTATGAATAAATATTCATATGTTTTCAAATGAAAGCGTAAAAAACAGACTTAAGAACGCGTTTTTTTATTATCACAAGAAACTTTCAAAGTAATATTTCAGTATATTTTCAGTAATTCAAGATTGAAAAACACAGCAATATTTATTAAAAATCTGGATCAATCCCAGAATAGGCACCTGAAATCATTTTTAGGTGCTTAATCTGGGATTGAGGCAAAACACAGGTGCTTAATCTGGGATTGAGGAGAAAAATATAAACAGTTTTTAGAGATATAATTTCATTGTTTTTATCAATATTTGAAAAAATCACTCTAACCTAACCTAACCTAACCTATATCTATACCAATTTACCGTGGCAAGATAGATTGCTTCAGATGGATTCAGAAACATTCGGGCTCATATTGCAGGAATTTATAATATCTAAAATTTTTCTTTATTCATTAAACCACTTTAACCTTTTATAACTTTGCTTTATTACATTTGTAATAAACTTTGCATAAACAATAAATTTTGTAATCATCAGTTTTTTTATTTAATTCCTGCAAGGTGCCTATTCTGGGATTGAGGTGAACGCAGGTGCTTCATCTGGGATTGAGGTACACCAGGTGCCTATTCTGGGATTGACCAAAAATCTTCTTCCTGAAATACAGTACATAATTTTAAAACAAAAATATACATTATTTTGATAAGAAAAGAGTTTTTTGTAATAATATTTTTTTGATACGGTCAGAAATATTAAATTAGTTATTTAAGTGTAAATAAATTGCAATTTATGTATTAAATAAAAAGATTTAAATACAATTATAATATTTTGCGCCTAAAATATTATTTAGTAAAATTGTCATATGGATAAAAATGACAAATACCAAATTTGTTAGACATATCCACGACTCCGAGTAGCGCAGCGAGAAGCAGTACTCTGTACGTTTCGAGACTAACATCTTAAAGAGAGCAGTTCGTATCCGGTAAGAGTAAAAAATCTAATAACGCATTTATTTGTGTTTAATGCGTATAATTAAATATATTGTAATTAATTAAAGGGATAACCAAGAATTTAATATAAACAATATACAGTAATGAAAAGTTATTAATTCTAAAATAAACATAGTTTATTTATGCTTAATTAAAAGACTTTTTATTTAATTTTTTTTATCCAACTCGCTAACGCGAGGGTTAATCGGTATTTTCAATCTTTCATTTACTCAAACGGTTAACTCTGGAACAATCTTCTTCAATCCATCTTTCCCCTTGTCCATGACCTCCAATCTTTCAAACGCAGAGTGTCCAGGCAAATCTAAAACCCTGGACCTTGATTTTGGCTTTTTTCTTTTTCTATGGATGGGGGTTGCGGGCATTCGCCCTTGGCCCCGCCTTCCTGCCTAAAAACAATTAACAAATACTTTTCCAGATTGAATAATTAAAAAAAAAAAAATTACTGATTAAAAAACTTATTTGTAAATTTTTCAAATTCGTCTCTGTTGTACCAAATGACCACTTCATGGATAATAATAATCGGGATTCGAACCCCCAACTTCAGTGTCTTTATTTCGCGTATTGGGAAATGATGCTTCGTGCTGGCACTTTATGGATAAAAATTTAAAAAATTTGTGAAACTTTATGTCTCATTATCTCCATGGCAATTATGATTATATGGTAATTTCATCCTTTAAATAATGGTCAGATTTTAATAATGAACAAGCACTGTGCTACGCATACACTTCCTTGGCATAACGAATCAACAGAGAAATCGTTGATGACCAACGCTTTTACATTCAAGAGTAAAAATGAGAATTAAAATGAGTAAAAATGAGTAATGAGAATTTGTGAGATTTTATCCATATTTTAGTGGTATCAAAACGGTTACGGATTAGAAAAGAATCCAAGTATTCTTTACTTGTTCTTCACGCCTATAAGGGAGCCTAGTTGAGCCCGGTCATCCGTTTGTCTTCTTCTACTACTCCTCACGATCTCGTTTTTCTCTCTCTCGTATTTCCTTCATACCTCTTTTCCATTTACAGTAAATTCTCTCTTATTCTCGTCTCTATTCAAGTCATATCGACTTGGTAAATGGTAATGTTCACATTTACACATTCAAAGAAACGCTCATTTCTGAACATTTAAAAAATCGTCGAAACTCGTGAATATTTCTTTTTTTTACTCAACATTGCCCGAATATTACATAAATTTACACATTTTTATAAATTTTAACACATTTTTACACATTTTTAAACACATTTTTACACATTTTTACACATTTTTCGCACAATTATCAAGGACTAAGGTGTGCAAATTGGATTTGCTTTATTTAAATCCTGATAAATTCTCACCCTTAGAAAAAAGTGACCTGAATTATTACCCGAGATGAAACGACAATAATTTAAGCATTTTCTCCAACTAAAATGAATGAATTTCAAAAGGTATTTTAACATCCATAAATGATAATTTCGTGGCTATAACAACATTATATAATATATATATATATATATATATATATATATATATATATATATATATATATATATATATATTATACAGTATATAATATATTAACAAATGCTACTTTAACCAGATATTAAATCTGTCATTAATAATAATAATAATAATAATAATAATAATAATAATAATAACAGTTAAATTCCTTTGTTCTTTACACTATTAACTATCAAATACCCCGAAGTTAAACAATTTATTTTAAGTTTTTAAAATCTTACTTAAAAGTTTTGAAGGAGAAACTATTTTTCTCATTAATTACGTTAAATTATTGAAATTTAGATTTCCACTTTCATATCTAATCTATTAAAACTTTGCCAACAGTTTTTTTCCAGTATTTTTTTTTTACTAATCTTTCCTCATTAACAACCTCACTTCATGGTTAGTTCTGTTAAATGGGACTTGCTGACACCCTCCCCCCCCCCCTCCCTCATCCCCCACCTCGTACACCCCATATTTCGAAATTAAGTTCAGGAAAATGAGTAATTTTAATACAAAGCTTAAAATTAAATGCTAATTTCAAACATGTACAGTGTGTGTATATATATATATATATATATGATGAATAAAACCACGAAGGAAAGGAAACACAAAATGGTGCTCAAGCTTGAGCACCATTTTGTGTTTCCTTTCCTTCGTGGTTTTATTCATCATAAATATTTTTCACGTGTTACTTTCGTGAAATAATTTTCATATATATATATATATATATATATATATATATATATATATATATATATATATATAGAACCTTATGCAAGTATATGGATTTCAGGTTTCAAACTACACCAGATTTTCAATGAAAATGACTAACTTAATCTAACCTAACCTAACCCAACCTAACCTAAGTTAAACTAACTTTTTAATATGGACATCACCCATGTCGACATTGTGCATATCCACTTTGTTCCGCTACTCGCAAAAAAAACTATACTGTAATCTAATCTGAAGATACGCAAAAGAAACTCTAATGAAACCAAGAAGTTCAAAACAAGCTGGAGAATCGGAGCACCACTCTGCTAAATACGTAATTTGAACATCTCCGCAGGTGCAGTCCAAAGAATTAATCAGTATGTATCCCTGAACTGAGTGAATGTTGCAAAATTTAACTGAAAAAGACAGACAAAATGAAACCACAGACACTGAAAATGTGTTTTATATGACTCATTTCCTTGAGAGGTAGATGCAAATCTGCTAATTACAAAGGTTAAACATGACATTCTCGTAAGTAAGTCTACCATCAGAAGGAGATTCGCAGACGTAGTTCTTCACAGAAGAGTGACGATATAAAAATTCATTGCTGTTGAAAGCAAACATCCAAAAAACGTTAGATAACACCAGAAAAACGTTTTCTTTACTGATGAGACAAAACTAGAATTATTTAAAACACAAAAAGGAACTCTGAAAAGCGTCGGACACTGCAAATGTGAATAAAATGCTTCTAGTGTCTGTTAATCACATGGACTTCCATATGCGGATATTGCATGGGAAGCGTAATATAAACTATAGAAGTATAATGTTCGAAGTGTATTTGTTGGTTTAAAATTTAGTTCTGTTGGAGTTTGGAGAAGTTTTGATCTCTTATTTTGGTTTTTCAGTATGGTACCGGAAAGATAATTTAGTCGTAATATCAGCATCGACTCCGGATATTTTTACGTCAGTGACAAGCGTCAGTAATTAAACTGAAGTTTGGTATCATTTTCTTTTTTGTGATTCAAAATACGTTTTTTAAATTTTTATTTAAGGATAATTTGTTGGTTTTCAACTAGTCATTATAGACTACGGCGACATCGCTATTTACTATTTTGTTAAAGGATGCAAGTTCCCTATTCGAATATATCATGAAAGCAGCATTCACATACTGAAAGCATTGTCCATTATGCCAGTTACGAAAGTCATTTATTTATACCAAAAAATAATAGAGGACCCAAAATGCTTCCTCGTGGGACTCCATCCGGCATGGAGCCAACCCCAGCCTGACTATCTTCGCTTATAAGGAAACAGTTTTACTTGCTGAGCTACGGGGGCTATGGATTTATGCTGTGTAACAAACATAATTGAGTTAATTGGTTTCTCTCTTTACTGTTTTACAAGCAAGTACATCTTCGGCTGAAACAAATGATCAGATGAATCACAGCTTCCAAGTATTTAAGCATCATACTCTAAACCAGTGGTTCCCAACCTCGGGGTAAATTACCTCACTGAGGTAATGACAACTATTTTGTAGGGTAATGACATACGTTCAAGAAGTTATAAAAAATAATATCTCATAATTGGGGTAATGGCGCTGTATTAAAATTGGGTTTTGGGTAACCATACAGAAAAGGTTTGGCAACCATTGCTCTAAACTGCAGTGGTCGGGGAACAGGGGTAAATTACCCCAAATGGGGTAAATTTAAAATTTTTGGGGGTAATGCGTGCGGTATGAGAGACACCATATGCAACAATTTTAAGAGCAATTGGCTTGTTTTTGTTTACTTTGAAGTCTGGGGGTAATTTCATTTTACTCAAATAGATTTTTGGGTAATACCCAAAAAAGTTCCCCGACCCATGCTCTAAAGAAACTACCGAGTGATTTGAACCCAATGTGTGTCAAATAAGCTTTGACCGAAAAACAGTCAAATAGACCACATCGCTTGGGTAATTTTGAGTAAATGGAGAATAAAGACATCCCCTCAACTTTCAAAACTACAAAACTACCCAAGTAATGTAGACACCTTAATAATAACTACGTCATTGGTAGGAATTTATTTGACATATTTTGGGTTAAAATAATCCGAGTGTGTTCTAATTATTATTATTATTATTATTATTATTAGTAGTAGTAGTAGTAGTAGTAGTAGTATTGGTGGTTTTAATTCTAATAAAATATTTTAAATAAAAAATTAATAAATATTCATCGTACATTTTGGAAAAAAAGTTCGACCACTAAAAAGACATCTTTTTAAAAAATCATAAAACTTTACTAATTGTTAATTTTCTATTTTTTCTTTGGGTATTTTATTAATTTAATTGAGAGTAATTAAATTTAGATAAAAAATAGAACCTAGTTAACACTAATTGTTAATTGTTTATGTTTTATAGAAATTTTAGATTTCTTGGCGAATTTTTTTCCCCGAAACTTTGCCAAATCTCATTTCAAGTTACTAAAAAATAAGTATTTTCTTATATATATATATATATATATTATATATATATATATATATATATATATATATATATATATATATATACTCTTTCATTGAATCGCAATGGGAGGGAAGTTTCATATATATATATATATATTATTACAGAGCTGGGCACTTGCGTTTTTTTGCGCGTTTTTTTGCGGTACTGCGGTACTGCGGTACTACCGTGTTGGTCGGTACCGCGGAAAGTACCGCGGGAAATTTGAATGCGGTAGCGGTACTGCTGTACTTTCAGCGATCCTTTGCGGTACTGCGTTATGCGGTACCGGTTTGGTAGTGCGGTAGTAGTACCGCAGTACCGCAGTACCGCAAAAAAACGCGCAAAAAAACGCAAGTGCCCAGCTCTGTATAATATATATATATATATATAACTTCCCTCCCATTGCGATTCAATGAAAGAGTGAAACAGTGGTGTCAAAATTCGTAGAGTTTTATGCTTAGTTTTATTCTTGATGTGCGATATACAACTATATATATATATATATATATATATATATATATATATATAATCGAGTTTTATCTCCCGTAAATCACAGGCTACAATTAAAAAAGGATGAACCCCTTCTGACTACAACCTGTCCTCTGGTCAAAGCAAATAGCTAGTGACCACACTCCGAACCTTCCATTTTGACTCCTGGGTTTGGCTGGCATGGGTTTAGTTGCCTGGCTGAGAGGCTGTCTGGCGGAGATGAATATGGCTGATATGGCTTGATGCTGGATGCTGCTAGAGTAGCTTCTTAGTTAAGTCTTAAACTGTGAGGCGTCAGGGAGTGTATAGTCGACCGTTCTTGGGACATCGCGTTTCTGTTTGAGTAAAAATTTATAATTAATCTCACAAGATAAAATGATTTGAATCTTGAGGGGAAAAATAATTGGGACAAGATCCTCCTCTCAATCAGATGAAGGTTTGAGAAGTATTTGTTAACATTTTTGTTAATTTATTAATACAATTTTTCTTGTTTATTGGAAACAAAAACAGATTACAGGGTTATTAATTTTAACTTTTTAACACCACAAAGCGGCTGAAGTTAACATTGTTTAAGATGTTAATAAAAGTGTTAAAATCAAAAATGAAGATTGTTTTGTCCTTTTACGATGTCACATACTTTGATTTCTGACATTGTTAATTAACATTTCCGCATGTTAACATTCCTTAACCTTGGAATACTTACGTATACAGATAACATTTGTCGTCATACTATCTTGCTATACCTATCCTGTTAACAAAAAAAAAAATTATTATCTCATGAATTAGTTAAATTTAACATTTACTTTTATGCATCGTTAGAAAACAACAAATAATTTCAAACCATAAACAAACCATAATCAGACTATCTTATCAAACTATCTTATCTAACTAACAGTTTAGTTAACAACCCCCCTGAGCAAAGCATTTCCTGTTAAATTAAAAAAAATACTCATCATTACAGACGGTTGATTCAAATCCACTTATAAATAAATGGACCTTTGATCCTAGCGACGTTCAAAACTCCATTAGCAGAGAAATGTGATAAAAATGGGTCCAGCACCCAATACAAACCAATTATATAAATAATAAGAACAGTTAAAAAAAACAAAAGACGAGGTAAATACTCACCCTTTCTCAAATCTCAAATCACAAGAATTAAAAAACTGAAACGAACTTGCTAATTTAAAAAAAAAAAAAAAAGGAGGGGGTAACAAGCAACCCCCCCAAAAGAGTTACAAAGATGCCAACGGTGATCAAAGCAAAATAAACCGCTCAGAATCGAATGACACCATGCTAATTCGTTCAATCACAAATTCTTCTTTGAAGATCCACTCTCATTGACAATTTCATTAACTCTCTTTCGAACCCTATCAAAAATGTTGGTTTGGACAGTGGCACTCTATGTCACTGTCTTCGTCGTGGCCTCTTCCTCCACCTATGACGAAAGTAAGTGCTTGATACTTTTTTTTCCTTAGTTAGGCACTGACGATTGTGTCGGTTTTAATAACTATATATATATATATCAGTGGCGTGCGGTGGGTACGTCTACAGGGTAAGCGGTATTGCGTGCGAACACACGCATTATATGTAAAATTTGTACATATTATATAATTATAGTAGCTAATGATAAACTTTATAACTGACTAGTGGGTATGTACTGTAGACTATTCTGAAAAATATGGTACTGTCTTTAATATCTTTAATAAGATTTTTATTAGGGTATAGATAGATAGATAGGTAGATAGATAGATAGATAGATAGATAGATAGATAGGTAGATAGATAAATATACAGGTATAAAGATAAGTATGTAGAAATATATATGTATGTATGACAATCTATATATTACAAGTTATATCAAATGTCCATAAATTATCTTTACACACTGAGTTAAAATTGAATTGAATTTGTAAAGATAGTTTATGAACACACTGTATATAACAAGTTACAGTATATACGACGCGCAAGATGTGAAGACAACGCTAAACACACTAAAAAAACAACAACGCAATTTCTTTAAAATTCCCCCTTCTCTATTTCACGGTTGGCGTCATTATGGCGTCAGGGTTGGCGTATATTATATGAATCTAATCGTCATTCTTACAGAAAACGGTTGGTGTAAAATTTCAAGGAAAATATTGGCACTACTTTGAATAAAATCGTATGTTTGGAGGAGACATGAAGTAAGTCTAACTTAGAGACTCCAATTAAACTCTATTCATAATTATTGCGTCCTTTTAGTTTTTAGAGAAAAGAAAGGAATAATGAGAGAGAGAGAGAGAGAGAGAGAGAGAGAGAATTTGTATAAGACGGTAAATAATAGCCGGGAAAATAGTAACCAAGCCAAATAGTAAATGGTAAATAGTAAAAAGTAAAATTTAAACTAATAGACTTTGAAAAAAAACTAATCCCAAACTAATCTTAAAATTAAAAAGGTCTGAGTAAAATTGGTGTAATGAATTTGGTTCACAAAAATTGGTGTAATGAATTTGGTTCACCAAAATTTGTTTCAAATCAATCGAAAATATCAAGTAAAGACAATTGAACACGGAAATTATTAATATTATTATTATTATTATTATTACTAGTGGTAGTAGTAGCAGCAGTAGTAGTAGTAGTAGTAATAGTAGTAGTAGTAGTAATAGTAGTAGTATTTTACTTTCAGAACCTTTACAAATACTTTTTCTACATCTTTTTTTTATTAATAATTAATCGAACGTTTCGTAACTTTGAGACAAACGTCTTCAACTCTAATATTTAACCCATTAGCGCCCAGAGGTGGTCTTTTCCGAAACTGAATAAAATCGCCTGGCGTTAACCAGACCAAAATCAGTACAGTGACGCTGGGCACTAATCATTAAATCACTTCGCTAAAGAAGACATCTGCCTTAAACTAAACAAATGTTCGTTCATTAATAAACAAAATTGAAGAAAAATAAAATCTCTCACGAAAATTGGAGAAAACATTTAAAAACTTATATTATTTTTATAATAATAATAATAATAATAATAATGATAAATATTATCATTATTATTATCATTATTTACGTGGCAGATATTACTTTAAACAACTATTTCGGTATGACATTGTTCATTCTATAATCTTTTGTTTGAGTTTCAGCTTTAGAAGAAAATAGTGTTCATCCGACGAAAATTTATTTTCAACCGAAAATTGCTGAGTTTTGCTTAAAAACTTCGATGAATTAAGTTTTCAGCTGAAGTTTAACGAAGAGGTTCTCACAAAAGGTCCTTTGAGCGGGGTTTTTTTTCCCCCCAAGTTAGATTTAGTTTCTTAAAGGAGAAACTAACAGTTTTGACTCTAAAAATACAATTGTGGTTGTTGGAGAATGTGTAATTTTTAAGCTTTCACTCTATGCGAAGACTTTTTCTTCAGAACGTGTAATTTTTAAGCTTTCACACTTCGCGTTTACTTTTTCTTCAGAACGTGTAATTTTTAAGCTTCCACATTACGCGTAGACTTTTTCTTCAGAACGTGTAATTTTTAAGCTTTTACATTACGCGTACACTTTTTCTTCAGAACGTGTAATTTTTAAGCTTTCACATTACGCGTACACATTTTCTTCAGAACGTGCAATTTTTAAGCTTTCACATTACACGAAGACTTTTTCTTCAGAACGTGTAATTTTTAAGCTTTTACATTACGCGTACACTTTTTCCTCAGAACGTGTAATTTTTAAGCTTTCACATTACGCGTATACTTTTTCTTCAGTTCTCACACTGAATGTATTCTTTCGACAGTGACTCGGAATTTTAATAATCTGTAATATATATATATATATATACACACACACTGTAGATAGATAGATAGATAGATACACACACAAATAGAGAAATATACACATACATAAGCTTACAAATGATTAAGGCATAATAAGCAGAGAAACCAAATTAAGTTACGCTGATTGGTGATCTCTTTAAAAGAGTTTGTACCTTCCAATTATGAAAATACATTTAACCGTCTGTGCGCAAAGTTTCCTCAGAAAGTTTTTAATCAAGTTATTAAGTTTTTCAAAGTGACTTCAAATATAGTAAAGGTCGCTCACCAATTCTTCCACATCCTGGCTATATATATATATATATATATATATATATATATATATAATATATATATTACCTTGATTCCTTTAGTCAAATTATCGCTCTACTAATTATCCCATAAAAACAATGGGATTCATGTCTTTGATGTTAAAAAAAAAATAATTTCTGATATTTATTTTTCGCGTTACATCGCGTTACATATATATATATATATATATATATATATATATATATACTACACATATATATATATATATATATATATATATATATATATATATATATATATATATATATAGTATATATTGAATGAAGTTTTCGGGTTAAGGTATCTTGTGATCATACACAAATGCAATACTTTTTATACGCTAAAGACTCGTTAGAAGTTACTAAACACACACACACACACACATATATATATATATATATATATATATATATATATATATATAAGACCCACCAGGGCAGCCTAATGGTACAGAACCAAAGTGGCTGTCAATCTGAAGGTCTCGGGTTCGAGTCTGGGCTCGGACTTTAGATTTCATTGATTAAGGTATTTATCACCAGCTTCCGTGGTGGCTCAGTAGCTAACACTGTTTCCCTATAATCGAAGTGAAGACACTGAGGTCGCAGGGGTTCGAATCCCGATAATGCTGGTAAAACTAGCACAGAAGTTAAAGCAATGGGCCCCATTAGCTGGCTTGAGCGCAGTGCCAATTTCTGGCACTACTCACTGATTATATATTATTACAGCAACCTTACAGACTGAATTTCTTTATTTGCAGCAACTTGCCAAAGTGTAGCATTTCGTACTGGCCTGAACTACATATTTTTAAACATTTCACGAAAATAGCATATATATATATATATATATGTTAAACACAGACCGTGCATGGAACAAACTCAGGGGACCATTCTGAGTTTGTGTATATATATATATATATATATATATATATATATATATATATATATTCATGAACTATGGCATTTCACGCTGAAATTCTTATTTTCATACGTAAGATAGATGCCTGAAATGTACTCGTGAAATATTCAAGATCTATCCAATTTGTGAAGGAAATTTGCAATCCGGGATTTTTCCCTATTTTTTTCCGGTATTCTTTTATATTTTTGCAATAAACCCTGATTAATGTAAATAAAAAAACGACACACGCCAAAGGGTATACAAAAATTCTCTTTTCCTCCCCTCGAGTCGTCAGCTTGAACGAGTGGATAAAAAGTTATGGTCCGCAAAAATGACAGCTTCAGAGACGGAGGCTCGAATCACACTGAGGTAAGACCAGAAATCCATAATATATTTAGCGTTAAGTCGTAATTATCTCATAAAGTTTTACCGTCGACGCTGGAATTTAATGAACATTTCGTCCAATAGATGGCGCCTCGCGTTCAGATATTTGGTTCGTGTTAATTGACTCGTTTTGAAATTGTTGTAAACCTATACTAGAACTACAATATATAGAAAACCTATAGAACTTAGAGAAAAACTATCGAACTACAATATACGTTCTACCATGGAATATAGAAAAACATCTTAATTGCCTAGAACCCTGATTAAGATAAGACTCAATTAGAGGTTAACAGGCTACTGTACTACTAGCTATCTCAGACAGGTTTGCCTCTGCATTTTTGGAGAAATGAAAGTATATTCGTATCACGGATATTGCATTTGATTCCGTATCTCAGATTTTTTCCCAATACTTTACATATAAATTGGAAGCTTCTTTTTAATCATGAAAAGAGACACCAAATTCAGGAATATAAATCCGGTTTTTATTTGTGAAATATTTATGAATTATTGTAATATTTACGACAATCTGCAAGATGAAAAAATTGTACTTATTTAAAGGACAATTGTTTCAACCAAACTTATATATATACATATATATATACACACACACACACACACATACACACACCACTCATAATCACGTGACCAATAAATAAGACTCTTTTAACAAAACAATCCTTTTAAATTAGGATTTGGTTCTTTAAATCCAAACTTACAAACTCTGGCTTTGACGTAATCCTAAACTGTAAGGATTTTTCAAATCGTATTATTATATATATATATATATATATATGTGTGTGTGTGTGTGAAATTGTTAAAATCTTAATATTTTTGTTTTATACTATACTGTATTACACACACACACACACACACACACACACACATATATATATATATATATATATATATATATTTTCGCCTGTCTGTTTGTTTGTTTGTCTGTCCTTTATGCAAGCGCAAATCGTTTGACCTAGAGCTACCAAATTTGGCACGGGAACCTCTTATGGGATGAAGAATGTCAACACAGAGTCGGTCAGCCTGTCTGTTTGTCTGTTTGTATGTTGTGAAATTTATCCCGGCAACGCCGGGTACCTCAAAAGGACGTGTGTGTGTTCCAGCCATAACTCCAAAATGGAAGCAGTTACAAACATGAAACTTCACACACATATTGATTAGGTCCCCAGGTTGTGCACCTGGATGTTAATAAATTAAATAATTAAAATTACTGGGCCCGAAGGCCCCAGCACCGCGATTAAACTCAGAAAAGAACGCAGCCGTGAAAATTTTGATTATTTGGTCAATAAAACTATAGAAAAGAACACAGTCATGAAAATCTTGAGCTTCACATATAATTATTTTTTAGGACGACTTCAAACCGTTTGACCTAGAGCCACCAAATTTGGCAAGGGAACCTCTTATGGAATGAAGAATGTCAACACAGAGTCGGTCAGCCTGTCTGTTTGTCTGTTTGTGCGAATAGTTACAGGAAGTGCGTAATGGTTGTTACAGGAAGTTAATGTGGCAATGTTTTTTTGCAGTTTTTGAAAATCCTAACAACTTTACCATGCCACCAAAGAAACGGGCAAGTTTGGGCAGATCTACATCAGCAGCCAGAAAAAAATAAAGAAGCCCGGAAGCTGGGGATCTAATGTGAAATTTATATATATATATATATATATATATATATATATATATAGTGCCCAATTATAGGCAACTTAGTTGAGGCAAGTTTGTAAAGCCTGATCGTGTAAATATGAAGATAGACTGCGGTAATTAATAATTAGGTAGGTTGTCGGGGTAATTAAATAGAGTTATTAATACTCCTATTTCGGGCCATCAGTTGATTTATCAATCAATGAAGAAAAAGGATAGACCGCGCTGCTTTTTTCTTTAATTAACAAACTTAATAATATTGCAATGATTAATTCAGCACGGTACATACAATACAAAATGCAACAATTATATATGAAATTACAAATGGCTTATTACGTTTGGATTAATTAATTATCAGTATGAATACATATTGTCTAGGCATCTCGAAAACCCTGGACCTTGATTTTGGCTCTCTTCTTTTTCTTCTTCTTATAGTGGGGGGGGGGGGGGGGCACTTTTGTGGGGGTTCGCCCTTCGCCCCTCCTTCCTGCATATATAAAACAAGAACAGATTATAGATTAATTAAACTGTACAATAGTATAGTAATGATTGCTAGCTCGATAAATGCACAATAAGAGTTTATACGCAGACATATAAACAAGAGAATGTTTACACACGCGTTGAATTGCTATAACGGTATCTTGTTTTGAGGCAGATTTAGGTCGAGAAAGAGAGCCTACAATCATTGATCTGAAATATGCGAAGGATGTGTGAAGGCCTACACGCAAGAGATGCTGTCTGAAGCACGATTACTTGAAGAATGATGAAAGTCTTCAAATACCAGTTCATGAGGAACTTGAGACTCGACTGAATCTATAAACTGTGATTGCCTTTCCTCTGGTTTGCTTGCTTCAAAATTCCTTGGTGATAGTATTGGTTGATTTTTAATGGTCGTCTTTTTAGGTTAATTTCTTAAAGTCTGCTTAGGATATCGAGGGAGTGTTTTCATGAGGGAGACCTCTGTTTCAGGCCTTGGTGAGGAATGTTCCTTAACGCAAAAGTCGTCGTATTAGCCTGACACTGGTACTTAGAAAACCAACTTTAGTATAGATTTCTCCTGGTAACGAGAATTTGCGGTATCTAGAATAGACTGCAACTAATCTGCTTTTTGTTTACTCAGAAATTGCTTCAGGCATCTGAAAACCTTATTAAGAATAGTGTAACGGTAGGTAAAACCTTCGTAATGGCGACCATTTTATAATACCATTCATTACGCATTTGACAAATGTATTACAAACTGTAAGCCTAAAAGGAAATGTTTTTTAACACCAATATATAATATATATATACATAAGCTTATATATATATATATATATATATATATATATATATATATATATATATATATAATATACACGCTAGTTATTTTTACATCTGGAATATATCCAAGGTTTTTTTTGGTTTTTTTATACTCATTTACAATTTGGAAGTAAAAACGCAGATGAAAAACTTTTCCTTTTTTTTTTTAATGCAATGATTCTTTTCATAATGTTTCGTCCTGTAAAAATTCAGAAATTTTCACTCACTAATTTTTATGCCACCATGCTTATTTCCTCACTAATTATGATGTACTATATATATATATATATATATATATATATATATATATATATATATATACACGTTACGAAACGTTTAGTGGTGTATACTTTTCGGTGTCTCTATATGTACTTGGCCTTCCTGCATAAAATAATTCCTGTATATATATATATATATATATATATATTATATATCATACGTCACGTTCATTATATACTGCCTATATATTTTCGTATATTTACAATATATTTCTCGACCATGCAGGATATATATATATATATATATATATATATATATATATATATATATATATATATATATATATATATATATATATATCATACGTCACGTTCATTATATACTGCCTATATATTTTCGTATATTTACAATATATTTCTCGACCATGCAGGATATATATATAATATATTATATATATATATAAACCTGTATATTTCGTGTGTATATTTTTTCATATCTCATATCTTGTTTATTTCCTTACAGAAAGGCATAAAAATGTGGTGCCATAAATTGCCCATTCAATATCTTCTAATTTATTGTATAAAGAATACTTCTCCTTACAGAAAGGAAAGGTGTATATATATATATATATATATATATATATATATATATATATATATATATATATATATATATTGTTGTCAAAGTGTGTAACCAGCTATTTCGCGTAATGGCTGAAACTTTAGTCATTTCGCAAAATGGCTGTTTCACTTGGTCATTTCATGAAATGACTAAAATCTTCAACCATGACGCGAAATGGCTGAAATTCCACCTTCGTCATTTCGTACAAGATCATTTGCCCGGTTAGGTTAACTGTATGCCCTTGACAATTGGTTAGGTTAAGTTGTATTATTTTCGTTAGTTTTAACGAAAATAACACGACTTAACCTAACCAATTGTCAAGGGCATACAGTTAACCTAACCGGGCCTTCAATGGCGGACATCGGAATAACATTGAAGACCCGGTTAGTATTTGAAAACCTTTATATTGAAAATTCAAATTAAAATGTGTTCAAATGTGTTCAAATGTGTATTTGAAGAGTGTTTCTCACTTATTTGAACAGACCTGTGGATATATGTATAACATAAAGCTATAGGTCCCCTTCGTCATATGACCTTTGCTGTTGAAAGGGAGGTTCAAAAACCCCAAATAATAACATTATTTTTACATCTAAGTGGGGTCCGAGATGGAGTTTCTCAATTATCTGAAATTCCCAGACGAAATTCTGTTTGCTCGCATCTGAATTCGTTTTGACGTAATACGTTTTCATCTACCTTCTCGAAACTCATTCAGATCGAAACATTTCATGACGTATAACATCGAAACATGTTATACGTTCATACGTTATACGTCATAACGTTTGTGCGTTTATAAGATTGTCTCTATTCCGTTATGTTTGCAATGATCGTATGAAAATCACGATTAGAAAGACGATACAACTGCAATGGTCTTTAGTTTCCCTCTTAACGTCTAAGGCTGGTCGCACACAGGATCGTCTTGCGACTGACGGCTGACGACTTGAGTCGTCAGGACCTACGTCGTCAGTTGTGAGTCGCAAGACGATTCTGTGTGCGGCCGGCCTAAAAAGGTCGTCATGCGATTGAAGGGACCAATAACTGTAATCAGATCCGAACTATCCCAGGGTCGCTACATCATCTGAACGCAAAGGACAATCACGGAAGTGTTGGAATTTGTGTTATATTTGAGGAGAGTGTCATATACTAAATATGGCGTATAAGACTAATAGCGCTTTGAAACAATGGTGTATAGTGCTGCCGGAAAGGGGGGGGGCTGGAATGATGCTCCAGCACCAAAATGTTGTGGTGGAGTGCGGCTCCGGAACTAAATTTGGTCAGCATATATATATATGACGAGAGAGAGAGAGAGAGAGAGAGAGAGAAGAGAGAGAGAGAGAGAGAGAGAGCCTTCATCATTGTATTTAATATACTTTCAATTTCTTTACACTGACACCAACTTGATTACATCTTAATGGAAAAATGTCACATACTTATGGCGTCATAGATGAGGGGCGCGTCTAGCGGTAAAATGTTCGGCTGCGGAGAAAGTAAAGGAAAAAACTTTTGCGAAGTTTAAGGAACCACGGAGAGAGAGAGAGAGAGAGAGAGAGAGAGAGAGAGAGAGAGAGAGAGAATGCTCATAGCAAAATTGCATCTCTTACTATCAGTTTAGCGCTAAATATTTTCAGAGGTATTGGTTCCTGTTCATAAATAAAGGGGTGTTCCCCAGGAAATTTTTTAGTCCCCAAATTGTATAATTTTTTAATATCGAGGAAGGCCTTTTTCTCCCTATCTCTGTAAGGGTTTCCACTTACTTATCGACGTTGGGATATATATATATATATATATATATATATATATATATAATATATATATATATATATATATGTCGGAGTTAGAGGGTTGGGGTTCGATTTCTGGTTTGGGATAAATTCTGTATACAGAAAAATTTGCCAGTTTGCGTTTATATAGAGGGGTGGCCAAACGTTACCGGAAAGTAATACAATTAAAAGAAAAAAAACTTGAATTGTCAATTAACTTTGGCCACCCCGGTGTGTGTGTGTGTGTGTGTATATATATAATATATATATATATATATATATATATACATATATATTAGTGGTGGACCGGATATCCGCATCATTTTTAACATCGGCATCCGCATCTGCACTTCTGACTGCGGATGTTAAGCAGATATTACCTCTAATAAATTATGCAATTTACAATTAAATTAGCTTATAAAGTAGCTTATAAGGCCCAGTCATGCACATTTCATGTAAAGTATTAATTATTAATGAACAAACAAATATATAAACCTCAAAATATAAATATCATTAAATCAACAAACACTGCCTGTGCCGCTGTGCGTACTCCACTGGTTTTTTTTTCACAGCAACACAGTAACTTTTCAGAATGAAATTGTTCGTATAAGATCAAGCAGTCTATCGTGTTTCGAACAAGATTATTGTAAATAAACACAAAAAATAGTAAATTCTTTAGCAAAAATAAAAATGCTAATTTTCTATCGCAAACACATTGCAAAATTTGCACAGTTCCTAAAATTAGCAATTGAAAATTGAATGAAACTTGTTTCATTGAATTTTCTGTGGCTGAAACTCTTGAGAAAGTTATTATTTTTATCATAATGAAAACATTAATATTAATTTTAATTCTTATGCATTGCCTCCCATAATAGTAATATCACGAAATTTGAAAAATTATATCATTCATAATTCTATGTTATATTGATAGATTAACTAAATATCCGCATCCGCGGATATTGAAATTAAAAATCCGCACCCGCATCCGCAGATGTTGAAAAACTGACATCCGTCCACCATTAATATATATTCCTTGGGTAGGAAACACAAACTTACGTTTCTCTTGCTCCTAAAGGATCATGCACCTGGACTGATAATAATTACCAGAGGTGTATGCAATACCAGCTAAAATGAAATACAGCGAAAATAAATACAGATTTGGATATTCTTTGAACTGTGATAACACGGAGCATTTGTTGCTTTCAGTGGTGATGGACTGCGTATGGAAGCCTAGTCAGTACATTGTCACTCCCCCCCCCCTCCCGGCACATATATATATAATAATATATATATATATATATATATATATATATATATATATATATATATATATGACGAATATCATTTGTGTAAAATGGTGACGTCAACTCACAGTATAGAAAAATCTGGTTAGTCTTTCCACTTCACAATATTAAGAAGAAGAGTACAAAATTGCATCTCACTTGTTATCTCTTCACGCGTAAGTTGTATTACCTGTGTTTTAAATCCATTCAACCTATCCAATGGATTATTTGGATAACGAATGGCTTCCATTTCGAGTATTCAAACGCAGCAATTAAAAAAGATTATAGAACATTAATGAACTGAGGTCTATGGACGCCATGACAGTTTGGAAGAGTTCAAAATGACGTTATTGCGCGAGTGTGTGTGTGTGTGTGTGTGTGTGTGTGTGTGTGTGTGTGTGTGCTTGGATATTTTATGCATTTGTAACAGTTTTTGGGTACACACTGAGTTCATCACGACACGAACCTGCGTGTAGCGACATTTGCGGTGTCTTCATAGATTGACATATTATTTTTTTATTGAAAATCATCAAACATTCAACAAACTAACCCTTTATGGCCGAACTTTTTGCGTAGGGTTGAGTCTAAATGCGTGTATTTGAAACGTTAAGTATTCGAAGCACAGTGCGGTAAAGGGCTAAGATAGGATGAAGTTTAGGCTAGGTTAAGTTTAGTTAGATTAAGTTAAGTTAATTGGGTTATTTAGATTAGGTTAAATGTTGCTATCCACAATTGAAAATGCAAAAATGTCGCAGTTTCGTAAGGTAGCTATAGGTGTGCGAGTGCGTGTGGTTGACATCAGCTATATATATATATATATATGTCTCGGTGGTGTAGTAGTTAACATCGCTGCCTACGAATCCACCGGCGCTGGGTGCGACTCCCGGTAACGGCAGGCGGGCGCGCAACAAACCCAGCTGTTCACCCTTCCATACAATAAAAACTGGTTGGTAGATAAGTGGGTACCCTTTGGTAGCCTTGTGGTTAAGACGTAGAGTTGCTGGTCGGGAGGT
The DNA here is from genome assembly GCA_023014485.1 of Bathynomus jamesi. Classification (NCBI taxonomy): domain Eukaryota; kingdom Metazoa; phylum Arthropoda; class Malacostraca; order Isopoda; family Cirolanidae; genus Bathynomus; species Bathynomus jamesi. The sequence continues at coordinate 22,258 of JAJOZX010005342.1, forward strand.
CGTGAAATCGAGTCTGGGCGAAAACTTTGTAATTTCTTCCCACCCGTGGTGGATCGTAGTTCGGATTTCACGTTAAGTTGTAGGTCTAAGGTGGAGCAACAATCTTGACCTTTTTCCGAATGAATAATTCGGTCGGATTATATATAAATCGTAAAAAAAAATTGAAGTAAATCTAAAAAGTGTTTCCTTTAATCACAAAATTAATTATTTAATTACTAAATAATTAATTTAAAAGCATTTTTAAGTAACTCTTTAATAACACTCAAATTACTGTAATTAGCTGCAACATATATATATATATATATATATATATATATATATATATATATATATATATATATACACACAGTATGTACTCTGTATAAAATAAACTTTGTGTTTAGCACCCGTAAGTCCGAGGTGGAAGTAGAAAACTTAACGAATTTTTCGACATAGATACAAATCAGCCAATAACAAATTCCGGCACAAACCTCTTAATGGACTTCGAGTTCACAGAAGGAGATGTAATTACGGCCTTATCACAGATGAGAGACAATTCAGCACCACGTTTCTGAAGAAATGTAAAGAAAGTATATTGCCAAACCGCTATACTTACTATGGAGGAAATTACTCGACACAGGACAAATTCCACTCCCCTTAAAGAACGCGAACATTACACTCCTATTTAAAGGTGGTAACAGAGCAGTGCCCAAGAATTATCGGCCAGTGGTTCTCACCTCACGCCTTATAAAGTGCTTTGAACGTATAATTAGAGGCAAAACTACCTACTACCTACAAGAAAAAGACTTATACAACCCAAATCAACATGGCTTCAGGGCTGGAAGCTCATGCCTATCACAGCTATTAGACCACCAGGAGAAAATATTGGAAACATTGTGTCGAGGACAAAATATAGATGTAATATATACTGACTTTGCTAAAGCCTTCGATAAATGTGACCATGGAATCATAGTACACAAACTTAAGAATACAGGAATTACTGGAAAGCTAGGAAGATGGATATTTAATTTCTTGACGCAAAGAACGCAAAGAGTGTTGGTAAAGGGAGTTAAATCGGACGTCTCGGAAGCCGTGAACTCTGTCCCACAAGGGACAGTATTAGCTCCCTTGCTGTTCATAATAATGATTGCAGATATTGATGCAGATATTAAGGACAGTATTGTATCATGTTTCGCAGATGACACAAAGATATGTAAGGAAATATTGAACGAAGGTGACATAAGAAAATTACAAAACGACATTGAAACATTATTTCAGTGGGCAGAAGACAACAATATGAAGTTCAACGAAGAAAAATTCCAACTTCTAAGATATGGTAATAACAAGGAGCTGCAGAATAAAAGGTACAAAACTCTGCAAGACAAATGGATAACACCAAATCTACAAGTCAGAGATCTTGGAGTAATGATGTCGTCGGATACAGAATTCAGAGAGTACTACGACATCAAAATTACAACGGCTATAAAACTAATGGGAATCATCTGAGTATTGCTCAGTACTCACAAACCCATACAGAAACCGAGACATTACGAACATTGAAGCTATATAAAGGACTTTTACGTTTAAGATAGAAGAAACGGAAGGTAAAGACTACTGGTCTCGTCTACAATCCCTGAAACTCTACTGTCTCGAAAGAAGGCGCGATCGGTACACAATAAAATACATATGGAAAATACTTGAGGGCTTTGTCCCTAACCTTAGGAATAAACAGAAACAAATTGGAATGAGAGAAGACGCATCTAGATTTTGTACAGTCCCAGCTGCTGTGGGACAGGGGCCCATGAAAACGAGAATGAAAAATACCTTCAGAATACGAGGCCTAAAACTTTTCAATGCCCTACCAAAAGAAGTAAGAAATCTCCAGCACATCGACCTGAATAACTTCAAGAACCAGGTGGACAGATTCCTATGCAAAGTCCCTGATCAGCCATGCGTGGCTGGCTACGAGGGTAGGAGGAGATCAGACAGCAATTCTCTCCTTCACCAAATCCAGCAAATGGGGCGGGATGCTGCAGAAGGGTCACCCACAGGTTGATCCTAACCCGTCGCTCGAACTCGCACAAAGTAAGTAACACAAAGTAAAGTGTATTATATACCTCGTAGCAGTTCCGTGCGTTGGTCTCTCTTCACACGAAGGTCAAGCTGGTGGCCCCGCCTCTAGACCTGGCTTGGTGGAGAAGCGAGTTGCTCTCTTGTGCTCTCCACCGCACATAGCCAGGTACATCCGGCTTATCTGGCACCATCCTGAGACAGGTATCTAGTTTTCTTTTGAAGACTTCAACTTTGACCCCTGTCACGTTTCTGAGGTCCTTTGGAAGCTGGTTAAAAAATCTTGACCCCCCCCACCTATATATATATATACGAGTATATCCTGTCGTTGTGTAGTGGTCATTGTTCTCACCTTATTTTCAAGAGGTGGTTGGTTCGAACCCTGGTGGGCAAGGTTTTCATCATGCAAAATCGTGCATGTCCGTGCATGATATTCCATATATACATACACAGTGTGTGTATATATATATATATATATATATATGCGCCTCGGTGGTGCAGTGGTTAACGTCTCTGATTGCGAATCCCTCGGCCCCGGGATCGAGACCCGTTGACGGCAGGCGGCGCAGCAAAACCCAGCTGTTCATCCTTCCACACACACACACACACACACACACACAAAAATTGGTTGGTAGATAAATGGGTACCCTGGGTAGCCTAGTGGTTAAGACGCTGGGCTGCTGGTGAGGCGTGGTTCGGATTCCATGTTAAAATGTAGGTCTAAGGTGGAGTGACAAGCTTGACCTTCATCAGAATGAAGAATTCGGGCGGAAACAAAACGAAGGTTATATATATATATATGATATTCCTGAGTCAAGTATTAATGTCGAAATTATATGCAGTATTCGAACGGAATTGGAGTTGAGTCAGTTTGATATGGCATTTAGATCGAATTTCTTTTCTCGTCTCGAAATCATGCATTGTCAAATCCAATAATTATTTTCCCGATTCGAAATTAGAATTTAACATCCATTGGACTCTCATATATATATAATATATATATATATATATATATATATATACTAAACGCCTCATAAGTCCCCGCCTCTTTCTGACTGTCTTCAATCCCTCTCTCTTCGTCGCCGCAATGTTGGTTGCCTCTCTATTTACTATCGTTTTTCTGAACTCTCTAACTGCCTGACTCCTCCTTTAAGGGGAGCACGCAGCACCAGACTTTCTATACATTCTCATTCATTTCTCTGTCCAACTTTCTAACGCGAGGGTTAATCGGTATTCTCAATCTTTCATCTACTCAACCAACCTGTCAGCTCTGGCACAACCTTCCTCAATCCATCTTTCCCACTGTATATGCCCTCCAGTCTTTCAAACGCAGAGTGTCCAGGCATCTCGAAAACTTTGGTTCTTGATTTCGTCTCTCTTCTCCTTCTATGAGGGCGGGGGGGGGGGGGGCGTTTTTGCGGACTTCTGCCTTTGGCCCCTTGTTTCTGCCTAAAAAAAATTCTCCCTATTTATGTACTATGTTATTCTGCCTAATGTGTATTTTAGGTACTCGCCACCTAGCGGATGAAGTGAGAACTATATACTCTCCACAGTGGGATGATTTACAGGTTTCTCCAATAAATGTTTTAAATTATTAGTATAATGTCAACATAATAGAAAAAATTGTGTCTAATTTATTAATTGGTGATTATATTTGTGTAAATATTACATTATATAATAATAACATGTTAAAACAGTGTTTCAGTTGAGGCGTTTACGCGAGTAATTTAATTCTCCTTCCAAACGCTAGATGGCGGAAAAGCTTAAAAAAAAAAAAAGGAAAATGGGCGGAGTCACGGATCTTCGTTTAATAGCTCGTTGAATAATTTCCATTATACTGAAGTTGCTAAGCAACACTGATTAGAGGTCTTTACGGGCACGGTAGAACCGTAAGCCCGTGGCCGGCCTGGCTCAAGGGTCGGGTATGGGCTGAAAATATGGTCTTTGGCTACGGACCTGGGCGGGAACGAACTTCAACTTTGTAGTGAATGATAAAATTAAATAAAATTAATTTGAAATATTTGTAAATTTAAAAAAAAAAATCCTCCTAGCATTAATTTTATAATTGTTGCTTGTCATAATACACAATTTCCATAATCACACCTATAATACTATAGATGACATAGTATTATAGGTCGGCGACATAGTGTCAAATGCAGGCGGGCCGAGCCGGACACGGGCTTTAAAATAAAAAGAACGTACGTAACCGGCCGGACCAGATTGAACCCAAAACTCACGGATACGGGCCGGGTCAGGCCGGGCCTGAAAAAGTATGCCCGTGCAGACCTCTAACACTGATGGTTCTGACGTCATGCTCAGCTCGGATGCTGGTATAAATATCTTTGCTTTTCCTAGAAATGAAATAAAAGGAGTGATGAGTGATGACGTCATGTTCTCCCTAGTTACCAGCCTTAAAATGTTTACATTACATTACATCGTCCCGGGCTCCGATTCCTGGCTCGGGTAGCCCACCCTGCTGTTCATCCTTCCTTCCTTTGGTTGGTAGACGAATGGGTATACTATAAAATTTCCCCAAAGGAGGGGGAAGGATGCTGCAGAGAGGTCGAACACAGGTCGATCCTGAATATTTGCTATATATACGTACTGTATATCTATATATATATATATATATATAAATAATGGAAAATCGTACATCTGGCAAGTCAAACGGTCACTTTTTTCCTTACATGATTTAAAAACTTGACAAAACAGTCCATGTTGCAGCAGTTATAAGGTCTCCTATCGTTGTGGAGGGGAGATAAAATCGAATTTAACTTATTCCCCTTCATGCGATGTGACTTCAAATTCATTCATGCATGAACCCACTCATACAACAAACCAACTAACTGTATACAACATCCCAAACACGTGACCACGCTAGCAATATTAACGATTGCATACCTAATCTATCATGCAAGCTAATATCAGGGTGTGTCACTGGCCCGGTCCCTATGCAGTGATGATAGTCTGAAGTTATAAAAGGTTAAATCACATTTAGTCAACTACTAATCGAAGCCAAATATAATGAAGGTATCACGAAGACATATCATCAAGTTGGGGGACTGTCAATATACTCGTAGATATACGTTGAGTTTTAATTAAGGGGATTATCTCTGTGCTACACTCCTCGTATTACAATTTTGAAAAAATTATTTACACAAACTTTTTTAACATTAACGATAATTATGATTTTCAACTCATTTTAACTCCTTTTAAACTAATTTTAACTCCTTTTAAATTAATTTTAACTCCTTTTAAACTCTTTTTAACTCATTTAAACTAATTTTAACTCCTTTTAAACTCTTTTTAACTCATTTAAACTAATTTTAACTCCTGTTAAACTAATTTTAACTCCTGTTAAACTAATTTTAACTCCTGTTAAACTAATTTTAAACTCATTTTAACTGATCTTAAAAAATTTAAACAAATTTGAAACTAATTTTGAACTCGCTTGTAACCCATTTTAATTTTTTTAAACTCACTTCTAACTCACTTTTAACTAAATATAAACTCATTTAAACTAATTTTAAATAATTTTAAACTCAAATTCATCAAAACTTATCAAGTTATTGAATTTTTATTTTATTTTTTTCGTTGAAAATGAAAAATTGGCGGGGAGGGGATCGATTGTCAAACCTCATAGAAATTCGAGCGTATTATAAAAATTATTTTTTAATTTACGTTCGTAACTTTTAAATTTTATACTCGTCATTATTCGGTTTTTAAAAGCTTTTTCGTTTATGCTCTTACGAGACTTGGTGGAATACTGTTATCCGAAACGTTCAACACAGAAACGGAAAGTGAATGACATCAGTTAGCCCAAATAATATTCGTTCTCCTTCAGTGGATAGCGTGTTCCCGGTAATCATCATCATATATATACACACAGTATATATGTATATATATATCAGCGGTTCTTAACCTTTTTCGTGTCATTTCCCCTTTCGACCAGTTCGTTCGCCCTACCCGATTTCCCCCTCCATTAGGATACGAAAAAAAGTAGCCCTCGAAGACAAACTTTAATAACATTAGCAGACTTATAATGCACACTAATTATATGATCACCAAACAAAATTCCTTCCCCCCTGGATTCCTGGAAATTCCCCCAGGTTAAGAAATGCTGATATATGATATATAATATATATATATATATATATATATATATATATATATTATATATATATATATATATATATAATCCACTCTTTTAGGTTAAAGATTTTTTTTTTTTTTTTTTTAGCAAACCTACATTTTAATCCTTTTCGAAGCATTTTTTTTTTTGAAGCGCAATCCTTTTCAAAAGCATTTTTCTGTTACATTTAAGTGTTCAGAAAGAATACTTTTATAGCAATTCAGAGAAGTAGTTCAAGTCCTAAAAAAGGAGCATTAATCAAACATTTTTTTAGTTTTTAATGATAATACTGATAAGCCTTATTGGCAGGATAGAAATCCACAAAATAGTATAATATCGTTGAAGGTAATAAACGATAAGGATAAATTAACAACAATAATAAATTTAAAAAATTAAAAAATTTAAAAAACTAAAAAATTAAAAAGAGAAATAACATAATACACGTACTCAAACAAGTAATACTAAAAAAATCCCACTGCTAAAAATAATATACATATATATATATATATATATATATATATGTGTGTGTGTGTGTGTGTGTGTATTCTTTGGATAACGTTATATAAGAGTAAAATTTATTTTTCATACAGTGAATAATGAGAAAATATGTTTATTTTCGCGGTGGGAAGTGGGGGGGGGGGAACCCAGTATCTTCAAAGTTCGTTCTCTTCTATTACAGTAACTTTACAATTGTCGATTTATTTAATCTAGTGAAAGGGAGTTCCCTACATTCTTGGTGGAATCGTTGAAAAAAAAGGGGTTCCAAAGTTAATAACAAAACTTCATTATCGATTTTTTTTTTCGGTTGAGGGGAATTGGGGATGAGAGGGTTTTTTTAGGGGGGGGAGATTTTTCTTGGGTTCGGAAAAATGAGAAAGAAAAAAATAAATGAAAATATGAGAAATTCCCCCGACCCTAAAAAAAAAAGGGGGGGGTCCTAAAACAATGAAGCATCATGAACTTGTTTTTTTAGGAATAACTTTTTCTAAAAATATTAATTTATAATTTTCTTTTTAATCTGTATAGTGCCAGCAGAAAAGTAGTGCCAATACAAAATATTTCGCCCTTGGCACTGTGTCCATGCACGGGACACTAGCATCTTCTGAAAAAACCGTTTTGGGGGGCGTACGACAAAAATGTCGAGAGATTTCGAGATATTTTTTTTTTTAGAATTCCAAAAATTTCAACATCGCTGTTTGATAGATTCCCATAAAGATAAAAAATATAAAATGATGTAATGTAATTTTACTAAAGAATTATAACTTTTATTTGTAAAATTTAATATGCACAGTTTTGACAAAAGTAAATAGACACCACAATGATTGTCCTTAAGAACAAATAGCAAAGCCCATCAATGGAATGCTAGGACGTGTGTGTCACCTTTGCATAATTTGAAGGGGAAAGCAACACGGTTCTAAATATATTCATTCAATAAATTTGTTATTAGAATCCGCGTCTTCAGCTTGTGATCACTTTGTGATCTTTAATGCCACTCATCTTGATACATCCGACCCTAACGGGCGAATGAGCGAGAGACATTAACTCCACCCACTTTACGTGACTCAGCCAATCATAACAGGCGACTGAGCGAAAGAGATATTTGTTACTCAGCTCAACTCAGCTGAAAACCGCTCACAGTTTTTTTATTTATAGATACTGTAGAAGTGTAGAATATCAAATAAAAGCTAGGGAAAAAAAACTAAAGGGTCTATTTACTTCTGTCAATCTGCTGCTGTTGTCATTTGCATTTGCTAATAACTTTCTAAAGAACAGTTATTAAAATTATTAAAGTTATTATAAAAAGGTTATTTGCATTAAAACTTAAGTTATTAATACAAGTATTGCACGGGTATAACAGATTTAATTGCTGCTTCGTTTAAAGACTAATTATTTCATAAAAATGTACCTAGCAACGTCTACGTTGCTAGGCAAAACCTAACCCCATTTAATGTGTCATCTGGATTTCGTTCTGTGCTCTGCAGTTACATGACGGAGTTATACTCATTTAGGCCATCGCCTGTAGCTTTATGGGTAACACCGTTTCCCTATAAACGAAGCGAAGACATTGAGATCGGGGACTCGATCCCCGATGATGCCGGTAATAATTAGTTAAAATAATGGGCCGCACTAGATGTCATTTTTGGTTCTTCTAATTAATTTACCCATTTTGTCGACGAGACATAACATCGACACTCTAAAAAAAAACTAACTTAACCTAACTTCACCTAACCTAACCTAATCAACCGCAATTTAACTTATGCTAACCGAACATTACCTATAACTTACTCTCACTGAGAATAATTTGTCGAATTCATGTTAGGTCGATCAGACGCCGTTAGGCGTCATTTGAATGACAAACTCATTTAACTCTTTAAACTGCAGACTTAAATCGAGAATTTTTAAAATTTCGAAACGTTTTTAAATTATTTTTGGAAAAAAGTGGTCTTTTTTCTGTCTGTGACGCTTCATTTCGAAATGAATTCGTCATAATTAGTGAATTATTTCATTATTATAAATTTGTGGGTGGATGAATTATAATAACCAGGGGTAGAACTGGAGTGAAAAAGTTAGGGGAGCGGGGAACATAATCCTATTGTTAGAAGCACTCATTATCTATAGGAGTAATTATAAAGGTTTGGGGGGACAACTTTTATAATTATTCCCATAGATAATGAGTGCTTCTAAGTATAGGATTGTGTTCGTCCCCCCCACCTAACTTTTTTACTCCAGTTACGCCCCTGATAATAGCTAGCTAAAGTGGGCCCTAAGGGCCCATTTAGCTAGACATGCGGTGCTGGGGCCTTCGGCTTTGGTAATTGGGGGGCCTTCGGCCCCCCAATTACTGGAGAGTCAATAGTTTTCGGTCAATAAAATTATAGAAAAGAATGCAGCCATGAAAATTTTGAGCTTCACAACTTGATATAATGGGTTTGGATGTGAAGCTTAAGATTTTAATTGCTGCGTTCTTTTCTATAGTTTTATTGACCGAATAATTGAATCCTCAATAATTGGGGGTTCAATTATTCGGTCAATAAAACTACAGAAAAGAACGCAGCAATGAAAATCTTAAACTTCACATCCGAACCCATTGTATCCAGCAATGAAAATCTTAACGCGCTACAGTTAAAAGTTGAAACAAAGCAAAGCGCATTTATTTCTGAGACGGACAGACAGACAGACACAGGACTCCCTTTTTATAGTATAGAAGAAGATTCAGGGTAGAGGCAAAGTTGACAGATTGATATGATTTCTCCACGTTTCTTCAAAATTTCTTATACTTTTGCGAAGTTAATAAAAGTCAATCGGTCAATAAATATACAAAATATCACAGCTATAAAGATTTTGAGCTTCATATCCAAAGCCTCCGAATCAAAATTAGTGAAGCTGCATTTAAAATTTAAGTGTCTCGTGAGCTTAAAGTAAATATCAAAGTCTCAGCGGCTTCAAACTTCCGTTTAAAGTCTCTTGTGAGAAATTATTTACGTGTTATATTGCGAACGTGGACTGATCAGACATAAGTAGGCTTTGGTATAATTATATAGGCTTCTCAATGATTGTAAGTATAGCGCTTCAGCGGACGAAAGTAATGATAAGAAAATTGAGTCAGGAGAGCCAGAAACTGGTACAGCACTCAGTCCAGACGAATACGACTCATTGCTTTAGCTCTTGTATTGTTATTACTAGCACCATCGGGAGTTGAGCCCCCGACCTCAGTGTCTTCGCTTCGCTTGTGTTACCCATTGAGCGGCGGTACTGGCAATTAAAACTTTGGGTGTATTTATACTCTTACAAACCAACGACTAAGCAAATCTGAAATCTCCCATCATGGACTATTGTTTTACGTACAACCACCCCTTGTGGTTCGTATATGATGCGTTTGTTTAACCTCCTTCTCAACATTTAAGGTTATATGAGGGAGGGGACCTACAGCTTTACGTTGGATCCAAACCACGGAACCATCCTTTGACAAAGACCTCTTCTGAAATTTCATGAATGATGAACATTCACAGTCAACATTGAGTGATCACTGATCATCACACGAACTACACTATTGTTTTAATACTTTTTTAACAGAATTTAAAAAAAAAATTTTAATTCAACTTTGTAGTTTAGAAATTAGGTTATATATATATATATATATATATATATATATATATATATATAATATATATTATATATATATATATATATATATATATATATTAGGGTGACAATAAAAATCGAAAGTTGGAGTTTTTTATTGGCCATTTGTTCAATGCTGCTACTACATGAGAAAACAATGTACTGTACTGTAAATATTAGGTCATTCAGATAATATTTAAGGGTGTCTCAAGTGAGGTAAATAATTCTCCTTATAACAAAAATTAATTATTCATTACCTAGTAAAAATAAATTAATATTTTTTTAATTAATGTAAATAAACGTTAGTTTTAGTTCATAAGGTTTAAGTGCAGGCGTACTCCAATCGCAATAAGTAAATAATATATTTACTAAATATATTCCAGGGTGTCTTTCATTCAATTGTAGACCACCCATTAATTCTTGCTTTTCCTCAAGCCATACCCCTTTTTCAATGTACCAGGCTGAGACTTCCTATGATCCTCAACAACCTGCAAGAGATGTTGGCGCTGTTCTTCATTCTTCGTAATCTTTGTATTGAAGGCCTGGATCAAGGCAATTCCCCTCTCTGCCATGTCATTACGACTTTTAGTCCTTCAACTATAGTCAAACCAGTCTTGAAATCTTCGTCGTCCGGCCAGGTCTCTGGTTCCTTGGACAAGAAACCATCATTAATTTTTAGAAGTTCAAAGAGAAGCTTTGATCCTTTCGAGGCAAAGTCCGAGAGCTGCTTTGTTGAAATGGAAGAAACAGCAGGTATTGGGGCTCGCTTTGGAGGATCTTCAGCAGCTTCTTTTTCGAGGATTGATCGAGCGATATTCTTTTTCGTCATTGCATTGATACCTTTATCAAAGAGTGCGAGACCAATCAAGTACTCGCTGAGGTACCATAAGTGACGACCGAGGACACTAAAGCAGGATGCTGAGATCTTTTCATCGTGGTACTTTGCTAGGTCTTGAAGAAGCTTCAAATCGTTCGCGGGAGCAGATGAAGGACTGCTGGCCGTGAACCACGCGCTGACATATAACTCCAGGGCAAAAAATACAAATCGTTTTAAGCCAGACATTTCACGAGTTGTAAGTCTGAACTGATGGGAAAGCAGCAGGATTTTTAATGAATAAATTACTTTTGCCATCCAACGTGCTCGGTGAAGTGCTCCAGGTCGCCGAAACCTAAAGTTAGGTAAATTACCTCCAAGGATTGTAATCGACAACTCCAAGAATTCACGGTAATCATCCCTCGGCTGATGTTTTGTCAGATATAGATTCCAGCAAGCGATCAGTTCTTCTCGATTCTCATTCAGACTCGATGGAAGGTCTGACAGGGTCTTGTACTTATCTTGGCAAATTGTATTCCACGTCTCTTTGAAGCGGGAGAATAGGAGGATATCTGGACCAGATGATGGTCCCATGCATTCCATGTACGCCAATAATAATATAATCAATGTATCAAAATAAAAAATATTACCTTAGATATCTTAAAAGAATCGGGAGAGAACTTCTAAGCGTTGTTTTCAGTCAGGCAGTCGTATGCAAAATGAACTTGAAGCACCAAAAGCTGATCATCCAAAGATTGATACACATCATATTATTTAACGATTTATTTATGAAAATTTTAATTTAATGAAATAAATTAATCGATTTGCATAATCTATAGTATGAAATAAAGGAAACAATTCTATTAAATTATATAATACACTTGCATTCTCGAAACATTTTTGTTTTTGAAGCGTTGTCGAAACTCGTTCATTCTTGAAATTTCTTCCGCGCGACAGTTTCATTCATGTGACTCGAGGCACCCCTAAATGCTTTCCGAATTCCATGAGATTTCGTCTACGGTGTTTCCTCATAGGGTGACAGCATTGGACAAATGGCCGGCAAATTTTTTTGAATTTCAAATTTTATCCCTATAAGAAGTTGTCACCCTAATATATATAGATATATATACACATACCAGAGACAGCAAAGTAACATCTTTTGCCGATGACACAAAGATCAGTATAAAAATAAGAAAACCGGAGGATATAGGATTTCTACAAACAGACATGAACAGAATCTACAAGTGGTTAGAAAAACAACAATATGAAATTTAACACAAAAATTTTAACTGTTAAGGTACGGAAAAGGGGAGGACCTAAAATCCACGGAATACTATACCTCAAATGGACACTGGACACAAAATTTGTGAAAGTTCTAAAGCAAAAGCTTTAGGAGTTGTAATTACCGATGATGCGAAATTTGAAATAGAAAGTAAGATAGCGGTAAACAGAGCAAAGCGAATAACTGGGCAGATACTGAGAACCTTTAAACGAAGGGATAGGAATATAATGATTCCTCTATTGAAAAAACACTGATCATGCCCAAGTTGGAATAATGCTCGGTCCTAACATGCCCATATAAAAAAAGACATTAGTCAGCTAGAAGGGGTTCAGAAAAGCTTCACAGCCAAGATCAATGGGTGCAAAGAACTAAATTACTGGGAAAGGTTACGCGAATTAAACCTATAATCACTGGAAATAAGAAGAGAGAGATACACCATTATTTACACTTGGAAAATAATGGAGAAACTAGCTTCTAATCTTACTATGAGCCCTATAACCCCCCAAACAACAGTCGAAAGTAGAAAGAGAAGACTGTGTCGTGTTCCCAAATAAAAGTCTGGACAGGAAACATCCTCAACCATGAAGGAAAATAATTTTGTTGTGAGAGGACCAAGACTGTTTAACTAGCTGTCCAAGGAACTAAGGAACACGAGTGGTGTTGTGGTGGACATCTTCAAAAGAAGATTAGGCGCCTGGCTCAGAACAATCTCAAATGAGCCGGGTGTACCTGGCTATGTGAGGCGGAGAGTACAAGAAACTTATTCTCCACTTCACCAGGCCAACTCGAGAGGAGATGCGACATGCTTGACCTTCGTGAAATGAGGAATCATCGCACGGAACATTTGAAAGGTTGAAAGGTAAAGGTATATATATATACACAACACACGTCGTGTAGAAATGTCGTAACACGGTTTCCTGTCGAACAGCAAAATTAAGCGACATTGGGTCTAGGTGTTGGTTGGATGAACTGTCTTTCGCGTTCAGATGATGTAGCGACCCGTGGTTCAAACTCCACATAAAGCTGTAAGTTCCCTCCGTCGCATGACCTTTGCTGTTCAGAAGTAGTTCCAACAACCCCAAACACACACACACACACACACACACACACACACACACACGGAATTAATTATGCGTATGAAATATAGGGTGTCCACAAAAGAATCGTACAAATTTCACTTGAAATAAGCTCATATAAATAAAACGCTTGAAATGACAACGGGAAAAAAAAGGGGAGAAATCTCTCCTGTAACCTTGAAGCAACATAATTCCGATCAACGATATAATATTCACATCTTGGGGAATTCCTTGTCTCAAAGGAAACACATTTCTCAAATTTAAATAACGAATTAAATAATTCAATTTAACGTGCTTGGAAGTATTTACAAGCGTTCTCTCTGACGTAGATATGATTTTGACATTAAAAATAACCACGTTTTTACCGACTTCATACTGTTAATATTATTATTATTATCATTATTATTATTATTATTATTATTATTATTTTTATTATTTTTAGCAGTACCTATTTTAAGTAGATTTCTTGCTTCGGTGTTTTTATCTTAACTTTATACATCAACACTAAAAAAAAAAGGCTTTCGTTAAAAATTTGTGCAACAGATGGCGTTGGGGAGACTCCGAATTGGGGGTAAAGTGATTTTGTCATATACCTAAAAATTCGCCTTTAATGTTATAGCACAGCTTCTCACGTTACGACAGCGAGTGATTAATGGAAAAAAAAAGAAGAAGAAATCTGATACGGAAGTGATGTTCCATTGCGTATCGTATTCCATTTTGGCTTAGCAATTTTTAATAACTTTTTCGATTTTTAATTTTCCATTTGCGTTACAAAATTGAGATCGAATGCGCCCAAATTACAAAGTCTGATTTTCTCGTGAATAATGATTACATTTTAAAATACCGAGCCAGAGGTGGACGTATTGATTGTTGAATATATATATATATATATATATATATATATATATATATATATATATATTATATACAGGGTGTTCCAGAAGTCTGGACTCGTAAGGAAAATAGACATTGTATTTTTAAAGTGAAACAAACACATTTCTAATGTCAGTTTTAAATATTTCCGGAAAGAAAATACCCTGATGGCTCAGTATACCAATGAAGAGAAGGTGGAACTGATATTGCTACATGTTTCCGGAAAAAACCATGTTCGTGAAATAACTGACATGCCTCCCTCTGGCTTTTTCCGGAAACATGTAGCAATACCACTTCCACCTTCTCTTGATTGGTATACTGAGCCATCATGGTATTTTCTTTCCTGAAATATGTAAAACTGACATTACAAATGTATTTGTTTCACTTTAAAAATATAATGTCTATTTTCCCTAATGAGTCCAAACTTCTGGGACACCCTGTATATTTGATTGAAGTGTTTGTTCTTGGGGAAGTCGTAATTTAGTGAGGAATAAGCGGACGAAAAGACGGTACGTATTGAAATTTTATTGGAAAACGTTTCGGATATATTAATTTCCATCATCAGTGCTAAAAAGTTAAGAAAAAAACTATACTGTTTAGGGACAGTTAAAATATACAAATGGTTAAAATGGTATATTTTAACCTTCCTCTCATCCATTAAATAAGTTTTATACGTCATTTGTTTATTATATACTGCAGTTAATTCTGTCATATATTATAATTATGTATTTTTAGCATCGTAGCATTTTTTTTATGTGTATATTATTTTTTTTGGGGGGGGGGGAGGTTTCATTATATTAATTTTTTTTTTATGCAGGAAGGAGTGGCCAAGGGCAAATGCCCCCGCAAAAGCGCCCCTCCGATAGAAGAAGAAGAGAGCCAAAATTAATTATTTTTCATCCATTACATTTGACACCATTTTGAATCAATGAAAGAAAGCCACCCCCAGCCTTCTTTAGTTAGCTTTATAAGGCTAACTAACGAAAATATCACGACCTAACCTAACCAATCGTTAGGTCAACTGTACGCCCTTGACGACTGGTTAGGTTAGGTCGTTATATTTTCGTTAGTTAGCCTTATAAAGCTAACTAAAGAAGGCTGGGGGTGGCTTTCTTTCATTGATCCACCATTTTTTATAAACTTTCAAGTACTGATGATAGAAATTAAAATTTCACAAACGTTTGCGAGTAAAACTTTAATATGTACCGTCTCTTCGTCCTCTTATTCCTCACTTAGGGATGTGCCGGATATCCGGTAACAGTCGGATATCCGGCCGGATATCACTTTGATAGCAGTTTGATATCACTTCAAATAATTACTCTTCTTAAACGGCTGAACTGATTTCAACAAATGAGGTATCAATGAAAAGAGCTCATTATTGCGCACTAACTAATAGAGAGGTTTTACTAAATTCAAATTTCGAAATTTTCTATGAATCTTTGAAAATACTACAAAAGATTCATAGGTGTCAACTTCAAAACACCACTTCTCCTTAACATCTGAATGAAAAGACCCATCATTATGCATAAATAAATAGAGCTTTCTTTTGTCACACTAATTTTTGAAAACTTAGGAAGAAAAACACTGCCGTAACTGATTGTTCATTCCTTGAGGAGTATCAGCACTAGGCGGTGTTATTATTCCATCTTTTCAAAAATTTAATAAATATCCGGCTATCCAGCCGGATACTAGATATCTTCCGGATATTCGACACATCCCTACTGTATATATATATATATATATATATATATATATATATATATATATATATCATCTTACTGTCTGCAACCCTTGTGCAAGATATGGGAGGTGCAAATACGGACAAAAATGCCATTACCACCATCCTCAAAGGAACGCGACAGGTGAGCAGGCAAAACTAGCATCAAAGAGGGCTACCAATTTTTTAGACGTAGCCAACACAATTCAACTGTTAAATACCATTCAGCAAATACAAAGTCAACTGACAGATACAGGAATCCGAGAGCCGTACAGAAGGCACACACAAAGACATTTCATGCGATATCGGGACAACAGGTATGGAAAAAGATAAAGGGAGGAAAATTCTCGGAGGATTACAAGGCAACGAAACAGGCACCACCATTGGAAAACGAATTGGAACTACGTAAATGTATAAACGATAGCGAAAAACTAAAAATAATCCTAGCCAACATTCAGGGCCTTAAATTAAACCATTTCCCGGACAAAGTCACATACTTGAAAGGACTCGTACAAGAAACCAGAGCAGACTTTGCATGCCTCACGGAAACCCATTTAAGGGACTGCCAGGCAAACTGTGAAAACTGTGAGTTTTGTGTTGCCAGAAAAAGAAATACAAATTGACACTTATAACATACTCCGAGCGACAGAACAGTAAGGCGTAAAGGAGGATGTGATATTTACACACGCAAAAGACATATGGCAGAAATGACTGTAAGTATTGCAAACAATTACGGTACTAATTGTAATGTACAGACCCCCGAATACGCCAACTTCAAAATTCTCAGATTCCGTTACAGAGGTCAGAAACCCCAAATATTTTTCTCTGTGGTGATTTTAATTTTCGATTCATGAAATATAAAAGGATAGGAAAAAATATATGTATACACCAAGACAGGGTGGGGCACACAGGAAAACCAGGAGTAGGCAAAACTGCTCCTAGCGCTAGCCGATGAATTTATGTTAACACAAGAAATAACAGAAAACACAAAAAAAAAAAACTGCCTAGATTTGGTATTCACAAACAACAGCAACCTAATTGATAACATAGAAATATCCCCAACTATAATATCGGATCACATTATTGAAATAACAACCAATATAAAAAGCAACAAGAAATGAAAGAACACGCACGCACTATAGAAAGAGGCAAAACTGATATGCAATAGAACTGCGTTATTTGAAGAGAAACTACAAGGGGAAGGTATAACGGACTTTGACTTTACAACAGAGGATATTACACAAGCTATAGGGAAACTTAAAGCACACTCGGCTGCAGGACCGGACAAATGGAATGCCACACTGATCGAAAGCTGCAAGAATGCAATCGCTAAGTCCTTATATTGAATATGGAGACGATCACTCGACAGAGGA
This sequence comes from Bathynomus jamesi, assembly GCA_023014485.1. Taxonomy (NCBI): domain Eukaryota; kingdom Metazoa; phylum Arthropoda; class Malacostraca; order Isopoda; family Cirolanidae; genus Bathynomus; species Bathynomus jamesi. Next base: position 39,696 of record JAJOZX010005342.1, read on the forward strand.
GAAATATCTGGCATCCTGAAAAGAGCGAACATAGTTCCAATATATAAAGGAGGAGATCGATCCGAGGCCAAAAACTATCTGCCAGTGTCGCTTACATCTCATCTCACTAAGGTGTTTAAAAGAATAGTTAGAGAAAAAATCTCTTTCCACGTTGGACGCGAAAGAGGCAAAATATTTCTCCAAATGACGACTTTCCGATAAATATTCGATGGAATAAAATGGTTAATTGGGCGGAAGGAAGATTTTAAATGCATTCACGATGGGCATCTGTCTCCCGAATGACGCCATTATCAGTCCTAATTGATGCACTTCAAAGTGCACTTGAAAGTAATGAAACCTATGATACACTGACTTTGCCAAGGCGTTCGACAAGTGTGACCATGGAATCATAATACATAAACTGAAATATATGGGAATAACAGGAAAAGTAGGGAAATGGATATATAATTTCCTTAGTGAGCGGCGGCAAGTCGTTACAGTTCAAGGAATATCTTCATCAGAATCAGAGCCCCTCAGCTCAGTACCACAAGGAACAGTATTAGCTCCATTACTCTTCATAATCATGCTACCTGACATAAATGAGGACGTTACTAGGGACAGCACAGTAACGTCCTTTGCCGATGACACAAAGATTAGTAGAAAAATAAGAAACCCGGACATGAACAGAATCTACAAGTAGTCGGAAGACAACAATATGAAATTTAACACTGAGAAATTTCAACTGTTACTGTACGGAAAAGGGGAGGATCTAAAATCCATGGAATACTATACCTCAAATGGAGACGAAATTTGGAGAAGTTTTAAAGCAAAAGATTTAGGGGTTGTAATGACTGATGATACGAAATTTGAAACACAAAATAAGAAGCAGCAAACAGAGCAAAACGAATAACTGGCCAGATACTGAGAACCTTTAAACAAAGGGATAGGAATATAATGATTCCTCTACTGAAAACACTGATCATACCCAAATTGGAATACTGCTCGGTCCTAACATGCCCATATAAAAAAGAAGACATTAGACAGCTAGAAGGGATTCAGAGAAGCTTCACAGCCAAGATCAATAGGTGTAAAGAACTAAATTACTGGGAAAGGTTACGCGAATTAAACCTATATTCACTGGAAAGGAGAAAAGAGAGATACACCATTATTTACACTTGGAAAATAATGGAGAAACTAGCCTCTAATCTTACTATGAACCCTATAACTCCCCAAACAACAGTAGAAAGTAGAAAGAGAAGACTGTCGTGTTACCAAATAAAAGTCTGGACAGGGAATATCCTCAACCCTGAAAGAAAATAATTTTGTTGTGAGAGGACCAAGACTGTTTAACCAGCTGCCCTAGGAACTAAGGAGCACGAGTGGTGTTGCGGTGGACATCTTCAAAAGAAGATTAAACGCCTGGCTCAGAACAATCCCAGATGAACCGGGTGTACCTATCTATGTGAGGCGGAGAGTACAAGAAACCAACTCTTTACTTCACAAGACCAACTCGAGAGGAGGGGCGAGAAGTTTGACCTTCGTGAAATGAGGAATCATCGCACCGAACATTTGAAACGTTGAAAGAAATTACCTTACATCATGTTACACTCCAATATTACTATTTAAATTAGATATTAAACATGTTTCAGAAGGGAATTGTTCACTGACTTTCAGTTGAAAGGATCTATACTCGTACCTATGAGACTTTCATTGATTCGCAATATAAAAAGAATCTCCATCAGTACGTATATATATATATATATATATATATATATATATATATATATATATATATATATATATATATATATATATATATATATATATATATTAACGTATATGATAAATTTGTATAAGATATGGGAACAGGCTTAGATAGGACAGGTCCCGTGCATAGGTATTGGTTATAACTTTATACTGTCTCTTACCTTGCGACGAAAATGAGCTGTAAATGGCCCCATTCTCTATCATATTATGCTGGACACCGACCCCTGACCTACACCGCACTGTAGCAGTGTGCTACATTCATGCTTAACCTATTATTATTATTATAATCCGAATAAGGGCCCAGCCGAACTATCTGTTCGGTTTCAAATCTTAGTTGTAAACTTATTTGTAAGCGAAGCATTGCAGTATTTTCAAACTCGGTAGGCTCATTTGTCTTGACGGTTTTCTAGTTATTATTATTATTATTATTATTATTTTAGTAGTAGTAGTAGTAGTAGTAGTAGTAGTAGTATAGTGGTAGTAGTAATAGTGGAAATGGTACCATAACGGTATTGTACAAGGGGAGTAGCTGCGAGATTGTTCACCTTCCTGTTCGGTAGAGAAAGTTACACCATAAAAATAGAAAACAATAAAAGGTAATTCCCAAAACTGAGAATTTGCTTTTTTTGTGAATGGGGAATTGGAATGGTTATTAAGCCCTCATAAAGGGTGTAATTTTCCCTCTTAATGGGGTGAATCCATTTGCAATTTTACGCTTAAAACAAGAATGGATTTGAGGTAGTAGATGTTTGTTTGTTTTTTGAGGAGGTTAGGGGCTAAAAGGACCCGGGTTGAATTGCAAGTGAGATATCATAGCTGTATAAAAGTGCATGGATCTCCTATCTTCTTTCGTGCACAAATCTCTGAAATTAGAACTAGAATTTGTAGTTGGTCGTAATCAGATAATGCTTCAGCACAAGCGGTGTGTCCACCTAGTTCAGTCTAATATATTATATATATATATATATATATACACTCGTATATAGATAAATAGGTAGACAGCCACAAATATAAGTTACACTCATTATATAAGAAACAGAATAATTATTATTATTATTAATGTGTGTATATATATATATATATATATATATATATATCGTAAAGAACGACGCTTGTATAGGAGATATTCCGCGCAAGACGAGAGAGAGAGAACGAAACAAATGAAAAAATGAGGTAACCACCCGGGAATCGAACCCGGGATCTTCCGATTGCCGGTCAGATGCGATACCATTACACCATGGGCCTCACTCTTCCAAATGCCGTAATTCTTCTACATACTCGCAGAAACCAATGCCCCAAGGGGGCACCTTCCGCATGCCGTAACATTACATACATTTAACTGCAAAGAACACGCAGTATAAATAACGTAAAGAACGACGCTTGTATAGGAGATATTCCGCGCAAGACGAGAGAGAGAGAACGAAACAAATGAAAAGATGAGGTAACCACCCGGGAATCGAACCCGGGATCTTCCGATTGCCGGTCAGATGCGATACCATTACACCATGGGCCTCACTCTTCCAAATGCCGTAATTCTTCTACATACTCGCAGAAACCAATGCCCCAAGGAGGCACCTCCCGCATGCCGTAACATTATATACATTTAACTGCAAAGAACACGCAGTATAAATAACGTAAAGAACGACGCTTGTATAGGAGATATTCCGCGCAAGACGAGAGAGAGAGAACGAAACAAATGAAAAAATGAGGTAACCACCCCTTGGGGCATTGGTTTCTGCGAGTATGTAGAAGAATTACGGCATTTGGAAGAGTGAGGCCCATGGTGTAATGGTATCGCATCTGACCGGCAATCGGAAGATCCCGGGTTCGATTCCCGGGTGGTTACCTCATTTTTTCATTTGTTTCGTTCTCTCTCTCTCGTCTTGCGCGGAATATCTCCTATAAAAGCGTCGTTCTTTACGTTATTTATACTGCGTGTTCTTTGCAGTTAAATGTGTGTGTATATATATATATATATATATATTTTATTGCCGAGAGAGAGAGAGGGAGAGAGAGAGAGAGAGAGAGAGAGGGTGTGTAAAACTTACTAAATTTAGGCGAGCAGCGATTAGGAGAGTGCATTCCATCTAATGTTTATCTTCCGAACGCAATCCTTCCACGTTGGACGCAAAAGAGGCAAAATATTTCTTCAAATGACGACTTTCCGATAAACATTCGATGGAATAAAACGATTAATTGGGTGGAAGGAAGATTTTAAATGCGTCCACGATGCGCATCTGTCTCCCGAATGACGCCATTATCAGTCCTAATGATTCAGCCCGTCATTATAGGGATGACCGCTCTCGCTAGTCCGGCGTAATTGAAAAGCTTTGCGATAAATGAGGCAGAGCGCTCATCCTTTCTGGTTCGTCGTATACTGCTTCGACTTGATATGGCGGTCAGCAACTCAAAGGTAATTTCGTACATTTTCTTTACTTGCTACCGCATTCTTCTTCTTCTTCTTCTTCTTCTTTCTTATTATTATTATTATTATTATTATTATTATTATTACTGTAGACTGGCATGAAACATCAACTGATGAAGAATTGAAATAGTTCCGTACTTGTTTATCAAGCAGTGTGTGCAGAATTCTTTAGATTTGTAGAGTAAGGAACACTTTTTGTTAAAACGGCAATTGTAGTTCAGAATTGGGGAGGGGGGTTGTTCTTTGAACAAAGTTATATTGAAAAGAAGCATTTGATCTGTGAGGTGGAAACACAACACTGTCGTGTCTATACTTCCTTATGGATGACAATAGTAATAATCAGTCAGTAGGACCTGAAACTGGCACAGCACTCAGGCCAACTACAGTAAATGCGGCCTATTGCGTTAATTCCTGGATAATTATTGTCCACCACCATCGGGAGATGAACCTCCTACCTCGGTGTCTTTACTTCGCTTACAGTGTAAAGTGTTACTCACTGGGCCACGGGCTCTGGCTATACACTCTAGAAACTGTTCACTCTGTGTATCTTACCATAAAGTACTTCAATAGTACGTGTATAGTAAGTCGATAGTAGACAGAGAGTAACTGAAACGGTTCTCTTCTTGACGAACGGTGTCCTTTGGAACTAAGGAAACAGTACAAAGAGTACACTTCCAGGGATTAAAGAAAACCTCTCAGTGTACTCTCATTGTACTCTCAGTGTACTTTCGGTCTACCGAATATACTGTTTACATAGTTTATACCCAGAATAGTTGTCCTTTCTTTTCCGCTCGGATTTAAAGTACACATAGCGGACAGTTTTTAGGGTGTTAGTGACTATGTCAGGGGGGCGTAACTGGAGTAAAAAAGTTGGGGGGGGGGGACAAACACAATCCTATTGTTAGAAGCATTTATTATCTATGGGAATAATTATAAAAGCCATACCCCGCAACTTTTATAATTACTCCCATAAATAATGAGTGCATCTAACAACAGGACCACGTGGTTTTTACTCCAGTTACGCCCCTGGACTATGCTAAACTTGACCATATTTTAAAGGCCTATTTAACCTAAGATCTTTAATTTCTAGTATACTTAATTTGAAGTCAGTATCGTTCAGTTCTTGGGAAAGAATTCTGAAAATAGGAATTTTCATAAATTATTTTAGCATGACTGAATCCTTTAGCCGAGAATGCAGAAACAATGATACAACTTTCTAAAGCTGTACAAGGTCAGATAACAGCGTAAGTCATGTAATTTAGCGGAATACTTGTACTGTAGATGTTATTAAATCAAGATGACTGTCATATATTACACAGTCTTGATAACCCATTAGTTACTGCTTGAGAATGGCATTTTTACTTGCCCAAAGAGCAAAGGTGGGCACCCGGGCCTCATAAAGGACCGACGGTCCCGGTCCTTGCCTCAAACTGGACCGACGGTCCCGGTCACGGTCCTTTCTGACGATAGGGCCTAGGAACGACTCGGTCCTCGGTCCTTATATATAATATAAGTGAAAAATTTGATTAAAATGAAAAATGAAATTAAAGACACCGGAAATCTTTAATTTTATTAACGTAAATTATAATTAATACAATACATAAATGATGAAAAAAAGTTATTAAGTTAAATGCTTGAGTTTCCCTTCAAGAAGACTAGCATTTCAAAATGGCTGTCACTGAGCCCTGACCTTTTCGGCTTGAGGACGTCCTTCCCCAAAGAGAAGAGCCTCTCCACGGCGGCACTGGATGGGATAGGCGTGTTAAACTTGATGAACAAGTCCTTCAGGTGTTGAAACAAGTTTCAGTTCAGTCTCAGTCTCTTTCTGAGTCTTCTGGAGGAAACGATCCATCTTCTTTAGAACTTCAAATAATCACTAAACACACTAAAATCACTAAAAAAGACCGTCCGGACCGGACTGTCCGGAATTGCTTAAAAATGGACCGTCGCTCCTCATTTCGGTCCTCACTGAGAAAAGGACCGACTTTCCCGCTCACGGTCCTTAAAAAGGACCGAGTTAAATGAGTCTCTACAGTCCCAAGAGAACTTTGTAAAGAGAATATATTTTGTCAAGAATGCATTCACCTTACGAGGTTCACTAACATTCATAAATGTTAATATCTTAAAAAACAAATTTCAACATGCTTGAGTATGTCAACACAATGGGAAATGAGAAGAAGGACTTTTATTATTAGTATATATAGGATCACTTTAACATCCTTTAACATCCTTTAATATCCTTTAACGAGAAATTTAAGACATTAACATAAATCAAGTAGAATAATGGTCCTCGGCAACTCCCTCACTTGCACAACATCCACTATCATAGTAACTCATACTACTGTCATAGAGTTAACATGACGAAGTAGATGAGACAGTAGTAATAGTAGATGAGACAGTAGTAATAGTAGTATGCATGAAGAATTCAAATTTCAGTTCCTTCCCCCACCAACTCCCCATCAAAGACCTCCACATTACTCTCATCTCCCTCGAAAGTCTTTGTGGTTACGTTTTCATCCACTTTAGAAGTAAGAGCTTGATTTTGAACTTACCCTCAAAAGGTTTCCACTGTACTTGTGGGATTTCTCTAAATTTCTTTACTTTCAAAGTACTGAAGCATAAAACTCTAAGAAGCGCTTCAAACGTGTTTGAGACAGGATAAAGCAGATAAGGTATGCATATTTTTAATAGTTTTAGATCAAACCTTCGTCCAATAGTGACTTATTTTAACCCAGCTTCGTAAAAATGGTTGCGTGGAAGGAAGTTCTCCATCGAGGAAATACGATGAGATATTTCCATGGAGATCACCAACGTAAATATATATATATATATACAGGGTGGGCCAAAAGTCTGGATCCATAGGAAAATATTTATTTTAATACATAAATTACAACAAATGGTAAATACGTAAAATGAATATCAACTTTAACTCGTAAATGCGTATCCGTGATACTGTACAGTGGTTCGTACTCCAGTATAAACAACAATTATAACAAATGCTCAAATTGGCGGCCTCTGACATCGAGACACTTAGGGATGGAATTTATGATTTTTAATAATTCTTCGAATTGAAGTTCTCGAGATGCGTGTTTCATTTGATAATCTTCTTGTTGACTTTACTGGACTATTCGTTAAAGTTTCACATACCATTGCAGAGGTATTTTCATCAGTTGCAGTTTTTGGACGACCAGAACGCCGTCGATCATGTACACTTCCTGTTTCTTTGAAACGTTTAAACAACTTGCCAACAGTCGCATGTGTTACTGGATGCTTATCAGGATGATTTCTATTGAATTCGGTAGCAACTTCTCTGTGCGTAGCGCCCTGTCTTGCGTACATGAGCACAAGTTCTACCCGGTCTTCTGTTGTTAGATTCGAAGCCATTTCTGGGCTGAAATAAAAAAAGTATTTGAGTATTTATACTGGAGTACGAACTACTGTACAGTATCACGGATACGCATTTACGAGTTAAAGTTGATATTCATTTTAAGTATTTACCATTTGTTGTAATTTATGTATTAAAATAAATATTTTCCTATGGATCCAGACTTTCGGCCCACCCTGTATATAAATCCACAAGGAAGAAGAAAAAATTATTCCAAGGCTTTTCGTGTATTCAGCAATACACCTCGACAAGGAATGACGACGAGGTGTATTGCTGAATATACGAAAGCAATACACCCCTGACGAGGTGTACTGCTGAATACACGAAAAGGCCTTGGAATATTTTTTTTTTCCTTGTGGGTTTGCATCATTCATTCATTTCACGTGTTTAATTGTGAAATTCATCCCAGTACAGTATATATATATATATGAAAATGAAAATAAAATGAAAATGAAAAGGTTTATTGGCAAACTATAGTCCATATGACAAATATTATTAATACAATGACAGTTCACATACTAAGGATAGAAATATATACAGTTGATTAGAAATAATACAGAATGTCAAAGTTAAGCGGAGCTACAGACAGACGTTTTCGTACCAAGAATTCCATAACTTAGAGGATAAACGGCAGGACTCATGGATAGCTTGGATAATCGGGTTGGTTGATTTTTTAATTCTTTCCATTAGACTGTATTGAGCACGTCTTGTTACCTCCGGGAAGCTCGGGACATTGCGGGTGGCAAACATTTACGAAGCTGAGCATCTCGGGGGTAATTTATGTAAGAGTCTAAAAGACCTGTTGTACAGCAAATTTAGGGTTCTGCCAGAACCTTTTTTTTTAATTCACCCAGAGTTGCTGTCCGTATATATTACTGCAGAAAGTACGAAAGAGAGTGTCTTTAGCTTCACTTGTACAGAACCGAAAGTTCCTTAGAGTTATATTCGCTTTAGCACAAAGGCTTCGAGATTGTTTTCTTATATCTGAGTCATCACTCAAGGAGGTGGTAATAGTTTGACCCAAATACTTAAACTCTTGTACTTCCTCACTTACTTCACCATTCATTTTAAACCTTATATCAGCTGGCTGATTACAGCTTTTAGGATGAAATTGCATAACCTTAGTTTTTGTAACATTAAAAAGAATATCATGTTTCTGCGAATACACTTCGCAGACTTTTAGTAACCGATCCAGACCTTTAACAGAGGGACTTATTAACACCATATCATCGGCATAAACTAAGTTATTTATCCTTGTGTTATCTATACAACATCCCACTGTTGCCTCATTAAGTGAAGCAATTAATCCGTCAATATACACATTAAACAGCATAGGGAAGAGCAAGGAGCCTTGTCTCACCCCGCAAGAGGAGGCAAAACATTCAGATAGTACATTGCCTCACCTAACGGTAAAAGATTGGTGGGAATACCAAAATTTCAATAAATTTAATATGTACATGGGAACCTTCCTGTCTTCTAGTTTTGCAAATAAAATATTGTGGTTCACTCTATCATATGCCTTACTTATACAGGGTGGGCGAGAAGTCACCGTACACCCGCACGATACACACCCGAAATCAATTTGAGTTTACACAGCACAGCACAGCACACACTATCTAGGAAACAGCTATAAATAGTTGAATTACTGTCAGTGTATTTAGATATTTTTTCTTTAAGTACATAGATACACAGGTCAGTTGAATGGGACCTTTTAAAACCAACTGAGTAGGAGATGTCCATAGGTAATCATTTAATCGGAGTAACAAAAGTTTTTCTAGTAGTTTCGAGAAGCAGGAAGCGACCAATAGGCCTGTAATTATTGCTGGACAGAGTGTCTCCATACTTATTTTTGACCAGGGGCAAGATATATACCTTCATGAACTCTGCAGAGATATGGCTATGAGCAAGCATGGCTGATAAGACCAATGATATATGCAGACATACTACGTCATTGGCATATTTTAAGTACTCATTCGATAGGTCATCCACCCCTGACGCAGAACCAGTATTTAACTCTTTAATTAACCTCTTTACTTCAGGAACTGATATCAAAGTATTTTCCCTTGTCCCTCCCACAGGCGTTTCGCTGCAATCTATCTTAAGATTATCCCTACTCACACTGTTAAGAATGTTAGAGTAGTGGTTTTTGCACAGCTTTGCAATTTCATCCTCACTCGACACCCCATCGATTGTCGGAGGGAGGACACTTTTGACATCCGTTTGATTCTTAACAAATTTCCAAAATTTGTTATTATCGTTATTTATGTGAGCTTCACAGGCTTTTGATATATATTATATATATATATATATATATATATATATATATAATATATACTGTGTGTGTGTGTATATATATACACACAGTATATTACCAGTGTGACTGTGATTGATATAGGTAAATTTGTACTGCCTTAGGAAAGAAACACAAACTTGCGGTGCGTCTTGCTACTGAAGAATCATGCACTAAGACTGATAATGACTGGAGGTGTCTGCAACACAAACTAACGAAAATTGCAATAAATTCAATACGGATTAGACTAACACAGAGCATTTTTGCTCTCAGTGGTGATGAACCACGTACGAAACCCTCGTCAGTATTTTGACCCCCTATTTGCTTGGCAATACTGCTGCGAGTTGCTCGTACCCTGAAATGGGCGTATGGGCGGAATGATGCCCTTTGTGAAAGATGGTGTTGACACGTACTGTATATTAATAGCTAAACCCAATATTTTGATGCGTCTCTATTATATTCTTAAAGTATCTGGATCAGAAATTCATTGAGAGCACATCTCAATCCTTTTTCATACCTCCCATTATGAAAAGAGAGGTACAATGACGTAAATTTGAAGTCATCAGATGTAGCAATGTTGAAATTCCCTTCACATTTTTGTTAATTTCTCCTTTTCTAGCATTCCAAAGTACGAAATATGCTCCAATGATGACGACACAAATGTTCAATTTTTTCATTTTTATTTAGACCAAACACGTTTTTTTTTTGTTTTTTTTTCAAAATTTCAGTTTTGAATGACCACTTACCTAGTTCGAATACCATAACTTAGTTAATATAATTCGAAAAAAAAGCATTTTTGTTTAAGAATGTTCGCAAATGTAAAAAAAAAAAAAAAAAAAATTCTAAAAGTCATAAGAAATTACTAATTGTTTATGTTCTGTTTTTGTTTGGTTAACTTATTATCGTTTTCGGTGACAGTAATAACATTTCAAAAACAAAATACGATCGTTTCTAACTAGTAATTTTTTGATGCTTTTAAAATTTTTATGTTTTTAGACGAAATCTGTTTTCGATATTGTATTTTGTAAGTTGTATGCTGGGATATCTCATGGGGGATCTATACTTATTCCTTAAACATCCATAAACTTAAGAGTACTTCACAAGGCCTTTTCCTTACGAGTGTAACTCACTTTCATATTAACCATTGCGTGTTATTCTACCTGCAACAAAAAAAGGCCCCAAAACAAGAGATCAATTTGAAGATTTGTTTTAGTTCTAATGTATTGCTTTGGTAAATTTAATTCAAAATAAATTTTCCTATGAGACCGAACTTATGGAACACCCTGTATATATATATATATATATATATATATATATATATATATATATATGAGTGCTTCCTATTCAGAAAAATTCTAGAGCAAAAGATTTAGGGGTTATAATGACTGATGATGCGAAATTTGAAACACAAAATAAGATAGCAGTGAACAGACCAAAGAGAATAACTGGCCAGATACTGAGAACCTTTAAACGAAGGGATAGGAATATAATGATTCCTCCACTGAAAACACTGATCATACCCAAATTGGAATACTGCTCAGTCCTAACATGCCCATATAAAAAAGAAGACATTAGACAGCTAAAAGGGATTCAGAGAAGCTTCACAGCCAAGATCAATGGGTGCAAAGAACTAAATTACTGGGAAAGGTTACGCGAACTAGACCTATATTCACTGGAAAGGAGAAGAGAGAGATACACCATTATTTACACTTGGAAAATAATAGAGAAACTAGTCCCTAATCTTACTCTGAACCCTGTAACTCCCCAAACAACGGTGGAAAGTAGAAAAGGAAGACTGTATCGTGTTGCCAAATTAAAGGCGAGACAGTGAACATCTTTAACCCTGAAAGAAAATATATGAATCACCTGAAGATTATCTCCCCCCCAGCCCGATCCACCTTCATGTTTCTCATGAATTGTTTTTTTATCACACAATTTTTCTGATCTTATTTTTGTCTTCTTTTAATTTGGAGGCCCTGATCTTTAAGTGGGAAAAAGTGGGGGCCCTGATCTTCAGGTGATCCTTAATATTTAATAGAGGTAACTAAAATATAATTGTTAAGTAACTATAGTAACTAAGTACCTGAATAACTAATTAACTAGTAACTAAAATTCTGGTAACACTAGCCAAATTTTGTTTCATACATAAAATTTAACCCTTTTTTTAGTACAGGTAAAATTTATTGACTACAATTTGCTTTTTTTGTGTGTGATGCTGGAATTTATGGAACACCCCGTAGTTACTTGTTTTCGATTGTTTAGTTTTAATTATTTAGTTCCGTTTAGTTTAGTTTAGTTTCTTCGTTTAGTTCATTTTTCAACAAGTCAATGTTGATGTAAACCATTAGTGAAATATTGGCTTAAATAAAAAAATAGAGGTTTTTGGCAAGTATTTTAAATATAAACAAAAGGTGATTTTTTTAAGTCATTCCGTTTCATTTCTTACTTCTTCCTCTTCATTTCCTGTAATGTTCCGGTTATTTCTGGTCATTTAGTTCCTGTTTTCTTTGAAGGCTCTTCATTTATCGTGGCTTCCATCCCCTCGATTAAAATCCTGCATCCCGCATCCTTCTACTGGATTCCATTCAGGGGCGTCCGCAGGATTTTTCGCAAGGGGGGGAAAACTAACTTATTAGTTCTTAGTTCTTATTAGTTCTTTATTAGGTAGAAAAAAAAATGCACTGCGACCACTACGAGTAAAAACCGTCATCTCCCCTTATCATAGCCTGCTTTCGGTGCTAAATTTATGTACTTAGTAATACTAAGTACATAAATTTAGCACCGAAAGCAGGCTACAGTATGATAAGGGGAGATGACGGTTTTTACTCGTAGTGGTCGCAGTGCATTTTTTTTTCTACCAGTCAAGTCCATTTTTTATATGTTATATGATACTTACTATGATTAACTATAATCGTGTAAGTTTCAGTGAAATTGACCAAAAGGTTTTCGAGAGAAAAAAAATAAATAAAACACTCAATATAATGATCTTTCCAAATAATTCCATTACTATATCTTTCAGTATAGTTTATTTAACACTTCTAAGTTCAACGACACGGCACTTCGGTAAAGTAAAGGTAAAGTAAACGACATTTCCTTGAATGTGGAAACACTGACTGAGCTGCAGTAGAATTATAGAAGTCGTTGCGTGGGCAAACACAAATTTCCAAGGGAGGACAACTGCCCCCTCTTGCCCCCCCCCTCCGGACGCCCATGATTCCATTACAGGTTTACTTTCAAGCGGTTAATGGCAAGAAATCGTTATGGCACACTGAGATGGTACGCGACAGAAGGGAAGCAAACCACAGCGTTCAAATCGCGCACTGTGCACAACATCCGAGAAGAAGGAAAGAAGAAGAAGAAGAAGAAGAGGAAGAGGGTGGATAAAGACGGGGAGAGTCCTTAGAAAGTCCTCGTACAGGAGGAGACAAGATGTAAACGAGGTTGGAAACGTCAAAAGCATCTTGAATTTAACAGACGTTTCTATAGTCAGTTTCTATAGTTTGGAAATCGAATCAGCCAAGGTTTAAGCCCTCTTCGACCAGGTTTTGTCACATCTATATAAAATCGGCATCCAAATAACCAACCAACCAACACTGCTCGATTTGACTTGTATCACGTAACCTCAAAGAGCTGCCTCTTGAAATGAATTGCTTCCTTCACTCGTGAATAAGTGACACACACACACATATATATACAGTATATATATATATATATATATATATATATATATATATAATCTTTACCCAATTCTTTTTTAATAACTTCTAAAATGCTTTTAAATTTAAGATCTGTATAGAACTAAACAAAATCGTCTGGCGTTAACCGCAAGAAAATACTAGAATACCACGTTCGCCTAATTAATTAGTTAAATTAAATTAATTAGTTAATTAATTAAGTAGTTGCGAACAAGCGAAGACATTTGTTTGTTCAACCTTAGTTTTACTTCTTTGGATATCCACCTATCTTCAAACAAGTCTCTTCAGCCAATCATTTGATGAAGTTAAGCCCAAACTTGAAATCTTGAGCTTTACAACCCTTCTGGTGTCGTACCCTTTGATCCGACCATGTAGAGCATCATATTTCTTGGTTGACAGATACAGTTTTACGAGTGTCCAGAAATTCGATAAGCCATCTTTGGAAATCGAACCAGAGATTCTTCGACACTCGGTCAAATGTTGTACTATCTTCGAGTATGGAAGGAAAGTGTCGAATAAATTCATAAAATTCGCCGAAAAGACAACAGAAGAATAAAAAGTGAAATTTATCCGCGAAAGAAGACATTAAACTTGTCATTTATTATAAATTTTGAAACTGTAGAATTTTATCATCATTGTGTGTGTGGAAGAACGCATTTTTATGAGTTATTTTTCCCTATAAATAGAATGAACAAATCTCTCTCTCTCTCTCTCTCTCTCTCTCTCTCTCTCTCTCTCTCTCTCTCTCTCGCCTCACCCCTGTATTTTGTTATTTTTCATTTTTCAAATGTCTTCCATTACGCTCCTTGCTTGTGTCCGAGGTTTTTTCTAACTTTTATACACTTTATATAAATTAAACTGCAATTTCTGTATACCCTGTTTACTCTTCCACAATTTATACGTTGATGAATTTTTAATAATACGCAATTATCATTTATAATTAGTTACTAAAAACTAAAAAACCAAAAAAAAAACCGTATGATGTCTTTTTCACAACAGTAATTTTTTTTTATGATTGTCACCCATTAAAAAAGAATTACATTCTCATTATTGCTATGGTCACGTTTTCTTCCTGTATATAATAGGGGACCTACTTCATTTTCTTACTCCCTCCTCTCCTTTTCGCGGACCACCCTGTCCATATCTGGAACGATATAATAATAATTTTAATCCTAAAACTTGGAGAATGATTTAAAAATATCATTTTAAAAGAGAATCAAAAATTAGTGTTTCTTGGCGAGGTCCCAAAAACTCTAAGACTCCTCCGCGAAAAAATGAGAGAGAGAGAGAGAGAGAGAGAGAGAGAGAGAACGGTATTGCTCCTCATGCAATTTTTAATAATTGTTCTTTATAGGCATTCATTATTGTCTTTCTTGGAGGGTTGGGGGTTGGGGATGTCATTTAGACTTGATAGTTTTTCATTGTACAATATTATGAGGAGAACCTCACAGATACTGGAATACTAAGAACAATTAATTTAGGCTCATAAAAATGAACTTAATGGGACCATTATAATCTATATATATATATAATATATATATATATATATATATATATAATGGAACCGAATTTAAATGGTGATAATTTACCATTCAAACTGAATAGACTGTGTCAAGAAATTATGCAACAATGTTTTTTTAATTAAGATAACTTTCTAATGAATGATGCTACTGAATTGTAATTTTTACCAATTATTTGTATGCATTATATACATAATCTATGACATTTTCAATTCAATTGACCAAACCGTTGTTGAATTACTAGATGAAATTAATAATTCAGGTGTGTCAAGCAATTATGCAGGGTATGTTTATGCAATACAGAATTTCATTGGCCTATTTATGTTGATTTTTTTTTGTATTTCAGAGTGATGTTCTTGTAAACGATGTGGAAGAAAAAGGATTTAACACAAAATGAGAAAAAGATCATTGTGAAAAAATTGAGTGAAGGGCAGACAACTTTGGAGATCTCAAAACAGATTGGTAGAGATCACAGAACCGTCAAAAAAGTTGTTGGAAACATTAACAAAGAAAGAAGACCACCTCAGAACAAAGGTTTTAGAAATGTAACATCAAGAGATATGAGAAAAATTAAGCTGGTTATCAGTAAAAACCCTTTGCTTGACAGCAAAACAATTTTTGAGAAAGCTGGAATTGTTAACTTATCAAGAAATACACGCTGTCGTATTCTCAAAGAAGTTGCAAAGAGCACGAAAGCTAAATCCCGACCTCCTCTTACTAACCAACGCAAAATCAAAGGAATAGATTGGGCTAAAACATACCTAAAAACAGATTTCTCTAATGTTATCTTTATAGATGAATGTCGTGCAACTTTGGATGGGCAAGATGGGTGGTCAAGGGGGTGGATTCTTCTAGACAGAAGTGGACCAACGAGACTCAAAAGACAGCAAGGAGGAGGAGTAATGTTCCGGGCAGGCATTGTTGGAAGTACGTTGATAGGTCCCTTCAAAGTAGAAGAAGGAGTGAAGCTGAATGGTGGAAACTATACAAATTTCTTAAATGAAAACTTCTTTAGTTGGTATAAGGATCAGCCACGAAGTTTCAAGCAGAAATGTATATTCATGCCTGACAATGCACCTTCTCACGCCTCTAGATTTACAACTAACATTTAGCCTCAAAAGGATTCAAAGGAAATAAATTAGTGCAGTGGCCTCCAGCTTCTCCTGACCTAAACTCAAAAGAAAACTTGTGGTCTATTGTCAAACAGAGGATATATCGTGGAGGAAAGCAATTTACGAGTAAGAAGGAGCTATGGGGAGCAATCAAAGGTGTATGTCAGAGCTTAAATTGAACAGAAATAAATATCTAATCTCACTAAATCTATGGATGAAAGAATCATTAACGTTATTCAGAAGAAAGGAGAATGTATACGTATGTGAGCACTTAATATAAATGTTAAATTGCTGATTGATTGGTTTAAAATACATAATGGTTTTGGATTCTTGTAGAATTTTTGTTTCTTTCTCCTTTGAATTGACAATTTATCACGTTATACAAGTGTTGTATAATTGCTTGACACACCTGAATTATTAATTTCATCTCGTAATTCAACAACGGTTTGGTCAATTGAATTGAAAATGTCACAGATTATGTATATAATGCTTACAAATGATTGGTAAAAATTACAATTCAATAGCATCATTCATTAGAAAGTTATCTTAAAAAGAAATTGTTCCATAATTTCTTGACAGTGTATATTATAAGCCACTGATGATGAAACGTTAAATTTCGAAACGTCTGGCTGGATGCTGCAATACAATATTGGTGCCTGAGTTCATCAGTAATTCTGAGATGTAAATAGGGTAGACAAAAGTAAATAGACACCTTTTATTTTTCTATAGAGTTTGATTTGCTAAAAAAATTAATAAATAAAACAGATTTATTAAATCAATATATTTAGAACCGTGTTGATTTCCCCTTCAAATTATGTAAAGTTGAGACACGTTCTGGCACTTCATTGATGAGATTTGCCATTTGACCTTGAGAACAATCATCGTGCTGTCTATTTACTTTTGGCAACTCTTTGTAAGTTCCCATACGAAAAAAAACCTTTTTCAACTATCATATATATATATATATATATATATATATATATATAATATATATATATATATATATATATATATACAGGGTGGGCGGAAAGTAGCTCCCTATTTTGGATTGGTAAAAAAATACGTATATTATCCATTTATTTCAGAAGAAATAATATGAAAAGGTAGGCATACATGGTAGGTTTTCTCTAAAATTCAATGTGGGCTCCAACTCTTTCCACCAGCTTCTGGAGCCGCCCAGGAATGGCGTCCACTGACTTTAGCAGGAACTCCGGCGGGATGGAGGACATGACTTCCCGAATTCGGTCCTCCAGTTCTTCAATGTCCTCGGTTTGGTGCGGTAGACTTCTTCCTTTACCCACCCCCAAAGAAAGAAGTCGCACGGTGTCAAGTCGGGGCTCCTGGCTGGCCATTGATGTGGACCACGACGACCCATCCAACGCCCAGGGAGGTGGGCATCCAGCCACTCACGGACAACAAGAGCGAAGTGCGGAGGGGCGCCATCTTGCATAAATATCAGATCGTCGATGTTCTCCCATGTGCTGACAACCGGCCAGACCTCGTTTCGCAACATAGCAAGGTACCGCTCAGCATTCATGGTGTTGCGCAGAAGGAACGGGCCCACAACCTGATCTGAGGTCATACCACACCACACCGTTACACTGAACCGATTCTGCCGTTTTTCAGCGGTAACCATGGGATCCTCTCCTGCCCAGTAGTGGCAATTGTGGCGGTTGACAAAGCCTCCGACGTGGAACACCGCCTCGTCGCTCCAGAGGATGTTGCGGAAGAGATGGGGCCAGTCTTCATGCCAAGCCAGCATGATTTCCCCGAACTCCATGCGAATGTCGCAGTCCTCGTCCGAGAGAGATTGGCAGTAATGCGGCTTCCACGCACGCCAGTTCAGCTCCTTCTTCAGCACAGTTCGCACTGAGTAGCGGGAGAGTCCACTTTCCCGAGCTGCCTGGCGAGTTGACTTTCGTGGACTCCGTGCGAACATTTCCTGAAATGCCTGCACCGTCTCCTGGGCCCTGGATGTCGAAGGGCGACCACATCTTCGAACATCTGCCACAGACCCCGTGGTCATGAGCTTCGAGTGGCAGTTCTTGATTGTTTTCGGGTCCACTTGGGCACGTGGTCCGTGAATGGCCCGCCACCATCTTTGAACTCGAACGACAGATTGCCAAACTTCGTACCGTGCCGCCAACTGGGCACGCTCCTGCAGTGTTAAACGCTCAGCCATGTTACCCTTCAATCTGAAATGAAAAAAAAAAAATGAACGTTACAATTGTACCACTTTAGAGAACACAAAGAGAACACTAGAGAAAAAAAGATTACCGTTACAATTGTACCACTTTAGAGAACACACCATAACAATATAACAATACAATCACAATTTATACATAATTTATATGTAATTTAAATTAGGGAGCTACTTTCCGCCCACCCTGTACAATATATATATACATCGAAGTATCCTTTTTTTACTGCCTTAATAACACAGTTTACAAGTTAGAAGTTCTAACGTCTAAGAAAATGCAGTTAGAGATACGAAAAAGGTCGCTTTATTCTCTCGGGACCAACAAACAAGAGTTTTTCTTTAGTTACCCTAACTACCACCAATAAACTCTGTCAAAAAGGATAAAAGCGAAGTTTAGTAATGTCATTAGCATGTTTTTAAAAGAAAGTTGTTATTTTTCATTAATAATTAATTTACAAAAGTTTCGAAATTAAGTTTTAGCTTTTAAGATCCTTTTTAACAAAGATGTTCTAAGCCACTCTATGGTAATGGAATCGGGATGTAGTGACGAACCGCTGCAAGTAATTGCTCGACCCAGTTTATTTTTAAAGATTTATATTTCCCGGTTGATGGCGTTACCACCCGTTTCAATGGCCCTCCGTAGTTGCAGTACGTAAGTACGGTTCAATACACCAAAAATTTCGATAATAATTTCTGTAACGAACAGGCTTAAAAATAACCTCAGAGGATGACCTCGAGGGCGAAACCATTCCATGGGTACGTCCTTCAATACCCGTAGAGTGAAGCTTCATCAATGGAAACATTCAATGTAGCACGAAAAACGCCAGGCAGCCTTTGGCTCAAAGAGCAAACTCAGCCAAACTGCTTGAAGCATTTTTTGAAAGAAACACGTCCAAAATTGATTCTTTTTGAACATTAATCAAACTAAATACAGATCTTTTCTTATAAATATCCCCAATAACCAATTTATCATCTTTTATTCGAAAAGGTTCATCGTTTATTTTTCATTTATTCATTTTTTATCTTATTTTCTGCCTATTCTTACTTACCTATCAATCTTCCTCTCCTACATCTGGCACACATTCTTCGCCCTCATTTGAAAAAAAGAAAATTTAAATTTTTTTTCACCCAAATGATCACTATATATATATATATATATATATATATATATGGGATGAATTTCACACTTAAAACACGTGAAATGAATGAATGATGCAAACCCACAAGGAAAAAGAAAAAATAATTCCAAGTCCTTTCGTGTATTCAGCAGTACACTTCATCATCATCATATATATATATTATATATATATATATATATATATATATATATATTTGCTTAGCAAGAACGTATGTAAATATCAACAGGAGAACCTTTAAATATTTTATACTGAAGCTGACGTGTATGCAATCGTTTCGGTAATTTCTGCATACCTTCATCAGTTTTTTATTTACAAAAATAAATTGAAGTAATTGACCACATAAATATACAGTAATATAGAGTCAACAGTAAAAAAAAAAGAAAAAATTAACTTCAAAATGGATGTTGTTGTTTGAGGGGGTTGTTCAACTTCTTTCGCAACATTCAAGGTCATATTGCGGAAGGGACCTACGGCTTTACGTTGGATCCGAACCACGGGTCGGTACATCATCCGGACTTCAAAATGGAGGAAGGTTTGGAAACGTTTTTACCCTCCATACGACCATCCAGTACCTCACTAATTCTTTCAAGATTCTCGATACCCTCACAGAGGAACAACCAGCCAGCCAGCCAGCCAAAGAATATTTACTTACGTCTTAAAACCAGATAACAACCACTGTTTATAACCACTATACAGTCGTCATGGCAACTCTCAAACTCTGTTCTCACGAAATCATGACAAAATCTCTTTATATCTTTCTATTATTCTAACCAATGGGCAACGTCGTACCTTCGTATTAACACCACTTCCCGTTAGATCAGCAAGGTTAAGCAACGTTGAATCTCGGTAGTAGTTGGATGGGGGACCTCCTCCGCTGCATTCAGATGATGTATAGCGACCCGTAGATAGTTAGGTTCCACGTAAAGCTCCAGTTCCCCTCCATTACTTTAGTAGTAATGGTAATAGTAAAAGTAGTAGTAATAGTAGTAATAATATTTCATCATAAAACTAAGTATTACACCTTTCCCTAATATATTTTCTATAGTCGTCTTTTCTCTTCAATACTTTTTACAATATTGATTAGATATACAGGGTGATCATAAAATAAATCACTTAACACTTAACTATTGTTCTATATCACAATTTTTTTTTTCTTAAAGTAACTTTTGGATCACTCTGTATTAATAAAACTTTCTCCATTTTCACTCTTTCATGCCAGTTTCGTCTCTTCAACAATTATAAGTTCAACATCAATCTCGAATGAAAACGAAAATAAAATAGTTCACCCATTTTGCGTTTTCTGTTTTTTCTTTTAATTTTTAATTATTACTGCATTTATTATAATTCCTACAGTTCATTAAATTTAATTGGATTTAATTAGTTTAGTTT
This sequence comes from Bathynomus jamesi, assembly GCA_023014485.1. Taxonomy (NCBI): domain Eukaryota; kingdom Metazoa; phylum Arthropoda; class Malacostraca; order Isopoda; family Cirolanidae; genus Bathynomus; species Bathynomus jamesi. The sequence continues at coordinate 60,597 of JAJOZX010005342.1, forward strand.
ATTATTGAAAAAGTACTGATGAGGGCATACAGGATTCTCCGAAACGTTTGTATGGACCAAATGGAACATTTCAAGTTAAATTATCAAATGGTTTATTCTCCTGTGCACTATATACTGTATATATATATATTAGAACCTGTTTGAGTGATCTATAGGGACCATACAAAAGTGATCAAGTTCGGCAGGTGGTCACCTTATGAAAAAATTCACATTTCTTCGAAGAGAGCTAAAAAAAAAACAATTTTTTCAATAATTTGCTTGGATTAAAAACCATATTTTCACTACTTTTTAAAAAAACGATGTATTTTTGCATTCAAACGTACGAGTTATAATTTTCTACTCATTTAAGTGTTAAACAATTTTCAATAAATTACAAATTTTATTAAAATCGTATGGTCACTTTAACAGATTAAATTATGAACAAAAAATATTTTTAGCTGGGTAAAACTCGTCACTTTCCACAATATACAAGTGGTCACTATATTGAGAAAATTACATGTAATTATATGTGTTTCTGCATGGACCGCGGGTGGTCCCTATGCAAGGTAGTTACAGTGGTAGGTTCTACTATAATCCTGTGTGTATATACAGTAAACCCTCGTCCAACGCGGGGGTTAGGTTCCTCGAGAACGGCGTGTTAGGTAATTCCACGTTGGACAAACTTAATACCATTATGGCAGCGCTGTCCAACTTGCGGCCCGCGGAATGAACGTTTGCCAAATTTCATTTCTGAATTTTCTATTTTGTCATTTCTAGTAGGGAGAACAACATTCAGCGGGTTCCTAAGTCGTATTAACCAACAGTGTATGATTATAGGCAACATCTTGGCCGCGCTTTATAGAAGTTGGACAGCACTGCCTTATGGGATAAATGGGGATACGTGAACGCGGCCGCGTAAAGTCTCCCATTAATAATTAGATACATAGATTTTTTATTTACACATAAATGAATTTCCCACCTATATTGTATATGAAATAAGAACATAATAAAATTATAAACATAATGATATTTACATTGATAAATAAAAATATATTAAATAAGAATAGCACGTACCTTTTCTTCACTCTTTCGGATAGTGCGTATGGTAGACTCCTTCACGTGATACTCGCGGCCAAGTGATGTTATGCTCATACCACCACGCATCTTATCTAGAATCATTATTTTTTCGGGCTAATGTCATAACCTTACGACTTTCTTCTCTTCACTATCACTCGCGGATGCTTTACGTTTTGGTGCCATATGCTGTCTAAGGGTAATAGCAAAACAACGGCAAAATACGACAAAAACACTCCAACACAACTTCACTGAACTTAACGCGGTAGCGGGACTGAGACAAAGGGTGATGCGAGAGGTGACGCGAGAGAGGAGGGAGATGCGGGAGTGTTAAAGAGTGTAGGAGAAAACACTAGAGCGCGCATTGGCACGCGTACAGTACTACTGTATTATAGCGTGTTTGACGGACCGTGTATAATCAAATTTTTCGCTTTAGGCAAATAATTGTTAGCATTTATTTATCCGTGTATAAGTAAATTCGCGCTGGACAAACACGCGTTGGACGAGGGTTTACTGTATATATAATATTATATTAAAAACTGTGTGTGTGTGTATATATATATATATATATATATATATATATATATATATATATATATATATATATATATATATATATATATATATATATATATGTAAAAAATAGCGCTAACAATTGCTTAGTTTTCATTTTGAAATCTGAGTTTGAAACAGTTTCCTTTGTTTTATTGAAGTTTCAACACGAATTGAAAATACTTGAAAAAAATCTATATTTCAAATTATTTATTTAGTAAAAACCTTTCCATTATATTTTTTAATTTAAAACCTCTCCCGATTCAGCACTTCAAATTCAATAAAATTTCAAATATTCTCGGTTGGTTTAGAACAATTTTAAAATTTTAATTCGCATTCCATTGACTTCCGACATATATATTATATATATATATGAAAATTATTTCACGAAAGTAACACGTGAAAAATATTTATGATGAATAAAACCACGAAGGAAAGGAAACAGAATGGTGCTCAAGCGCTTTCGTCTAATGACATCCTCAGGAACACTGAAGTACATAAAGAGTTACAGCCTATATATAGATTACAGAAAAAATATATATACATATACAATAAACAGAGAAATAAAAAAAAAATTAAACATTAAAGGATTGTGGGAGGAGCATACAAATTTGTAAGGAAAAAACTACCGATGTTTTAGCACTTTGCTCGAATCCAACACAAGATCAAATGAATTGTTTCCAACCAATGTTATAGTTAATTAAAAAAATAATAATAAATTGAAAAATAAAAATAAAAATAAAACTTATAAGAGGAGCATACAAATTTATACTGGAAATCTGCCCAGGTTTTAGCACTGTGCCCTTCTTGTCTAAGTTCGATGTATATAAAAATAAATTGAAAAATAAAAGTTATTAGAGTAGCATACAAGTTTACCAAAGGTTTAGCGTTCTACCCTTCTTATCTAAATCTGTTCCTGAAGGAATTCAAAACAACAGGATCGAGTTGAAAAAGACCTTTGCTTATGTTGAAGTTATTTGTAAGTTGGATAATGGCAGACTCAAGAATATTTCTATAAACAATGTTGCTAGAGTTAGATATTTAGATTTTTTATTCACACATAAATGAATTTCCCTACCTATATTGTATATGAAATAAGAACATAATAAAATCATAAACATAATGATATTTACACATGATAAATAAAAATATATTAAATGAAAATAGCACGCATCTTTTCTTCACTCTTTCGGATAGTGCGTATGGTAGACTCATTCACGTGATACTCGCGGCCAAGTGATGTTATGCTCATACCACCACGCAACTTATCTAGAATCTTTATTTTTCGGCTAATTCATAACCTTACGACTTTTCTTCTCTTCATTATCACTTGCAGATGCTTTACGTTTTGGTGCCATACTGCTATCTAAGGGTAATAGCAAAACAACGGCAAAATACGACAAAAACACTATAACACAACTTCACTGAACTTAACGCGGTAGCGGGACTGAGACAAAGGGTGATGCGAGAGGTGACGCGAGAGGGAGGGAGATGCGGGAGTGTTGGAGAGTACTACTGTATTATACAGTACTACTGTATTATAGCGTGTTTGGCGGACTGTGTATAATCAAATTTTCCGCTTTCGGCAAATAATTGTTCGCATTTATTTTTCCGTGTATAAGCAAATTCGCGCTGGACAAACACGCGTTGGACGAGGGTTTACTATAATTACGTACACAGTATACAAGTGTGATGAATGACCAGGTTCATTAATATCTCGCTTCTCGTAAACTAAAAAATTAATAGATACAACATATAAACAGTAAAGATACCCAGATTTTTTTACTGCGTTTTAAGGCGGGGTGAGGGAGATCAAGCATATGGATTTATAGAGAGATAATCTATAATTAATTAACAACGTTAAAATACTTGATCAAGTGGGAATTCGGCTGAAATGTTAAAATTTAACATTTAACTTTACCAACTAATCAAGCATAGTTCAACATCTCCTTTAATGAAGAAAATGTGTGAAGAAGTTCACTAAACTCTTTTGTCAAGAAGTAGACCTGAATTTTGAATTTTGAATTTGTTTACAGCATTTTGGGAACTGCTCAAACGCTTCCAAATTTGGGTCTTGGTAAGGTTTCTTTTAATTTTAGAACTTCACAAAAACAAAATCATTTGGAAAAGCTAAGCTTTGAACAATTTTTTTTTTTTTTTTTTTTTTTTAGTAAATGAACGTCACAAACAAATTTTGCTGTTATTATTATTATTATTATTATTATTATTATTATTATACCATACATTTTAATTTTTTATTTGTGTCATCTTTTGACATTTTGACGTTCAATTTAAGAAAATATTAAATAAAAATATTTCACGGGAGCATTTTCTTTTCTAAAATTAATTTCAAATGAAGTGGGAGACACATCACTTCTCTCTCTCTCTCTCTCTCTCTCTCTCTCTCTCTCTCTCTCTCTCTCTCTCTCTTTTTTCTGCGTTTATATTGTTGTAACGGAAAATTTTTATTTTTCATTCTCATATCGGAAAATAAATAAAAATTGTAGCATAAAGGAGTGACGTTGGAATGGTTTTAATTTCAAATGAAAATTAAATCGTTAAAAAGAAGACCTGAACATATATGAATGTAGAGTTACTCGATATTCGAGAGGCACGAAAACGAACCAGTGTTTGATATCCCAGAAACAGATTTATATTCAGCAATTAATCTGTCGGTAAAATAAAAAAAAAGAAATTTAGCTTTAGGATCTTTTTCACTTTGAAGCTTGTAAAGTTTTTTTTCTTTCAGTTTGTTGTTTTTTTCCCCTCTCATAGGAGTTAAGTTCAAATATAAACATTTGAGATCCGTGTAACTTGTTATATGTTAAGGCCTCGAGTGAGGCCCTCTGTAAAGAAATTTTAGTTTCAATAATTTTTTCCTCAAAAGACGGAGCTTAGGAATAAAGAAACTGAGATTAGCAAATAGGAACTCAGTAATTTATATACGAATGACGTCAGGAAATGAAAATGTTTTGATAGGTCATTCAGATATTGAAAGGGAGGAGTTTCTTTAATATTAAGATGTGACTTAGAGATAATAGTCATTTGTAGTCATACCTCTAAAAATGAAATGTTAAATCAGTCCTGAAAACTTCTGGCGCCTTTTGATTCCATAAGCCGACCTTAAAGTGTCTCTGTTATTCAAATAATTTAAATCTCATTGTTTCGCTGTTTCATACTTTATTTCAAGGGTTTAATTTATGGTTCAGGCCTACCTCTTTCTGTAAACGAGGTGGTAGTCTGCAAGAAAGGCCATGTGAAAATAATACCCGAAAGTGTCCGGTAGTTTTTAATTTAATTTTGTTCGCATACCTCTAAAAATGAAATGTTAAATCAGTCCTGAAAACTTCTAGCGCCTTTTGATTCCATAAGCCGACCTTAAAGTGTCTCTGTTATTCAAATAATTTAAATCTCATTGTTTCGCTGTTTCATACTTTATTTCAAGGGTTTAATTTATGGTTCAGACCTACCTCTTTCTGTAAACGAGGTGGTAGTCTGCAAGAAAGGCCATGTGAAAATAATACCCGAAAGTGTCCGGCAGTTTTTAATTTAATTTTGTTCGCATATCCAAATTCTAGCTTATAAGCTTGCTGAGTTTATTGTGTTTCCTCCTGGAATAATTTTACAGTTTTTGTTTTGAGCGACTATCTTTTGGTGATTTTGTTTCCCAAGGAAATCTGCAGAATTCGTGCGGAACTTTAGAGACCAAATTTCCGTAATATTTGTAAGTAACTTTTTTATGTTAAGGAATTTGAATTGAGTGCTTTTCTTAAGTCACATATAAAATCCCTTTGTATAAACCCTTTGAGACTTAATCCAAGTACACTGCGCCCTCGATATATGCGAGGGATAGGTTCTGCTAAAACCTCGCATAATGCAAATTCGCATATATCGAACTTATAGTTAAATGAAAAAAATATGGATGCGTTCCACAACCAGTTTTTTGTTACCCTCCCGGCACCCCCAACAATAAATATGCCACTTTTTTATACCAAAACCATTCAACAAGATAACAGTAATGCTATATTACATCACTACTGTACAGTATAAATATTAAAGGACATAGTAAGCCTAATAAGACATACGATACCAACGACGTTTAGAAGCCATGTCTACAGTAAATAGTAAGACAAAAATGGAAAAAGCACTCAAAAATAGTGAAAAACACAACACAGTCTAGAGCACAACGCACACACACGAACACGCTATAACGGTTTATGCGAGACTGTTGTTGTTTGGCGGGAACACGTCGGTGCGCTCAGCGGCTCAGCAATATTTCACACTAGGTGGCGCATAAATGCGAATTTTTTCCGCATATACTGAATTCTTGGTAGAAATAGGGTCTTCGCATAACAGCGAATTCGCATATGCTGAAGACATGCTAGAGGGTTAAATTAATTTTTCTGAGCAAAGTATTTGTTGTAAGTGTACATCTGTACACTTGTTCTGAATTAATATCCCATCGTGAGTGAAATCTAAAAATTTTGGGAAATAAAATTTATACTCTTACGAGGGTTTGTGTTTTTCTATGCTACCTTGCAATACGCCTGTCTTATAAGCTGAGGTAAATTAACATTGAAAGTTCGAAATTAAAATTGGGCTACAAGCAAGCCGAGAAAATTGTGCGTATAAAATTAAAAGGTCATCCGTGTCATCACCTGAGCCATCCTGAACAAACGAACCCGCGCGCGTAAAGAGAGTGCAATCAAAAAGTGATTGCACCATAATATGTATATCTCTCTTTTTTATCTCTCTTTCTGTGTATGTGTGCGTATGTGTGTTTGTGTTTGTCTGTCTGAGTCTTTTCCGCTTTCCATTTGAGTACATATCCTCTCTCTCTCTCTCTCTCTCTCTCTCTCTCTCTCTCTCTCTCTCTCTCCATTAGGATGAAGATTCATAATAAAATTCTTGGCACTATTAATTTAAACGACATTTCTCTTTTCAAACAAAAGACAACGGGAGGCGACCTTTTTAGGAAGACGTTCTTTAGTATCATGATGTATCTAAGAACGTTTCTCGTTAAATTTATCTCAACGTTATCTATCTCTCGTTCATCGTTCGACTTAGAGAGGATGAACGGACGTTGACAAAGCTTCGAGACAAGAACGTACATCAATTTCCAGCGTTCTGAAAAAAAAACACGAAAAATGGTGAGCCCCGGACGAAAAATGCAGTCAAATGAAAGGATTCTGAGGTACGTTCTTCACTGGGATAAGATCAAGTGTTCATCCAATCGGCCGGACTCCTCTGTGTGTGTGTGTGTGTGTGTGTGTGTGTGTTGTAAAAATGTTCGAGTGGAAGGAAGTTCTCCATCGAGGAAATACGATGAGATGTTTCCACGGAGATCACCGACGTAAAATGTAGTGACTAGAGATGAAAAGAATTTACGGACAGGTGTCGCCAATACAGCCGCAAAGTTGTCACAAGCCGGCCCGTGAAAAAGAGCATACGGAGGTAAAAAACTGACTAAGAAACAAAAAACAAATGAATATATATATATATATATATATATATATATATATGGTGGTGTAGTGGTTAGCATCGCTGACTACAAATCCACCGTTCCCAGATTCGATATCCGGTGACAGAGTTGGAACGCAGGAAACTTAGCTGTTTATCCTTCTATACAATAAAAATTGGTTGGTAGATAAATGGGTACCATGGGTAACCTAGTTGTCAAGACGCTGGGCTGCTGACCGGGAGGTCATGAGATCGAGTCCGGGCGAGAACTTTTTAATTTCTGACCACCCGTGGTAAATCGTTGTTTCCACTTTAAACTGTAGGTCCAAGGCGGAGCAACAAGCTTGATCTTCGTCAGAATAAACAATTCGGTCGGAAGAAAAAAGATTAATCGAGGTTATATATATAATATATATATATATATATGTATGTATGTGTATATATATATATATATATCGTTTAAGACTAATATTAGTTTTTTATTGTTCAGATTCTCTCTTTACAGCTAATATTTCAGCCTCTCCTATCTATTTACCTATCGTAAGCCATTCATAGCCATCGGGTTTTCTCAAGGCTCCGGTCCCCGCAATCGGGACCAACCATCCATTAGGGCTTTTAGACAAATATTCCGCTCAGGTTTATCTGTTCGAATTTTTCAGATTGATTCGCGTGTCGAAGGAGAAATGAGAGAGAAGGAGTCTCGTTTGTACCTCTCACCACGACTCTCTCTCTCTCTCTCTCTCTCTCTCTCTCTCTCTCGAGTGGCGAAAGCCCAGGATAAATGCGTGCAAGTGGGAGAGGGAGAGAGAAAGAGTGAGGGAGAGAGAGAGAGGGCGAGCCAGCCAAGCAAGCACGAGCCATTAACTACTTAAAAAATGGCCCAAAGAAATCGAGTAGAATTAAACGCTTAACCAATATATATATATATACACACACACACACACACACCGGAGTTCAGTGAGAGTATTTTACCCCCCTGAACATAAAAATAAATAAATCTTTATTTACAAAAAGAAGATAATTGATCGAATTTTACAATATTTTTCAATATATTTCTATACAGTTTCTATATTTGACATGGCAATTTCATAGTATTCTAAGCTGAATATGACGTTGGAAGCATGGAAGCTTTTTAGTCAATTAATGGGATTTAGTTTATTTATTGCGTAAAAGAAGTGAAAATGGCAGGTAATAATAATAATAATAATAATAATAATAAAATTTACGCAATTTTGATTAAATGATCATTTTAATAATAAAAAATTATAAATAAAATAAGTATAATTTATTTATAAATAAATAAAAATAAATTATACTTAATAAAAACAAAATAAATTATTAAAACATTCATATAATGCGCCTCGGTGGTGTAGTGGTTAGCGTCGCTGATACGAATCCATCGGCCCCGGGTTCGAGACCCGACGGCAGCCGGCGTGCAGCAAAACCCAGCTGTTCATCCTTCCACACAATAAAGAAAGTGGTTGGTAGATAAATGGGTACCCTAGGTGGCAGAGCTGGGCACTTGCGGCATATTTTGCGGTACTGCGGTACTGCGGTACTACCAAACTACCAAACCGGTACCAAACCGGTACGCGGAAATTTGAATGCGGTACGGTACTGCGGTACTTTCAGCGATCCTTTGCGGTACTGCGTTATGCGGTCCCGGTTTGGTAGTTTGGTAGTACCGCAGTACCGCAAAATATGCCGCAAGTGCCCAGCTCTGCTAGGTGGCCTAGTGGTTAAGACGCTGGGCTGCTGATGGGGCGTGGTTCGGATTCCACGTTAAACTGTAGGTCTAAAGTGGAGTGAAAAGCTTGACCTTCGTCAGAATGAACAGTTCGGGCGGAAGCTAACCAAAGTTTAACGAAAGGAAAGGTGTATATATATATATATATATATATATATGTTAACCCTCCGTCTATGGCCTTGGTCGGTTCAAATTTGACGGGGGTTCTGGTTAGGTGACAGCAACGGATTTGTTACTCTGGAGTAGCTGGTACCGTATAGGAAATCGCAGTAGTTTCTTCTATACTACTCTCCGATTTCTTCTTGTAGTGGATCGGAGGATTCTGTGGAGCTTACTAAATTCTCTGAAGGTTCCCCGATTTTTCTTGTAACGTATCGGGAAATTATTTTTCGCTATTTAAGACTAAGTTCTCTGAAGAGAGCAAGGCTCGAAGGAGAAGACAAAGATTTTTTTTCTTACTGTAGTTTTACTGCTAAAATGTTACAAGTAATGCTCAGCCTCTAAGTTGGATCAGCCAATTCAGAATGAACATTGGAGAAATTTTATGGGCTTTTATACTAAATTTTTTACTGACATCATTTTTATTTAATGTTGATCTGTTTTTGTTTTTCGTTCTCAATAGGCTGATTTACTTTGCAAAACATTTAAAGACAAAACAAATATTTTAGCTGTAGCAGTGTCTAGACTGCTAAGCAAGAGGAAGCCATATTTTTATTTTAAACCGCATATTGACAGATCTGATGTTATCATGATCTGCCGAGTTAACTAAAAATGAAAATTGAAAGATGCCTTCCCATCACGAATTACAAACATGCACATGAGCAAAAATTAAATGCTTAAGATTCAAAATTAAACGTTAAGCAGGACACTACTTCATCTTTTACAACGAAGAGAGAATGTATACAGGGAATGAACAAGATTACATTATGAAGCTAAATCTAAAAAAATTATTAAGTAGTTTAAAAAGAAATAATTCAGCAATTATAAAATAGAAAGTAAATCAAAAATTTATCCAAACTCGTGTCAGCGTTAGGTGATTTTGGTCGCTATGTAAAAATGAATATATGAATATAAATGTATACAAATATAAATATTATATGAATATAATGAACTTAAGGATTATATAAATATGAGGATTTATATAAATATACAAATTATATAAGAATTATACGAACGAATATAAGAATATAGGAATTATTCATGTTCATTTTCACACACACACACACACACACACACACACACACACATATATATATATATATATATATATATATATATATATATATATATATATATATTTAATATAATCGGTTTAGAAGTTTGGAAAAATTTGGAAAGAGACTCCATGCTTCCTACTTGATCGAAAACCTCAATGCACACACCCTCCACGTCTGCTGTACACTCTAAAATCTGTCCGATGTGTGTACCTTGGATCCCAACTTTGAAAAAGGACTTACAGAATGTACAGTACTCCGTAAACTAGAAAGTACTTCAAGAATACGTATACAGTAGGTCGATAATAGATAGAGAGTAGCTTAAACTGTTACCTTCTTGACAAGCGGTGGTAGTGTCCTCTAGAACTAAGTGAAAAATACATAGAGTACACTTCCGGGGATTAAAGAGAACCTCTCAGAGTACTCTCAGTGTACTTTCGGTCTACCGAGTGTACATTTTGTATACTTTATACTCAAAGTACGTTTAGTCCTTTTCCTCCGCTCAGATTTAGCTAAGGTACACATAGCGAACAGGTTTTAGGGTGTATATCGTGGTCACGTCGCAACACCGCTTCACGTTACATCAGCGAGGTTGAAACGTTAAGTATGTTCATTAATTAGATGAATGATATTCTTTATCTCTGTCTTCCACATAAAGATGATATAGTGACCCGTAGATGGTTTAGTTCTCACGCAAAGCTGTAGTAGGTTCCCTCTGTTACATGACCTTTGCCGTTACAAGGGAGATTAAACAACCCCACTATTATTATGACTCCCTACCCCCCTCCATTTCGGTTAGAAACTGACATCTTAAAAATGATGTTAATGTTAACATATATGATGTTAATGATGAATAGTTGAAAGGAAGCTTTATATAAAACTTCAGGAAAAAAGTTCGACGACAGAAACGTAAAGTATAAAATTATAAAAATAACTAATCAGTAATGATTAAGTTTAAAAAACACAATATTATTAATTAGTATATTTTTACGGTTTTTAGAAATTTTATGTTTCTAGGCGAACTTTTTTCCAAAATTATACAGAACAATTATGGAAAAAAAAAATGGTTGCTGAGGGAGGGAATAAAATCTATGAAAAAATACTGAAAACTTCACAACTCAGCAAATATTCATAACTAATTAAAAAATCCGCCTACTTACAAAAAATTACTAATTAGTTGAAGCGACAGTGCATTCGGCACCAATTTATTTTCTTAGTGGTCAGGTTATTTTCCCAACTAATTATAGTATTCGCTGAATTTTGAAATTTGCACATTTTTTCCGCACATTTTTTTTTTCGAAGCCTTTTTTTAACCACAATTGTGGTTCGTACTTTCTTCACCAAATTGTCCATTTACCAATAAGGCTTATTCTGACTTACGCAAAATCGCTACAACTTCGAGAACAATCCTTGTACAACATTTTTATCAAACTAAACAACAAAATTCTCATCACATTAAGAATTTTCACATTTTCTGTAACTTTCAACTCCAATTTTTATTTTCCTTTCCTTGTTACCGTGTGTCTGTTAGGATGCAAAACTTGGCAAAATAAATATTTAGTTTACATTACACAGTTTGACGAAACATTTCGCTTCATCCTGATTGCTTGTCTGGGCAATACTTTTCCTAAAAGAAACTTGAATTCTCGGACAAAAAACACTTAATTTTAATTTTAGAAAGAATTCTTGTTATAATTCACTAAAGTTTTTGAAAATTTTTTTACTAAAGAAAGTTTTGCAAATTGTTGCCAGATTTAGTAAGAAATGTAAAATAATTGTTGTCAGTGTTGTTGGAAGTTCCTGGAATCCGTGTTGCGTGTATGTAGTTAGGTTAGAGTTAGTGTATTCGTATAGAGCAGGCTACTTAGTAATCGTGCCATTACATGGCGGAGTTCTAGCGAAGGTGAACGACAGTAAGTCTGGGTTGGATAGTAATTGAATTGGTAACCATTTTCTGTATCCAGATCATGTAGTGACCCATGGTTCGGATTCCACGTTAAGCTAAGTGTCCCCCCAGTTATATGATCTTCCTGGCTGTTGATACGTAATTATTATAAATTTATTAGCGGAGTGGATTATTATAAGCATAGCATCTGTCTAATCAACTTGTGAGGAGGAGATTGTAACGCAAATCGATTATGGAAGTACTCCGTGGTGGGGGACGTTAGGCAAGAGACAGGGACTGCTGGAACTCCCGTTTCTCCTGTCATTCATTGTCCTCTTTAGCCGATCTTTTTCCGTGTCTCATTTACCCTGTGAGCAGTTCAACATGTTCTCAAAAACACACTTCCCCTTCCATTCTTCACTACATTCGCTTCACACACTACACACTCTGTTCAAAATTAAAAAAAGGCATAGTGAGCCTCGGAGACCTTGATTTTGGATCTCTTCTTATATAGGAGTTGGGGGAGGGAAGCATTTTCGTGGGCGCTCGCCCTTGGCCCCTTCTTCCTGCATGAATAAACTAATCCATATATAAACGTACGTTCATAAACTTTTATGCAACGTCTATGAGGGGTTCATAAAACCTTTATAAAGCGTTCATAAACGTACCTTTATGAAACGTTTATAAAGCGCTTATAAGTGTTTACAAAGTGTTTATAAAGCGTTCATGAACTTTTATAAAACGTCTATTAATTAAGCGTTCATAAACATTTGTTTCGAGGAGAATATATGAAACAGGTTTCTGGCAGGGACGATCAATCACTGGAATCGTTGCAATGAAAATCTTGAACGAACAATAAAAACACTGCGATTGGTTAATTTTTAAACTAACATAACTTCACAAGGTCTAAAAGAACTTCTCTCTCTCTCTCTCTCTCTCTCTCTCTCTCTCTCGATATATATATATATATATATATATATATATATATATATGAAGGGCGGTCAGAAAATGTGTTTACACGGCGTATAACTTCATAACTAAAGGACCTACATTGATTATGTTTGTATCAGGTGAATTTGTTAATCATTGTTAGCAACACTGCACGTCGATTCGGCTGCCATCTACCGGATATTGGTTGTATGAGTCAGTTTAACATGGCGGCGCGACTGGAACAGTGCCGTGCCCTACGGAGTAGTCCAAAACGTTTAAGTTTAATGGCCGCTCGTAAACGTTCCAGTGTTGAACAATATGCAACTGCATTGATTGTTGTGCATTTTTGCATGAAGTCTGCGAGCAAAACGCCTTTGTGGTCCCCAAACACGGTAACCATCACTTTGCCAGCGGACCTCACAATCTTGAACTTCTTTGGTCGCGGGAACCCAGGGTGTTTCCATTCCATGCTGGCACGTTTTATTTCTGGAGTACGGTGATGAACCCATGTCTCGTATCCTGTGACAATGCGCTCGAGAAATTCTTGACCAATGACAGACTCCGAATATCGTTGCAGAAATGCCAGGACACTGTTCCAGTCGAGCCGCCATGTTCAACTGACTCATATAACCAATGTCCGGTAGATGGCAGCCGAATCGACGTGCAGTGTTGCCAACAATGATTAACGAATTCACCTGATACAAACATAATCAGTGTAGGTACTTTAGTTACGAAATTATACGCCGTGTAAACTTATTTTCTGACCGCCCCTTGTGTGTGTGTGTATGTATATATATATATATGAAAATTATTTCACGAAAGTAACACGTGAAAAATATTTATGATGAATAAAACCACGAAGGAAAGGAAACACAGAATGGTGCTCAATCGCTTTCGTCTAATGACATCCTCAGGAACACTCAGGAGTGTTCCTGAGGATGTCATTAGACGAAAGCGCTTGAGCACCATTCTGTGTTTCATTTCCTTCGTGGTTTTATTCATCATATATATATATAATTCAGTGGCGACTCCTGCACTCGGGCTACTCGGGCTCAGCCCGAGTGTACATTTGTAAAATATACACAAATTTTGTTGTTCAATATGTTAAAATCTTTATTTAATGCATCTTTTGCAGAAATCTATTTTAAAACAAAGAATAATGTCATAACAAGTTCGTCACTTTGTGTACTCTTCTTTCATGATCTATTACGATATTTGCTCGGGTCCAAACGCTGACTTGTCAAAAAGTAACGCTCACTGTTGCTTTTTAACAGAAAGCTTTCGCTCATCCTCCAAGCTTCTGGACTTGGGATGAGTGATTTCCGCCCTACCTGTTATAAATAAATAATCTTCAAAATTTCAAGTGGCTTTTATTCAATATTTTTCACGGAGTATACCTTTGCATTGATCTCATGATTTAACTGTTGACTGATGAAACGTTTGCTTTCCATGATAATATTGCATTAACAAAATTTAATTCGTCCAGGTAGGGCTTAATTTCGTCAGCCTAGTGACGCGAAAAACATAGCTAGCCTATGCTAAAAATGATAACTGGCAACTCCTCTCAGGTTTCTTCAGTAGTTTAGTTGCCTGCGGAAGTGAACGTTGTAGCATTGTGTTGTGTATTTTCTGTGTATAGTGTAACTAGTGTATTATAACTATCTTATAGTTTTGTGTTCAAACAGCTCTACATTTACCCATAATGGAGAAGGATGTTGTGTTAGATTTAAAAGAAAAACCATTTGGGCAGAGAATATTGCGGAAAAGCGAGAAATTATCAAATTAGGCCGACCCACTCCTTCACTGAAAACTAAAATAGGCCATCGTACTTTTCAAATCAAGTAGTATGAACAGATTGATTGGCTGTGTGCAAGTGCCTCTAATGAGAAACTATACTGTTGGCCATGTTTGCTTTTCAACCGAAACCAAATCAATCGTGGACAGATGGTGTTTACAGCAATTATAAAAATATTCTAAGTGACTGCAAACATCATAGTAAATCTTTGAGTCATTTGCATAATTACAAATGTCTAAAAACGTTTGGACAGTTTGATATTGAAACTGCTCTTAGTGAGACTGCAAAACTTGAAAAAGAACGGTATAACAAATCAGTTGAAGAAAATAGACAATATTTAAAACAGTTAACAAATGCCGTATTATATCTTTGTAAACAAGAACTGCCATTGTGTGGCCATGATGAAGGAAAAGATAGCCTTAATAAAGGTAATTATCGAGAGCTGTTGCATTGCTTTGCTGAAATAGATAGTGTTTTTGCATCTAGACTATCTACAATAGATAGTGTCATAGCTGATGCAATTCATACTGAAGTTGAAAAAGTTCCTTTTTTCTCAGTGCAAGCAGATGAAACTACAGATTGTGCGATGCATGCCCAACTTTCAATTATAATTAGATATGTGTCTGAATGCCAAATAAATGAAAGATTTTTAGGATTTTTTGACGTAAGTGATGATAAAAGTGCTTCAAGGTTGGCTGATATGATAGAAAATGTGTTGAACTCCTTTAGTGAAGCTAAAACTAAATTGGTTAGCCAAACGTACGATGGAGCAGCTGTGATGGCAGGTGAGCTAAACGGGTGCAAAGAAAATTGAAGGAGAAAGGATTTAAATACGGCCATTTTATTCACTGCTATGCTCATAAGCTTAACTTAGTTTTGAGTAAAAGTGCTGAGAAAGTGAATGGGGTTAAAATGTTTTTTCATTTCATTACGCTCTTTTAGTAAATTTACATCTTCGAGTACAAAACGGAAAAGTGTCTTTCGAGATTTTAATATCAGCATTCCATCACTGTGTGAAACAAGATGGTGCTGTAGATCTAGAACTGTGTCATCCATAAAACAGATGCTTGAAAACTTGAAAAGTGCATTTTCAACATATTTTAGACAATAATGAAAGGTGGGATGAAGATACTTTAAGTGAAACTAACAATCTGCGGGCAAAATTGAATGACTTCACTTTTATGTTTTTCATAAATTGTTTTCATAACATATTATCCCAAGCTGGAAAACTCTTTGATGTTCTGCAGTGTAAGCAGCTTGAAATGAAGTTGGGTCAGGATAAAATAAATGACTTAATTCAATTTGTCGAAAATCATCGTAACGATGAACATTATGAAAAAATCGTTCAAGAAACAATGGGCGACATTGCACAACCAGATGACTCGGGGCCTCCTCCCAGGAAAAGAGTCAGGGGGAAGACAAATGAACTATAAAGCGACGTATTTCGAAATAATTGACAACATTTTAGTGTCGTTAAGAGAGCGATTTGCTTGCATTCAGGAATTCACATTTTTTGAATTACTTGATGTGAACAAGTTTGAAATGTTTGCTCATTCATTTCCTACGCAACATGTAAACGCTTTACAAAGTAAATACCCAGATATCTTTGATTGCAAATCCTTGGTGAACGAACTGAAATATATGTATAATGACAGTGACTTTAAAAAATGCAAGTCAGTCACTGTTATTTTAGAGTTAATTCATAAACTAGATTTGTTGTCTGCTATGTCTGAAAGTGTTAAGCTAATTCAACTTTTGCTGACCATCCCTGTAACATCAGTTGCCAATGAAAGAAGTTTCTCAACCTTAGACAGAATTCGATCATATTTGCGATGCACAATGGCTCAAGAACGGCTGTCATCCCTGGCTCGCATTTCGATCGAAAAACAAATACTGAATGACTTGGAAAGCAAAAAGTAGCTACACGACAAGATTTTACAGGAATTTGCTATAAAACCAAGACGCTTGGAATTTATGTTTAAATAAAGTAAGTTCATGGTTTATTTTTTATTAAATTATGTAAATATTTTATTTATGATTCATTGCATGTATACCGTATATTTCTGTTCATGCTGGTTCTTTAAATTGTTTTGGTAAAAATTTGTACTGAGCCCGAGTAACTAGAGTCGCCACTGATATATATAATTATATATATATATATGGTTCAAATCAGAATGGTCCATGAGATAACTTTAATAAAATACACAGAACTAATGTGCATGAAACAAGGGACTCTTTTGCTAAATCCACTCCAGCCCAAATAAGTAATAGTAAATGGCAAGTAAGAAAGTCTTTTCTTTTCATAATGGAAGCCCAACGCGGGTCAGTATAAAAAAAAAAAAAAAAATTAATATATATATATATATATATATATATATATATATATATATATATATATATATATATAATATTATATATATATATATACTGCTGAAAAACTTTGCTTGAAATCCGGCCAATTAAACATTATAATATTATATATATATATATATATATATATAGTTCTAACAATATACTAGTGTCTTCGACATATTTTAATTATTTTAATTATTTTTAATTTAATTTTAATAAGTTGTAATTATTTATATTTTAATTTATATTTTAATGAGCTGTAATTATTTATATTTTAATTACAATTCACTTTTGTTTTTTAGACAATATTAAACAATGTTTTAATTTCGATAAAATTTCGAACGAAAAAAAAAAGATTTTTGAAATTTTCATTCATTTCATTTTGCCATTTCAGTTTTGGAATTGGCTCCACCTTTCTTCCCGATTATTGAGACAATTTGCGTTCCTCAGTGGGTATAACCGTTTCCTTATAAGCGAAGTGAAGACACTGAGGCCGGGGGTTCAGTTCCCGCTAGTGTTGATAATAATAATCTAGCAGTTAGCGCAATGGGGCACATTAGTTTCGCTTGAGCGCTGTGCCTGTTTCTGGCCCTTCTGACTGATTAATATGTGTATATATATATTAACGCACAATATACCTCACACTATACATATATATGAACTTTCTTCTAACTCCTTTAGCTGCAAATACCTGTTTCAAATAACTGTCGGACCCTATTCGAATTTAGGGCCTGGGGATGGGGGGGGGGGGGGGGGGGATGGCTTCGAATTAAATCCAGCTAACATTTATTTACACCCTTCCCTCCCCTTCCCCCCCTCCCACCTCCCCATCATGGACTTCCCACCCCTTCCACACGATCAACCAATCTATCCGTCTATCTTTCTATCTTTTACGTGAACCCATCAACCTTCTCCCAGCAACGCCATGTTTTACCCTCATTCTTTCTTTCTCTTCTCATCGGGCGTCTTGCGCGAACTTTTCTTCTTCTGTTTCTTTAGAATATACTTGTTTATTCATATATTCTTTTGACGCGATGATCAAAGCTATATCTTTTCCTTCTGTCGGTTCCTCTCAGAGAGTAGAAAAAGGGGGTGGAGGAAAGACCCCTTCGGTTCTTGACATCGTTTCAAAACATGTAATAGAATAATACATTAGGAAAGCGATATAAACCAGCGACTTATGTATTTAAACCTGAATTATTTAAAGGGCGAAAGAAGCTTACTTAACTCTTTTATATATATATATATATTGGAGAGAGAGAGAGAGAGAGAGAGAGAGAGAGAGAGAGAGAGAGAGAGAGAGAGAGAGAGAGAGAGAGAGAGAGAGAGAGAGAGAGAGAGTTACAAGGAGTTACAAGGAAAAGAAGTACCTCAAAAGGCCTTGCGGCCCATACCGAGGAGGTACTAATGGCAACGGGTGCCAGGGAAAATTTTGTGAAAGTTTATTTTTCTTTCAACTATCCTAGCAGTAGTAGAAAACTGGATTGAAAAGTAGAAGGCTCTCTCCCCACCCTCCGCTCCCTCCCTCTAGAGAGAGAGAGAGAGAGAGAGAGAGAGAGAGAGAGAGAGAGAGAGAGAGATGATGTGTTTCCCACTTAATTTTCCACTAAAGCTTTCTTTTGTTCCTCCCCAGTTGTGATCTAACTTACATACTGCAGAACAATATTTTGCCAATTTTAAATTCTCGTCGACTTTAAACAATGAAAAGATGAATATAAAAAGCCCTTCATAAAGTAGACATTAAAAATATCGATAAAATTAATGATGTTCATTACTAGTTATTGTTCGTTGTTTACAATTTTAGATTGTTCGTCGCAGTTTTTGAGGCCCTGTTCATAAAGGTTCATACGAAAAGGTACAAAGAAGTTAAATATTATAATCTGCCCATTAATTATATATATATATGTTACAGTCAATGTCTAAAATCAGGCAATTTGTAAATGACTGAAATTTTAGGCAATGTATCAAATTGTGATACACACAAAATGTAACCTAACCTAATGAATTATTAGGCAACATATTAGGAAATATCAGTGGACATGCATATGCAGCATTACCAGAAAAGTTAGGTTAGGTTTTGTGTGTATCACAATTTGACACATTGCCTAAAATTTCAGTCAATTTACAAAATGCCTGGTTTTAGACATTAACTGCAGCATATATATATATATAATATATATATATATATTATATATACGTACACGTACATATAATAAAAACTGGACTTTGTGGAAATATTGCCAAAAGGAGATGATATATATATATATATATAATATATATATATATATATATATATATATATATATATATATATATATATACATATATATATACATATATATATATATATATATATATCATCTTCCTTTGGCAATATTTCCACAAAGTCCAGTTTTTATTTTTTATTTCATTAACAAAAAAAAAAATTATTATCAAAGAGAATAAATAAATTGATAAAAAAAATGTATATTTTGAAAGTAAATATTGTAATTATATAATTTTTATCGTTGTAATGATTTTAACATAAATAATTACGAAATTGGATTATTTATTTTATTTCATTTGATCCCCTACACTTTAGGCTTTACTGGGCTCTCAAATTAATTAGAAATAAAATACATGGAATATAATTCACGTTAAAATTACGATTAATAAACGAAACGAACTAATAATAGTGAGGGTCAGGGGTTCGAATCTTGATAGTGCTACTGATAATAATCCGAGAGTTAGCTCAGTGGAGCGCATTATTTGGCCAAAGCGCTGCCCCAGTTCTGGTTTTCTGATGATTGTTATCCTCACTTAATTAACCTAACTTTAACTAACCCAACATAATTTTACCTATAATCTAACCTAAATCCAAAAAATTTACATTTTTATGCGAAATCCCAACATTTCTAATTCCAGCAGTTTGTCAGGTTAGGTTATGCCCGTTATTGAAAGTTTCCGGTGCCAGCACGTTCAGGATTTTGAATGTTGGGAATGGGGGGCTTCTACAGGACCCGATAGATTATTCCATCAACAAAGTGCCCCCCTATCCCCAAAAAAAGAACATCGTAATTGAAAGAACAAAAAATCCTTCTTCACAAAATCGTGCCTACTGTAAATTTTAAAATTCGAATTGATAAGAATTATCCGTTATCAGACGATAAAAGCGGATGACGTCAAAAGCCAACTTGTAAATCCAGTAAAATCCATTTTCATCCATTTTCCATCCTTCTCAATTGGTTGTTCGACGTATCTTTAAAGCAACAAGGAAATAAATGGACACACAAAAAAATATATTTGGTTCCATTAACCAAATACAATAGTTGTACTAACCATATTTTAAGTCCCTACTAGAACAATAAGGGTATAGTTGGTGAAATCATCGCATAGTTTAGTTAATCATTTGGGTTGACAAGTAAATGTACCATGTACGTGTGTTGTAACCACGGTTGACAAGTAGTTGTTCGAAGTAGGTGGTTGTAACCAATTATTTTTTTCTATGACAACATTATACTTGTTGTTTTTTCACCTCGTTTGTTCATGCTAAAATTCTTTTCTTGAAAACTAATAGATTTATAGGCGTAAATGGTAGCCTCCATAGCTCAGTGGATAACATCAATTCCCTATAAACGAACTGAAGACACTGATGCCACTTAACAATAATCCAGGAATTAGCGCAATGGGCCACGTTCGTCTGTCATGAGCGATGTGCCAGTTTCTGGCACTCCTGACTAGTAATTATTATTATTAATTATTATTATTATTATTATTATTATTATAAGCATAAAACGAATACCCCGCTATAAATTATGATTATTGGCTTCAATTAACCCTTTAATGCCCAGCGGCACTTTAGTGATTTTGTGGCAACTAATGCCAGACGATTTTATACAGCCTCAAAAAAGACTCTTGGGCATAAAATGGGTTAAATGAATTCTCAGAATGACTTCAGATCTTTTTTCTATTTATTAATTTTCATTTTAATATTTGCCTTCAAATATTTTTTTTTCTATTTACGCGTCTCCAGTTACAGTTACTCGCACGGAGCGCATTACAACCGTAATAAAATTTAACATTATTACATGTAATGCATTTAAACTGTAAATTACGAAACAGTAATAAATTTTGCCCCAAAGAATGCAATATCGAATTCCGTTACTGTAGCGCGTAACTGTTGGTTGTTGGTTGTGCGTGTAGCGGGCGATCATACAATACATTTATTTAAAAAAAACACACATACTTATTACGGTTCCCGAAAGAATAGTCGTAAAAGTTCTCACCAAATCAGCCTCAAACGGGCAAATTTGACTACAGTCTCACGTACCACTTCCGAGGTTTAAGGCGGCAAATTGCTCCCATAAAAAGTCGAGTATGAAACAGAAAAACCGTAATAAGTCTTCGGGTTTTACACTGTTTTTTTAATGCCAAGAGAAAGCCCCCTCTAAATAAACAAAGTTTGAATTTGTTTAACATTCATGAATGAATTCTTCCAAGTACGTTTGAGACTGCCAATGGCGGGGAGATAATATATATATATGAACAGGCGCTTACATATATACACGCGTGCAAGGGGATTAATACTGGATTTAAGAGTGTATGTTGGGTTTCTAATGCATACTAATTATTATTATTATTATTATTATTATTATTATTATTATTTGTAATGGTTATTACATAGTCGCTTCTTGTTTCTCATTTAATTTGTTTTGACTTGTTTTAACTTGTTTAGACTTGTTTCCATTGTTTTAACTTGTTTTTTTTCTTTGTATTTTAACTCGTTTTAATTCGTTTTTCATTTGTTCTTATTGTTTTTCCTTTTTATTTATTTGTTTTCATTTCGCTTTTACTTGTTTTAAGTACTTGTTTTAACTTATTTTATAACTTGCTTTACTTCCGGTGAAATAGCAAATATATATAATATATATTATATATATATATATATATATATATATATATATATATATATATATATAATATAACCTTTGGTTAGCTTCCGCCCGATTTGTTCATTCTGACGAAGATCAAGCTTTTCACTATATATATATATATAGTTCCTAGGTGGTGCAATATACAGGGTGTCCCAGAATTAACTATCTATTTCAATGAAATCGGACAAATTTTTTAAAAAACACACTTTTATTTATGTTTATCATGTTTAATATGTGTTAAAAAGTATAAATTTCTAAATTTTTTCATAATTTTATTTTCATAATTTTTTCATAGTTTTTCATAGTTTTATTTCATTCTCTTTCAGAACCCTATTAATAATGAATACACAAGAACGCATCTTTGTTGTAACATCCCGTATCAAAGGAATGCAATGTAATGAAATCAGAGAAAAATTACAAGAAGATTCCACAGAACCGGTCCTACAGACAAAGCGATTCGTGAACTTGTGAACAAATTTAAAAGAACTGGATCCGTACACGACGAGGAGGGAAGAGGACGCCCAAGGACAGCACGTAACAGTACCGAACAGGTACGACAATTGTTTGAGGATGAACCAACAACTTCGGTTAGGGAGGCCGGTCGAAGACTCAACATATCCAAGACAACAGTTCATAGAATCTTGCGTTCGACACTGATGAAAAAGGCTTTGATACGGGATGTTACAACAAAGATGCGTTCTTGTGTATTCATTATTAATAGGGTTCTGAAAGAGAATGAAAATAAAAACTATGAAAACTATGAAAAAATTATGAAAATAAAAATTATGAAAAAATTTAGAAATTTATACATTTTTAACACATATTAAACATGATAAACATAAATAAAAGTGTTTTAAAAAATTTGTCCGATTTCATTGAAATAGATAGTTAATTCTGGGACACCCTGTATACTTATTTTGTGTGATGTGAGTTCGAACGACCCCTCTGCAGCATCCCGCCTCATTTGCTGGATTTGGTGAAGGAGGGAATTGCTCTCTGATCTCCTCCTACCCTCGTAGCCTGCCACCATGGTTGGTCAGGGACTTTCCACAGGAATCTGTCCACTGGTTCTTGAAGTTATTCAGGTCGGTGTGCTGGAGATTCCTTACTTCTCTCTGTAGGGCATTGAAAAGTTGGGCCTCGTATTTTGAGGGTATTTTCCATCCTCGTTTCATGGCCGTCTGTCCACAGCAGTTGGGACTGTACAAAATCTGCCTCTTCTCTCATTCCAGTTTTGTTTCTATTTCATTTCTAAGGTTAGACACAAAGTCCTCAAGTATTTCCATATGTATAATTATTGTGTACCGCTCGCGCCTTCTTTCGAGAGAGTAAAGTTTCAGGGATTGTAGTTGAGACCAATAGTCCTCACCTTCCGTTTCTTCTATCTTAGACGTAAAAGTCCTTTGTATAGCTTCAATGTTCGCAATGTCTCGTTTTCTGTATGGGCTTGTGAGTACTGGGCAATCCTTAATTATTGGTAAGACTAGGCTCTTCCATAATTTGAGCATGAAGTTTGCTTTTTTTGCTGCGGAAGCTCCTCCAGATGATTCCCATTATTTTTATAGCCGTTGTAATTTTGATGTTGTAATGGTAGTGTTCTCTGAATTCTGGATCCGACGACATTATTACTCCAAGATCCATGACTTGTAGATTTGGTGTTATCCGTTTGTCTTGCAGAGTTTTGTACCTTTTATTCTGCAGCTCCTTGTTATTACCATATCTTAGAAGTTGGAATTTTTCTTCGTTGAACTTCATATTTTTGTCTTCTTCCCACTGAAATAATGCTTCAATGTCGGTTTGTAATTTTCTTAGGTCACCTTCGTTCACTATTTCCTTACATATCTTTGTGTTATCTGCGAAAACTGATAACAATACTGCCCTTAATATCTGCATCAATATCTGCAATCATTACAGTATTATGAACAGCAAGGGAGCTAGTACTGTTCCTTGTGGGACAGAGCTCACGACTTCCGGGACTTCCGATTTAACTCCGTTTACCACCACTCTTTGGTTCTTTGCGTCAAGAAGTTAGATATCCATCTTCCTAGCTTTCCAGTAATTCCTGTATTCTTAAGTTTGTGTGCTATGATTCCATGGTCACATTTATCGACGGCTTTAGCAAAGTCAGTATATATTACATCTTGTTTTGTCCTCGACACAATGTTTCCAATATTTTCCTGGTGGTCTAGTAGCTGTGATAGGCATGATCTTCCAGCCCTGAAGCCATGTTGATTTGGGTTGTATAGGTCGTTTTCTTGTAGTTAGTAGGTAGTTTTGCCTCTAATTATACGTTCAAAGCACTTTATAAGGTGTGAGGTGGGAGCCACTGGCCGATAATTCTTGGGCATGCTCTGTTACCACCTTTAAATAGGGGGGTAATGTTCGCGTTCTTAAGGGGGAGTGGAATTGTCCTGTGTCGAGTGATTTCCTCCATAGTTAAGTAAAGCGGTTTGGCAATACGCTCTTTACATTTCTTCATCAACGTGTATATATATTCCCTGACGAGGCGTACTTCTGAATACACGAAAGGCCTTGGAATCATTTTTCTTTTTTTCTGTGGGTTTGCATCATTCATTCATTCACGTGTTTAATTTTTGTGAAATTATCCCATATATATATATATGCGGCTCGGTGGTGTAGTGGTTAGCGTCGGGACTACGAATCCATCGGCCACGGGTTCGAGACCGGTGACGGCAGCCGGCGCGCAACAAAACCCAGCTGTTTCCTTCCACACGATAAGAAAGTGGTTGGTAAATAAATCGGTACCCTGAGTGGCCTTGTGATTAAGACGCTGAGCTGCTGGTTATATATAGTTCCTCGGTGGTACAGTGGTTAGTATCGTTGATACAAATCCACCGGCAAGGGTTCGATTCCCGGTTGAAAGCAGTCGGCGGCAGCAAATAAACAGTTCATCCTTTATACAATAAAAATTGGTAGATAAATGGGTACCCGGGTACACTGGGCTGCTGATCGGGAGGTCATGAGATCGAATCCGGACTTTGCAATTTCTGATCACCGTGGTGGGTCGTGATTCGGATTCCACGTTAAGCTGTAGCAACAAGCTTGACCTTCTTCAAAATTAACAATTCGGCGGAAGCAAACCTATGGTTAACCAAGGTTACGTATATCAATAAATAAACTTAAAAACTTTCTTTTAGTTAAAAATAGAAAAGAAATTTAATTTTAAAAGAAATACTATTTTATACATTTTAATGATCTTGTCTTTGTAATATTTATATATTTAAATATTATTTTCTTTTTAGCCAATTTTTAATATCAAAACACAGTATTTATATATATATATATTTTTACTCAATAAAATCATTAAAACGTGGGAAAATACTGATATATATATATATATATATATATATATTATATCATATAATATATATATATATATATATATCTATATATATATAATATATATAAATTCTGTACCGATTTATCGATTTGTTGTACCTGGTATTCACGCATTAAAACCAAGCTTACTTATCCTCTCGTCTATTGTTAAATTCGCAGCCATCCCCTTCGTAATTAATGCGAAGGGGAAACCAACCAACTCGATTCCAAATATATTGAATCAATAAATCTGTTATTATTATCGACTTTTATTATCAAATATAAAAAATAAATATAAATAAACCGAAAGTGTCTATTTACTTTTGTCAATATTTTAAATTGAATTAAATTTTTATGCAGAAAACCGTTTCGATCAAACGTGTGCCAATTTCGGTTTAAATTTGGTTTACTGGATTTTTGCGTGTAATTTGGTAGTCATAAAAGATGGAAAAAGAAGTTTTGGCATATTTTATTTCTAAAATTTGTTTTTATTGTAAAGTCCAAGCGCTGAATCCGCCCCCTCTAGAATGTAAAAAATAGGATCTGTATAATATAAAATTTTATATAATGTCTATGTGCGTATGCATGAGTGTAGTATGTGTATGTGTGTATGTATGTAGTGTATGTGTGCATGTATGTATGTATGTGGCTGGCGCCCGTAGTTCACTCTCGATAACGAAATAAAAATATTGAGGTCGGGGTTCGATCCCGATAGTGCCGGTAAAACTAATTTGGAAGTTAGAGGAATGGGCCGCATTAGTCTTGCCTGAGCGCTGCTGCGCCAATTTCTCTCTTTCCAAGCTGATACTATTAAGTATTTTATATACGAGTTAAGTTTGTATTTACATACGCTTTCGCGGCCATCCTCCCCTCTTATCTTATTCCTCCTCTCACTCTCCTCATATCTCTCTTTGGTCCAAACTATCTCTCTCTCTCTTTTTTCTTTTTTTTTCCCCCTGGTAATGTTTCGGCGGCAAAACTTTCCTTCAGTGCAAGCAACATGTCCCTCATTTTGAGTTGAGTTTTTTCGCAAAAGTTCAAATTAGGAAAGTTAGAAAATATGTATCGAACAGAGGAAGGGAAAATATCAGTAGTCACCATATACAGAGGAAAAGCTTAAATAAGCTATGAAGTCCCTCTAATTAATTCTTCAGTGGACATAAATAAATGCACGAAGCTAAAATGGGGGGTGTTTTTTGGAACGTTATACATATGTTGTGTGATATATGTTAAACTTATTGGGTATATCTGTGATATCTTGTGTTTGAGGAAAGAGAGAGAGAGAGAGAGAGAGAGAGAGAGAGAGGAGAGAGAGAGATGAGAGAGAGAGAGAGAGAGAGGGAAGAGAGAGAGAGAGAGAGAGAGGAGAGAGAGAGAGAGAGATTCCATAAGCTTATACTGAAGTTGTACGTGTGTTAGCATTGCCTGTGTGTTAGCACTTGTACTGTCTACATTTATAAAACTGACCTAAATCTTGGTGTTTTCCAATTTAGACGAGTAGCGAATTGACGTTTCTACAATGTATTCATATGCTCTGTTCTGTTGAAGAAACCTTTGTTGAAAATTTATAGCTCAAACTTGATTTTGAATGAATGCTTTATATTTGTTTGCAATATGAAACATTGATATACTCAAAAAGGAATGCAAGTTAAAATTGCATATTTCAAGCTCTCTCTCTCTTCTCTCTCTCTCTCTCTCTCTCTCTTATATATAATATATATATATATCTACATATATATATATATATATATATATATATATATATATATATATATAATATATATATATATATATATATATATATATTATATGGTATTCATATATTAAATAAAAGAGTTATTTTCATTATTTAATTAAACGCTGAAGGGATTTGGATTTTTTAAAAACATAATTAATTTGAGGTCTGTAGAGACTTCACGAAAATAAAACTAATTATGGGATGGAGTACCCCGATTAAAGGGTACAAAACAGCGCCCTTCTAACATAAAAAAGGGGGGGTGAAGGAGCTCTTTTAAAAAATTTAAAATATAATCCAAAATTTGAGACCAAAAGAAAAAAAAAATTATTTTGTTTTATATATATTAATTAACTAATTGTTAAGTCTTATACTTGTTCCAAGAGTTAATTATAAGCACACCGGACAAAAAATTAGTCACCCCTAATAGCACCGATAGTAGGAAGTTCAAGGTCACACAGAGGGCGCCTGATGTAGCATTGGTAAGTGACAAGTAGCGGTGACGTAGCACACAGGATCAGATCTGTTTCGTGAGGTGGTAAGAACAAAGTGTGTTGGATATAGTCTGCAAAATGGGTCGTGAGGCAGACGTTACTCAGTGGCAAAAAGGAGCCATCGTGTTTGGCAGAGCCCACGGACACAAAATGTCTGAAGTAGCCCAATTTGTTGGCTGTTGTGTCAACGCGTACTGTCAGCGAGTTTACAAAGAGTGGTGTAGTTCGCAATCAAACTAACAATCGACGCGTAACTGTGGCCGGAAAACAATTCTCGACAATAGGAACCGCCGCCATGTTTCTCGTCTAGTAACTGCAAATCGTTTTCAAACCAGAGAACAATTGCTCCAAGAAAACCAATGAGGTTCTCAGCGACCAATTTCCGAAGGACATTGCGACGAGAACTGCATGGATGGACATCTGGAGCAGGGTACACGGAAGAGGCCGCTGTTAACAGCAAGTCACAAATTGGCACGTTATAAATGGGTCAGAGGCACAAAAACTGGACTGCGGCAGATTGGAAACGTGTAATTTGGTCCGATGAGTCCCGTTTTTGTTTGTTCTCCAATGATGGGAGGCGACGAGTACATCGCAGGTCAATGAAGCCTTTAATCCTGAATGCGTCGAAGGTGTTTTCAGGCTGGAAACAGAAAGTGAAGCGCAGGAATAGACACCCACGGACTCTGGCGGAACTTCGGGACCGGCTGATGAACGACTGGCAGTAAATCGATGTCAGTACATGCACAACCTCGTAGAGTCTCTGCCTCGCCGGATTCGTGCGGTTATCAAGGCCAGAGGCGCCGTCCACGATTAAGGTACATTTGAGAGGAGTGACTAATTTTTGTCCGGTGTGCTTAATACACAGTGGTGTAGTGCTGTGGGGAACGCGTGGGACGGCGTTCCCTTAACTTTTTTGGTAGATGGAACGGCGTTCCCTCACTATGTCAAATAAATCGAACTTAAAAATCTCTAACGTCATGAAATTTTAATTCCCACCCCTAGAAGAAATATGAGAAAGAATCATTAACTGTTTCATTTCTTTTAGCTTCGACTGAGGCAATGCTAGCTATAAAGATCTGGTGAAACAGTCACACGGCGTACCAGTTGTTAACTTTTTTTTAGTAATCATTCCATTGGTAGCTATTTTATTGATCGTACTGGATGTCGTATATCTAATGACACTGGGAATACTGCATCTTCAACCTTGGAATATATCCTAATATCCAGTGCATATGACTCAAATATCCGGAAATTGGTCAGATTTAAAAAGATTTCCCGGGGGGGCTACAGTGCCCCCGGACCCCCGCTGTATGGGCTCGCCGCGCTCGCCATTGTCCCTCCGCATCTGAGTAACACTTTCAAAATGCGTTCCCTCATTCTTTATTTAGCACTACACCACTGTATATATATATAGACATGTATAAAAGGGTGAGAAAGGCAGATAAACAGACAGACAGACAGGAGACCAGACAGATAGACGAACAACGAGCAAATACATAACCGTAAAAGACAAGTAGACAGACACAGAAAAGCGATTTGAATATCGGGTTTTCTCCCAATTTGCCTTAATTTACGTCACTTCCTGAATCGTTTCTTGTATCCTTCTTTGTCCATTCCACGCGCCCCCCCCCCCCTTCATTTTAAGGTGCACGGCACACTCATTTACCGGGTCTTTCCCTCCATGAAGCATGCATGCACTTCGCGCGAGCGTTCCTCATCGAAATGGGAACTTAAACGACATTCAAAATAAAAGAAAAATAAGATTAATTTTGCGGATTCAATGAATAAAAATCCTTTCCTTTTATGGACTCCATTTTTGGACTTTTTTTTCGTCGTCCCCAAGATTTCAAGTGAAGTTTATCATTTTCCTTTTCTCATTTGAAACCCGAAAATTCAAACTCACAAACTCTTTATGTACCTCCCAACTTCCTCCTCAGTCCCTGCCATCACCGATATATATATATATATATGTGTGTGTGTGTGTGTGTAATATTTTTATAATTTATTTACATATCTCCCCCTATCTATGTATTTGCATGAGAGAGAGAGAGAGAGAGAGAGAGAGAGAGAGAGAGAGAGAGAGAGAGAGCGAGAGAGAGAGAGAGAGAGGAGAGAGAGAGAGAGAGAGAGAGAGAGACCGTTACAAGGGGTTATAAACCGACTCGAGGTGATACCCATAACTTTCCTATACAGCCGCAGGCAAACTCACAAAGAGAAGAATAAGCATTGCAGAAAAGCAAGGAAACTTTCCCCTCACCCTCACATTCCACATTCCTCCCCAAATAGGGCAGCTTTGGAAAAAAAAAAAAAGATAGTCAGCAATTTGCAAAGGCAAAACTGCAGATAAATTTTATGGAACAGATGGGCACTGGAAATACAGAAATATAGCTATAATCACATTCTATATATATATATATATATATATAATATATATATATATATATATATATATACACACACACAGAGTGAAGCTCATAAGTATTCGTACAGAGAAATAATTCAGTATATTCGTCCTTATCTTTTGCACCATGCATAAGATATTATGAAAAGAAGTTAATCGTTCGTTTGGAAAAGTTTAACAAATTAAAAAAAAAGTAGCTTAACTCCAATATATGATGTAAAACATCAAAGAATTTTAGGAAAATAAAAAAAAAAGACGTTAAAATGCAAAAATTTTCGTACATTTATTTACTTACAAAATTATTTAGTACTTTGTGTGTTCAACTTTTGCTTGAATAACTTCAATGATTCGTTTTGGTTATTTCTCTACAAGGTTTGGACATCTTTCAGTAGAAATTTTAGCTCATTCTTCTAAAGAAAATTGTTGCAATTCATTCAGATTCGAAGGGTTTCTCTCGCGGACAGATTTTTTTCAAATCAAACCATAAATTCTCGTTTAAATTGAGGTCTGGGCTTTGACTGGGCCACTCAAGAAGCTTGAAATTCTTTTGTTGAAGTCATTTCATGGTGCTTTTACTTTTATGCTTTCGAGCATTATCTTGTTGCAGTACTCAACTACTGCGACCCATTCGCAACTCCCGAACTGAAGGCAATACATTTTCTTCTAAAATTTCCGGATATTTCTTCGAATTCAAGATTCCATTGATGACAACAAGCTTTCTTGGACCAGAAGCACTACAGTATCCTCAAAGAAGCAAACTACCATCATTGTTTAACCGTAGGCAGGATGTTTTTTTCCCTCGAATGCAGTATTTGATTTTCGCCAAACATACTGTTGCTCGTTGTTAACGAACAATTCAATTTTGGTCTCGTCTGTCCAGAGAACTTTCTTCTAGAATGCAAATCCATCATTTTGATGATCCTTGGCGTACTTTAAACTAGCTTCTTTGTGCGCTTTTCGTAGCAGAGATTTTGTTCGTGCAACTCTTCCATGCAGACAGTGGCGTATCTAATCAGCTGCTTTGGTTTATCGCCCTTATTCATATATATATATATATATATATATATATATAACGTAAAGAACGACGCTTTGTATAGGAGAATATTCCGCGCAAGATGAGAGCGAAAGAACGAAAGAAATGAAAAAATGAGGTAACCACCCGGGAATCGAACCCGGGATCTTCCGATTGCCGGTCAGATATGATAACCATTACACCACGGGCCTCACAATCATGTCGTAATTCCTCTACATGCGCGCAGAAACCAATGCCCCAAAGGGGCACCTCCCGCATGCCGTAACATTATATACATTATAACTGCAAACACGCAGTATAATTAACGTAAAGAACGACGCTTTGTATAGGAGAATATCCACCAAGATGAGAGCGAAAGAACGAAACAAATGAAAAAATGAGGTAACCACCGGGAATCGAACCCGGGATCTTCCGATTGCCGGTCAGATATGATAACCATTACACCACGGGCCTCACTCAATCAAATGTCGTAATTCCTCTACATGCGCGCAGAAACCAATGCCCCAAAGGGGCACCTCCCGCATGCCGTAACATTATATACATTATAACTGCAAACACGCAGTATAATTAACGTAAAGAACGACGCTTTGTATAGAATATTCCGCGCAAGATGAGAGCGAAAGAACGAAACAAATGAAAAAAATGAGGAATTACGACATTTGATTGAGTGAGGCCCGTGGTGTAATGGTTATCATATCTGACCGGCAATCGGAAGATCCCGGGTTCGATTCCCGGGTGGTTACCTCATTTGTTTCGTTCTTTCGCTCTCATCTTGCGCGGAATATTCTCCTATACAAAGCGTCGTTCTTTACGTTAATTATACTGCGTGTTTGTATATATATATATATATATATATATATATATATATATATTAAACACGTTAATAAAGAACACAAATGAAATAGTTAAATAAACGTAGACATGACTATCGTACTCACCAAAATAAGGCCGAGATTGCGTGTCCAGAACGATAGAGGCGCGAGTGGGAAACAGGCTTGAAGTAATTGTAATTGGAGCTGAATGCAAGTAATTACATCATTTTGTATAATTGTAATTGTAATTGACCTCCTCTTAAGATAAAAAGTAATTGTAATTGTAATTGCCATTTGAGTTTGGTTCAATTACAATTACGTGACAATGAGGGAATAGGGACAAATCGATTCGTCATCTGATTTTGGGAGTGTTGGAAATGTCGGGCTGCACGGCCACTTCATCGCCGTCAGAGAGAGTATTCAACATAGCAGGAAATTTTTCACCCCCAACAGTGCGCAGCTGGGAGCTGCGTCCTTCCGGGGACTTCTGCTGATAAAATGTAACCGAGAGATATATAAGCAGTTCTCGTGTTTGGATTGTAATTAGTGAAACTGGAAGTCTTTATTTAGATGCCATATATAGTGATCCAGCATATACCTAAGATTCTTGTTTTATGAATAACTCGTGTGTTACACCAATTTTACTTAATCTTAACCAAAAGTAAAATGTGGTTTTTACAGTATGTATGTTTATATAACTGTTTATGTGGCTTTATAAACATTGTTTTATTAAGCTCAACTTACGCTCTCTTGACTCTTCTTGTTTGCTGTTACTGGAACATTAGTTTGAAAGTTAGATTAATATTTAATGAAACGTAATAATGAGTTATGGGTACTTAGTATTAAGGGGTCCACCACATATTGATGATTGGTTAGGTTAAATTGTAATATTTTCGTTAGTTGAAAATTTCTAATACATCATATTTTTTAAATAGCAATATTTTTTTTAAATATTTTTTTATACAATTTTCTGAAAAAAATTAATTTTTTTAGGCTTATTCATGATGAAAATTTGGGATCTACCAAAAAGTGAAGAAGATGCGATCTCATTTTTGCAAGCTAAAGAAATTCTACCTGCTGAACGTATATGCGAAAAAGGTCACAAGATGAAGCTGTACTTTGGGGAAAGAATTCAATGGTGCTGTAATATTTGAAGTTGCCGTAGTGGAGCAAACATGCGCGTTGGGAACTGGTTTATGGGATCACGGCTTCCTTTTGTAATAAATATTTCAAAAAATATTGCTATTTAAAAAATATGATGTATTAGAAATTTTCAACTAACGAAAATATTACAACTTAACCTAACCAATCATCAATATGTGGTGGCCCCCGTTAATAGGTAAGTACCGAGTTATGTTTAGTCTATTCATACAACCAACTACTGATAAAATCTTTTAAAATTCTTCACTCCTAAAGTGAATGGACAAAGTGTTAAATAATTTTTGCAAGTAAATGTACGAAAACTTTTGCATTTTGACCCCTTTTTTTTATTTTTCCTCAAATTCCTTGATGTTTTACATTATATGTCGGAGTTAAACTAATTTTTTACTGTTTGAAATTTTCCAAACGAACGATAAGATGTTCGTAACTATCCTTTGAATGGTACAAAAGATAAGGACGAATATAACTTAAATATTTCTCTGTACGAATACTTTTGAGCGCCATTGTATATGCAATGGTGATCAAATCGATGTACGTAAGATGTCTTTATAAGCAAAACCTACTTCAATTATCGCCGTAAAACTTAGAACATTTGCTCAAGGACATTAGATCACTAACACCAGATCAAGATTACTCTTACATATACTGATGGAGGTGCTAGAAACGACTTTAGGAGGAAGCTTATTCTGGTAATTGACAACCTCGTACGTGAAGAAGTTTCGGCAGATATCCGCATTGCACCGTTTTGGTTCGAGTTTCCAGCCGTTGTTACTTGTCGGATTCGAGTTTAGTGTAAAATGTTTAGAGCAATCAACGATGTTGATCCTCTTCAGATGCTTAAATACTTGGATAAGCTTGCCTCTATCTTCTAAGCCGACTCTGCTCTAAGGAATATACTGTGGGTTAAGATGGGCGAGACAACGATATTATGATTTGTGACGGACAGATGGATTGAATTAGTTTAGACCCTCTGGCTTGAACATTTTCAAGCCTTTGTATATCTTTTCACAAAAATTGGGACCAGAACTGCACAGAGTACTCGAGATGGGACCTAACCAACGCATTGTAAAGAAGGAGGATACTGTCTTTGCTACGATACGAGAATTGCCTTTGGATAAGACTCAATATTTAAAAAACTTAACTTTTCAGCCTCAACGCAATGTTTGGAAAACTTGAGGTCACTAATTATAAATACACGTCCTAAGTCCTTTACCAAGTTGGTCGTTGGAACTTACTTCCTGTCTATGCAGCGACTAGTTAACACATCCGTTACTAGTCCCTGTATGCATCACTTTACATTTGTTTACGCTGAAAGAAAGTATTTGCCAAGTGGTTGACCACTCAGGAAGTCGATCTAAGTTCTTTGAAGATTAGTACACCTTTCGCGCTGCCTATTAGGAACCTAACTTGGTGTCTTCTGCAAATTTTAAAATAGTGCTTAATATACCTATATCTCTGATATTTATGTAAGTATAAAAGGAGAGAGAGAGAGAGAGAGAGAGAGAGAGAGAGAGAGAGAGAGAGAGAGAGAGAGAGTTACAAGGAGTTACAAGGAAAAGAAGTACCTCAAAAGGCCTTGCGGCCCATACCGAGGAGGTACCAATGGCAACGGGTGCCAGGGAAAATTTTGTAAAAGTTTATTTTTCTTTCAACTATCCTAGCAGTAGTAGAAAACTGGATAGAAAAGTAGAAGGCTCTCTCCCCACCCTCCGCTCCCTCCCTGCCAGAGGCAGGTACGGAAAAGGTTGAAGAAAATACCTTGACCCTGGAAAAGTAGCCAAGGAAATTTTACAGGAAAGTGGAGAATATATAAATAGCTCTATTTAGCTTGCTCACAGAGACACCGAGCAAGCGAACTCCTGCAGAGTTTTCTGAGGTTTTAATCTTAAACTATGAGTGTGTTGAGTACTTTGTTCTAGCCTATTTTTAAACAGATTTACACTGACTGGAAACAACCTCTGAGGGAAGTTGGTTCCAGATATTAACTATTTTATAGGAAAAGAAATTTCCGCAGACTGACGGAAGGGATCAACTTTGTGGCCCTCGCCTGCACTCGCTCCAGCCTCTCAATATCTTTCCTGAGGGTGGGCGACCAGAACTGCACAGCATACTCCAGGTGCGGCCGAACAAGGGAATTGTACAGTGAGAGCACAATCTCCTTGTTCCGAAACTGAAATTGCCTCCTGATATAACCCAATAGTTTCTGGGCTTTCTTTTCCACCTCTACGCACTGTTTCGTAAACTTAAGGTCGCTGCTAATTAGCACCCCAAGTCCTTTTCTAAATCAGTCACCTCGATATTACTACCCAACATCGAGTAGTCCGACTTGGGATTGGCGTAGCCAATGTTCATCACTTTGCATTTACCCAAGTTAAACGGCATTTGCCATTTTTCGGACCACTCTCCTATCCTACCTAGGTCCGCACGCAGTTCCTCGATCGCTTCGGGCGTCCCAACATTGGCCCCAAGCTTGGTGTCATCAGCGAATTTGGCGATCCGACTGATGATGCCACCGTCGATATCATTTGTGTAAATGATAAACAACAGCGGCCCCAAAACGGAACCCTGAGGAACCCCACTAGTGACCGAGGCCCAACCCGAACTAGCACCTTTAATTACAACCCTCTGCCGCCTATTCTTCAGCCAGTTTTCAATCCACCTACCTATTTCCCCACCGATACCCAGAGAGAGAGAGAGAGAGAGAGAGAGAGAGAGGAGAGAGAGAGAGAGAGAGAGGAGAGAGAGAGAGAGAGAGAGAGAGAGAGAGAGAAGAGGAGAGAGAGAGAGAGAGAGAGAGAAGTTTTTGTAATGAGATTCTCGCAGACGCCAAATAAAAACTAAATAAAAACCCTATGAATGAAGTTACGTCGAAAGTGAAACAAAAATTTATTAAAATTCCTTCTTCTTCTTCGCCTCCTCTCGGAGAAAATAAATTCACGGACGCGATAAAAACTTATCTTTTCGTTGACCTCAAAAATTTAGGAATTTTAGGGTACCCGGACACCATCCGGACCTCCAACCCCCTTTCAAAAAGAAAGATATGATAAAAAGGCCACGTTTTTTACGTCTTTGTCATATATCGGGTCTCTTTCTCTCTCTCTGTGTCTCTGTCTGTCTGCCTGTCTCTCTCTCTCTCTCTCTCTCTCTCTCTCTCTCTCTCTCTCTCTCTCTCTCTCTCTCTCTAAGACTTAGATAGAGATAGAGATACAGATACAAAGATAGGAAAAGATATTTCAATAAACTATTAAACTACTACCACACACACACACACACACACACACACACACACACACACACTGTTACGAAACCACGATATGAAACTACGATATTTAACTCTGTGATGCCTTTGGATCAAAAAAGTGGACAATTCTACGCCTGTCAGTGTTACATAATGTCTGACATCTGATTAGTTGTCTTTATTAT
Organism: Bathynomus jamesi; assembly: GCA_023014485.1. Classification (NCBI taxonomy): domain Eukaryota; kingdom Metazoa; phylum Arthropoda; class Malacostraca; order Isopoda; family Cirolanidae; genus Bathynomus; species Bathynomus jamesi. The sequence goes on from JAJOZX010005342.1 coordinate 96,896, forward strand.
ATGGACAAGTACTTCTTGTTCACACATATATGGACAAATTGTGCACCACTGAGAGAATTAAATATATATATAGTATATACATATAAAAATAAGAAATCTTTGCCGAAATTGTGTAAAGGGGTTCGAATCCGTTCATTTATATTAGTAACTTGCCAATTCAAAACCAGGTTAAGTACCTCAGGCACTTAAATGTCAACTTAATCTCAGTAATTTAATTAAGTAAACCCAACCTAACGTAACCTATCTTTAATTATATATCCATTTTCATGATATTCAATGATTTTTCAATAAAACAATGTGTTTGAATCCATGGCGACACCGCTAATAATACAGCTAAACTCACGTTCGTGTCGCAATAACCTCTATGTGTATCCTTAAGATTGTCGCGGTTTCGTAAGATAGTCAAGAATCTTCTAGCGTGACTCCATAGTAAGTGTTTTCATTCTGTGATGTAATGTAAATATTCCCGACTGATGGTTTAGAGAAGACAGCAAATAATAGAGAGCCAACCAGGGGTCGGGTGGGGTACAGCTAATATACAGATGCCCCATGCCCTTTGAGTCGGTGGGTCTGGCACGTTCCCACGTGCTCGTATATAAGAATATAAAAGTGAACTTGGGTTTGTTACGGGGATTCTGGATGGCGTGGTCGACAGAAGCGCTGACTTTGAAACCACGCAACGCGAGTTCAAGTCCCACTAGCTCCTACTTCCTATTTGACTGTCTTTTCACCTTCAATATATATATATATATATATATATAGATATATATATATAATATATATATAATATATATATACATACGTATATGCTTAAAATTTCAAAGTAAATGCAACTTTTACAAAAGGAGATTAAGGGGGATTACACTCCACAAGGCGTATACGCCATTATAGCCATCGTAGTTAGACCGTACCAGATAAGCACTTCATATCGTGAGTTAATTCATTGTTCATTAGAAAATAATCTTTCTTTATGGAATTTTAAAGTTACCCCTTTAAAAGAGGGGGAAACTTATTTAATACATTATTATTTTTATATTTTACAACTAAAATGGGCGAAATTATTCCATAAAAAAGGATTTGTAATTGGGGGGGGGGGGATAGAAGTGAATTATTTTGTCCCTCGAGAAATAAGGTTAAATTAAAAATTATTATTATTATTATTATTATTATTATTATTACTTTTATTATTATAATTATATATTTTTTTTAGGTCCGTTGCAAAATGTGACCGCGGTAATGGAAGGTCAAGTGTTGATGCCTTGCAATATCACTACGAACGTTGAGGACGACCAACCGGTGTTGATCCTTTTCTACCGGAATAACACCGGAACACCGATTTACACGTAAGTAGGACGAAAAAGTGTAAAAAACACACACACACACACACACACCACACACACACACACTCTTCCAGAACATTCATTCCAAAAACCGGTAATTGTTAGTTTAACGGAGCAACAATGTTCACATTTAAATACCTATATATATATATATATATATATATATATATATATATATATATATGAAAATGAAATGAAAGCAGGAGCAGCGACGTTTCGTTCCAATCACTGGAGCATTCTCAAGCTTCATTAAGAAGATTAAGAATGCTCCAGTGATTGGAGCGAAACGTCGCTACTTCCCGCTTTCATTTGCTACATGAAATATCTCAACACTGACCCAAAACCGTAGATTTCGCCGCATATATATATATATATATATATATATATTATATATATATATATATATATATATATATATATATATATATATATATATAATGGAAAATTCTCGTACAGTACAAAAAAAGTTCGGGGGAAAAATCCTTTCGGAGTAAATTCTATTAAAAACCATTATATAAAGTTGGGGAACCCAGCTAGGACTCAACGTCCCGAAAGGAAGGTGGGTAGTTAGTTACTGACCACTCGTTCACTTCCTCAGAAGTTCGACAAAGTGTGAAAGAAACTTCCTTAACTAAATTACAACTATCTCTCAAACTTTCTTTTAAACTACCAGAAAAGAAAACCAAATTTGGGCTTTATAGAGTCTCCGAAAGATCCTTAAAAGAGAGCTCATATATATATATATATATATATATATATATATATATATATGTAAAGAACGACGCTTGTGTAGAAGAACGTTCCGCACAAGATGAGGAGGGAGAACGAACAAATGAAAAATGAGGTAACCACCCGGAATCGAACCCGGGATTTTCCGATTGCTGTAGATATGCTATCCACTACACCATGGGCCTCGATTAATAAGAAGTCGTAATTCTCCTACATACGAGCAGAAACCAATGCCCTGAGGGGGCACCTTCGCATGCCGTACCTATATATACATTTTAACTGCAAACAACACAGTATAATTAATGTAAAGAACGACGCTTGTGTAGAAGAACGTTCCGCACAAGATGAGGAGGGAGAACGAACAAATGAAAAATGAGGTAACCCCCGGGAACCGAACCCGGGATCTTCCGATTGCCGGTCAGATATGCTATCCACTACACCACTATCCCGGGTGGTTACCTAACTTTTCATTTGTTCGTTCCCCCTCCTCATCTTGTGCGGAACGTTCTTCTACACAAGCGTCGTTCTTTACATTAATATACTCTGTGTTGTTTGCAGTTAAAATGATATATAGGTACGGTATGCGAAGGTGCCCCCTCAGGGCATTGGTTTCTGCTCGTATGTAGGAGAATTACGACTTCTGATTAATCGAGGCCCATGGTGTAGTGGATAGCATATCTGACCGGCACTCAGGAGATCCCGGGCTCGATTCCCGGGTGGTTGCCTCATTTTCATTTGTTCGTTCTCCCTCCTCATCTTGTGCGGAACGTTTTTCTACACAAGCGTCGTTCTTTACATTAATTATACTGTGTTGTTTGCAGTTAAAATATATATAATATATATATATATATAGAGAGAGAGAGAGAGAGAGAGAGAGATATGTATCACGTCAGGAAGTGAAAGGAATCGCTCGCTCGCGAAACCAATTTTCATCACACAATAGCGGCCCAGGGGTGGGCAACCTTTTTAAGTGAGCGTGCCAAAATCGTCAAATCTTTGATGCAAAAGTTAATCTTACCATTTTTAGCAGAAAACATTAAGTTAAAATATAAAACTCAGCGAAGAATTTGGATATTTATTTATTTTAATTTTTTTTAAGGTGAGCCCTGGGAATCGCGTGCCGGAAAAAAGTCGTTGGCGTGCCACGTTTGGCACGCGTGCCAAGGGTTGTCCACGCCTGCAATAGCCTATATATATATATATTATATTGTATAATATAGTCTACGTATTATAATACCGTTTTCTTTTTTATTTAAGGGTAAACTATTTATTTATTATTTTAAAGGGTAAATTAAAAATACCTTTCCGTAACAATGCTTGCAAGCAGAAGAGATGAAAAAGAATTGAATAAAAATGCTTCTTATTCTAAGATACACAATATTAAAAGGAGAAAGCAAATAAAGCCAAATTACACCACCCCACCCCCCCATATCAGCACCCCTCCCCAGCGAAATTTTTTTTTGTTTGATTCCAAAGATTTTTTATTGTGTATTTGTTTACTTTTTTCGCTTCTTTTATTGCTTTAGAACCTTCTCACGTTGTCTCGCTGAGATATTTACCTCCACACCAAATCCTCACCCTAGAAGGAGGTTCCACCCCTCTTCTCGCCCTCGAATCCCCACCACCATACTTTCTCCCTCCACAAAAGAAAGACCCTTGTTTTTCTTTCTTTTTTTTTTTATTTATTTCCTCCTAAAGTTTTCCTTTCGTTCCAAAAATAAATCACTTGTTTCGAAATTTAGTCGAGATTTGTCGAAAACGGGAGGCGTTCGGAGATTTCGAGCGAGTCCTTTCTGCGCATGCGCTCGATCGAAGATGATTTTCATCATTTCGACCAAAATTTATTATACGAGGCTTGAAAAAGAAAACTTTGTTGATTTTGTGAACAAAAAGGAATTGTTCAACGCTCGAAATAAGCTTTCTTCAACAGTTTTGTCGAATTTCCTTATTTATTATCGACGGATGTGTTCCACAAACAACTTTTTTTAGTCACCAGTAAAATTCGATACATTTTTTTTTTTTTTTTTTTTTTTGCTTTTATTTTTGCTTTCTTGCTTTGCTTTCTTCCGTTGGCCGGGTTATGGGTTCTGAATATTATTATTTTCGGGGTGGGAGGAATGGTAAAATCCCCACTTTCTAAATGTCTGTTTGAAGGGTTAAAAGTTTTAGTACACACACACACACACACACACACACACACACACATACACACACTAATAGGGTTATGCTTTTTGAAATGTTATTATGTCACTAAAATTAATAACATAACCAAACAAAACAGATCATTTTACCAGTTAGTAATTTTTTATGCTTTTAGAAATTTTATGTTTGTAGGCGAATTATTTCCGAAACTGTATACAGTACTTCCTTTCCCGCATATATTCATACATTTGCTATATGAAATCATTTTGCTACACGTACAATGATTGATGTGCCATTGTCTGTTCTTTTGCGCCATTTATAAACGAACATTCCGTTACTGTTTGTTCTTTGCGCCATTTACAAACGAAAAATTCCGTTACCATCCGTTCTTTTGCGCCATTTATAAATGGAAAACGAATGTCTGTTCTTTTGTGTCTTTTATACAGACATAATTTTTGATACAGGTTTTTTACATATCCTCCCAGCGTTTGTTAAATTAATTGTACGAAAAAACGTACCTGCATCGCGTTCTACTATTCTCTGACCGTGTGTATTTCGAGAATCTGAGAAAAATACATCAGAGTTATTCCACTCTTTAACTTTTTAATCCATTTGTCTCTATTGCTTTATACTTCGAAAAAATGTTACAATCATTTCGATTTCAGTTAGATATATTAAAGAAACTGTGAAGCCCCTCTCTCTCAATCTCTCTCTCTCTCTCTCTCTCTCTCTCTACATCGTTCCACCTCTGTCTCTCACAGAATATTAGGTTTTATTTCTCGTAATTTTGAATATAAATCTAAAGATATTCTTTTGCCATTATATAAGTCTCTTGTTAGGCTTCATGTAGAACATGTTATATACAGTTTTGGTCACCCTGTATGAGTAAGGATATAGAAATAATAGAAAAAGTTTAGCGACGTGTAACGAGGGTTATTCCAACATTACGTGCTAAACCATACGAAGACAGACTCAAAGAGTGTAATTTGTATGCGCTTGAAACTCGGCGTTTAAGAGGCGAATTAATTGAGTTGTTCAAAATTCTAAATCGATTGACAACGTAAATTGTTAAATATTTTTTGTTTTAATTTCGACGATAGGAATATTAAGAGAAACAACGAGTTTAGAGTAAAATAAAGGGAAAAGATTTGAGAAAACGTTGCGGGGTCATTTTCATCTATAAGATAGTCGAGAGGTGGAATAGCCTTCCAGCGGGAGTCGTGGAGAGCCCCTCAGTAAATACGTTTAAGAATAGGTGAATGGATATTTTAATAGCCTAAATTTGCATTAAAGGGAGAGTAAATTGGCGATGTGGTTTTAGTTAGTATAGGGTGTAGCCCGAGTTTCCTTTTGTAGTAAATGTAGAAGGAGCTGCTGATTGGATCTGGTTGAGGAGCACTGGGAGTTCTCAGATAATACCATATCGGTAGAGACGGGAATCTTGATGGGAATTCTCGGCAGTCAAAGTCTACAAACAGATAATTAAGTAAAAAAGATGGCAACTCTTTAGGTATATAGTGCTTATGTATTGACACAGAAGGAATAATATCCCTTTAGATGTAAATGTAGTAGGAGGCGCTGGCGGAGGAGGGAGAACCTTGTCTGTTCTATACTTTACTACTGTTTTTGTATGAAAGTTTTATACATTCATAGGTGTAAACAAAGTATAAGTTTTCAGTATTTTTTTAATTTGCTTTTTTTTTCTTTTCCTTACTTTCTTTAACTAGCCTCGAGTGGATCTTAGGGTCTTTGTTATCCTTCAACTCTCTCTCTCTCTCTCTCTCTCTCTCTCTCTCTCTCTCTCTCTCGCTTTTTCTGTGCTAATGTTTTTCTCTGTGAGTGGTCTGCAGCTGAATGAAAGCTATGGGTGCCACCTCGAGTTGGCTGTAAAGCTGTTGTGGCTCCCTCTTTTCATTGTAACTCCTTCTCTCTCTCTCTCTCTCTCTCTCTCTCTCTCCGTGTCTTCTTTCAACTGGCATCATTCTTATCCCCCTTTTTATAGGACGTTGAACAACTCCTAAGTGGACTCTCATCTTAATTATACTTAGTTTAACATTCCAGGCACTCCTGTAAAACATTTTCATTAAGCGTGTTCACTTTTGCCGTGTTTCACTTTTGTCTCGTGCCTCGCTCGTGTTAAAGACATCATTTATATTCATTTACACACTTTTTCTGTTTTCTTTTCTTTGTCTTCTTCCTGAAAAACTTTTCATTCTTTTCGTTGCGATCACTTTTCGTCGTCTGAATACCAATGTTTCGCTATAAAGAAAATTATTTTTAACGGTAACTAAATTCATACTTTTAGAATGTCGAAAACGAATAGAGAGAGTTACTTTGTAACTTATTTATTTCTAATTTGTAATAGTTTACGTTTAATTATTTTTTAATTGTTTCGTTTTCTTTATTAAGTAATTGAAATTGAGGATAAAGTATTTTTTTTTTAATTAGGAATGGCTGCGTTCAACGATCATAACTTTAAAGATTACATCTTAAAATTTGAATTTTAAACAATAAAGAGAGAGCGATCGGATAATGATTCTGTATGAATCAAAATTACGTTTTTCCTCTTTGGTACAAGAGCAGAATTTAATAAATAAATTTTAACTACGGTTATAAACATAAAGATATCATCCGCCATTTTGAAAATTACTTCGAAGTTATGTAATAAATTTGAACTTTCTTTTAGCCTCTATAGCTTCAAATTATAAAAAAAACTCTCTCTCTCTATATATATATATATATATAACTTCCTTTTTTTCTGATACTTGAAATAATTAAATTTACGAGAGACATCAACAAAAAAAACGGGAATTGCTTGCATAACTATTTTAAATTTTAAATTTATATATACAGTAAACAGCATTATTTAATATAAATTCTTACGCTGACTTTGATTCAAATAAAAAAAAACCTTTGTATATATTAAGTTTTCGGAGATTAGATTTTGCTTTAAAGCACAAAACAAAATGCAAATTAATGCAGATTGGCTCAGTTCCTTATACATTAAATTGCATAATGCACAAAGCAAAAATTACACATTAATAACAAGTCGTTATAGCGCTCTTGGTGACGTTGAAATAATAAGATTGACGTTGAAGATAACGGACTCACGATAACTTTATATATATATATGGAGCAAGTATAGTTTACGTCCTCCTGTGGTGCCAAGTGTAGTTTACGTTCCCCTACATTGTCCCCTACATTCAACCTACTTTGTCCGCGTATACCTCATCAAATAAAACGTTAAAACTAACGAAAATATTACGACTTAACCTAACCACTCATATATTTTACCCTACCTTTTTTTTTGTTTCCTTGTAAGTTCCAGAAATTTTGTACATAAGTATAATAGTTACATACCTTTCTTACAAGGTTTTATTTTCCCACATAGTCTCCATCCTTTTCTACGGCTTTTCTCTACCTCGAAACAAGGGCCTTTATTCCTTGCTAGTAAAAGTCCGCTGGGTTCGCTGGAGCCACCTCTTAACTTCCTGAACAATCTCATCGTCACTCTGAAACTTTATTCCACGAATAGCATCCTTCAGTGGCCCAAACAAATGGAAGTCTGAAGGTGCCAGATCCGGGCTGTATGAAGGGTGGGGTAACACAGTCAAGCGCATTTTTGTGATAGCCGCTTTATACGTCTCTGGAGTATCTGTAGGGTAGCAATATATGCCTCTCAGTTGATTGTTTGTCCTTTCTTCATAATGCCCACTACAACAATCACCCCTTTCATGTCCCAGAAGATGGTGGTCATAATCTTTCCTGCAGAGGGAGCCATTTTGAACTTTTTCTTGCGTGGAAGTCTGCATGATGCCACTCCATGGATTGGCGTTTTGTTTCAGGCTCAAAGTGGTGTACCCAAGTTTCATCCTGAGTCACAATTCGTGAAAAGAAGTCATCCCCTTCTGTCTCGTGTCGAACCAATGACTCAGAAGCAATTTCTTTTCTTTGGGCTTTGTGATCTTCAGTCAGTTGGCGAGAAACAAACCGTGAACACACTTTTGAGTATCCCAGTTGCTGAATTATCGTATTCACACTTCCTTCACTAATCCTAACTCCAGTGATAGCTCCTTGTATGTGACGCGCCAATTTGATCGAATGATGCTGTTAGCACGTTGCACAGTGTGAGATGTGACAGCCGATGCCGAGCGACCGCTGCGTGGCTCTTCATCGAGGCTGGCTCTCCCTCTCTCCGATGATCTCACACGTTTAGACCAGCGTCCAACTGTGCTCCGATCAACAACAACATTTCCGTAAACGTTTTGTAGACGTTTGTGAATATTTCCAACTGTTTCCTTCTCTGCGGTTAAGAACTCGATAACAGCTCTCTGTTTACGACGCACATCACTGTCAGAAGCCATTTTCGAAACTACGTTAACCATCGGTTTTATACAAAGGCGTTTAAAAGCGGTTTTATATAAGGAGGGGAGGTTCAAACTGGAAAAATCTGGTTATGTGAAGCGCAGACGGTTCAAACTTACGGCCCAAAAGACATTTTAGCCCCATGGCCTATTGTTTAGCTAAGAAGAAAGGGTGGGGCAAAATATATTGAGTGCCCCTAGTATGTAGCGGTTACTGAAGTGGCAGAGACGTTTTCAAATACCTTAGCATGTTCCATCAACACAAACACGACCAGATGACGTCACACAAGCATGACCAAGAGAAAGTCACACAAGCACGACTAAGATGACATCACATCGCGAGGATCCACTCAAGGCATGGCCTTATGTTTTGCCTCACACCTCAACTTCGTTACAAGGACTTCTGGGCGCGGCTTCATCGCTCTCTTCGAACACCATTAGTGACACACGAACCATCGCCATTTGAACACCATTTGTGCCTGGTGTCATTCACCTAACTTTATATAAAGACTAATCATTACATCGCGCGTTGTTAATAATATTGAAGTCATTATTCATGTGTACACATTATTTCAACTGTAAACAGTCAACATATTCTGTCTCATTCATAACTCATTTGTTTTGTTTAATAAAGGAAGAAAACTCATTCTATCAATCAACCCAATTAATAACTTAATTAATAACATTATTTGATCTGCAAAGATCTGGTGACCTCGGCCTAAGCATTTATCATTAACAATCAATCATTAACAATCAATTAACCGTAATTAGCATCATTCTTATTATAGTACCGATTTACTCATTAAACTGGTACCTATATATATATATATATATTTATTTATTTATATATATATATATAATATAATATATATATATATATATATATATATATGTGTATATATACGGGGTGGCGCAAAAGTCGCGCATAATAGGAATTTTCAGTCTTGACTAAATTATCTTTTTTCTTTTAGGTAGGGGGTGGCTGCGATATTAAGAATAGACGAGAGGGCGAGCTTGGTTTTAATGCAGGGAATACCAGGTACAACAAATCGATGAATCAGTACAGAATTTAAATTCTGTACCGATTCATCGATTTGTTGTACCTGGTATTCCATGCATTAAAACCAAGTTCACCTTTTCATCTATTGTTAATTTCGCAGCCATCCCCTACCTAAAAGAAAAAAATATATTATAATCAACACTGAAATTTTCTATATGCGCGACTTTTGCGCCACCCTATATATATATATATATGGTGTCCCAGAAGTCCTGCCCCAAAGGATAATCTCATGTTGTACATTATGGGGCAGGACTTTTGAGATACGCTGTGTACACACACCACACACACACACACACACACACATATATATATAATATATATATATATATATATATATATATATATAATATATGCGCCTCAGTGGTGCAGTGGTTAGCGTCGCTGACTACGAATTCATCGGCCTCGGGATCGAGACCCAGTGACGGCAGACAGCAAAACCCAGCTGTTCATCCTTCCACACAATAAGAAATTGGTTGGTAGATAAATGGGTATCCTGGGTAGCTTAGTAGTTAAGACGCTGGGCTGCTGGTGGGGCGTGGTTCGGATTCCACGTTAAACCGTAGGTGTGAGGTTGGGTGATAAACTTGACCTTCGTCAGCATGAACAATTGGGGCGAAGCAAAAACAATGTTAACCAAGGTATATATATATATATAAGTAGTATAGCGCAAAAAGGGGAGAGTGCAGGAATGTTGCAGGTTATTATGTAATGTTGCAAAGGGGGGTGGGGGTTGTTGCAAAGGGGGTGGGTGGGGGATGTTGCAAAGGGGGGTGGGGGAAGGGGGAAAGGGGGGTGGGGGGAAAACTTGGAGGCGGCGTTATCCCCACAAGAGAAAGAAGTAGAGGAGAGAAAGGAGGAGAGGTGTTCACCTGGCAGGAGCCAAGTGCACACTGAGACTTCCAGCCGGGCTGGCGTTGTTTTATAGGCTCCTAATCAGCCAGTTGGCTGAGTTGCCAGATACCATTGTATACATTATTATCCTAATCAGCCAGTTGGCTGAGCCAGAGACGCCTGAAGAAGAGAGAGAGACCTGTAGGAGGGAGAGACGCCTGTAGGAGGGAGAGACGCCTGAAGAAGAGAGAGATGCCGTAGGAGGGAGAGACGCCTGAAGGAGAGAGGATAGGTGCACAGGCAGGAGTACACATGCTGGAGGTACACATGCAGTAGGTACACATGCAGTAGGTACACATGCAGTAGGTACACATGCTGGATGTACACATGCAGGAGTACACATGCTGGAGGCAAACATGCAGGAGAGAGAGAGAGAGAGAGCTGAAGGAGGGAGGAGAGAGACACCTGAAGGACAGAGTGGAGTTCTCCCCCAATTTATTTCGTTCCTAACCTAAGAGGCCACTATGGGGTTTACCAAAGGGCATGAAATAGAAGGAGCAGAGCTCCTTACTCGGCCGGAGCGAGGGGGGAATGGTTCTTCATCAGATTCGCGATCTTTTATAATCCTCTATTTCTGGCTGAGTGAGTTGCCAGATAGCGCCATGTGACCCATTAATCGATTGCACATCAATTATTATTATTATTATTTCTACAATGAAACGGAGTTCGGGTCGAAGAACGGGCTAGAGATCTTCCCCCCCAATATATATATATATATATATATATATATAATATATATATAATATATATATTATTTATTTTATAACATTTAATTTTAGTTAGAAGCAAATTTGACTTCATTGGAAAACAAATAACATAGTTTACCTTCGAAAACGTCATAATAGAAAAACTTCATTTTACGGTAAACTATGTTATTTCGACTTGAAGATAGCGCCATGTGTCCCATTAATCGTGTAAAACATATATAACGGCTGTTATTCCCTTGTATATATAATAAGCTAATGAATCATATATAAAATACCACAATATATGGTTATACAAGATTCGACCGTATAAAATAACACAAGCACCTCTTCATACGCTTTAATAGAATTAGTAAAGTTACCCTATTTCGTTTAGACGATTTTATATAAAGGATTACCAACTAATTATCCACCATTCAATAAATAATACGGAATAAAGAGTTCCAATTCATAACTATATCGACATAAGCTTATTATTGTAACGTTTGCTCCCAATATAAAATAACAGTAAAAACCAATTAATTGAAACTTCATTTAAATAATTTACGATACATTTCCACCAAACGAGATGAAAACTTACGAAAAAACTATAATCTATTCTGGCTGAGTTGCCAGATAGCGCAAGGTATTCCAGATAGCGCCATGGTTCCCATTAATCGTGTAACAGTTATATAACCACTGTTATTCCTTGTATATAATAAGCTAATGAATCATATAAAATACAACAATATATGGTATACAAGATTCGACAGTATAAAATAACACAAGCGCCTCTTTCATTACGCGTTAATAGAATTAGTAAAGTTACCCAATTTCGTTTAGACGATTTTATAGGGAAACCCAAACTAATTATGCACCATTCAATAAATAATACGTGAATAAAGAGTTCCAATTCAGTGATATGAGATAACTAAAATTTTAGTATTGTATTATCATAAGATAACATCAATATTTACTATAAATACGAGTATATTTAATATTCTTCATTAACAAAAGCTTTAAATCCAGATCCCTAAATATTTCCAACTTTCTTCGTCTCTTTAAACTTCGTTTTTCAATTCCCTGCGAAGAAAATTGAAAAACGAAATTTAAAGATACGATGAAAGTTGGAAATACCCAAAACATAATCCGATAGAGGAAAGGATTTCCGAGAATCTGCCAAAATCGGTCGGCCTTATCTTACCCTTCTACGAGTCAAATCAGGCTAACCTCGATCACTCCTTGTTTCAGCATTCATTCATTTCACGTTTTATTGTGAATTTCATCCCATATTATATATATATATATATATATAACCCTTTGGTTAGCTTCCGCCCGAATTATTATTCTGACGAAGGTCAAGCTTTCCACTCCACCTTAGACCTGCAGTTTGAACCATCAACAGCCCGCGTCTTAACTCACACACACACACACACACACACACACACACACACACACACACACACACAGACACAGAAACCAATGCATTTTTCATATCTCCTGGAGACCTTTTGAAAGGATTATCGAATCACAGTTTAATGTGGAAATGAAGCCTCTTTAAAATATAATTAGAGGTGTATATCTATATATATATATATATATATATATATAATGAAGAATGTAGTATCACGTTTCACCGAAATAAACCAAAACAAGCGATCGTGTTCGGATCTTCGATTCGCCCCTAGAGAACTTTTTCGGGCCCAGGGCCTGATATAAAATCTCTACTTCGTCGAAATATTACCCCTCCCCATACCCATTATATATATATATATATATATATATATATATATATAAATTGAATTTACCGTGGAACACCGTGTTTGGCAAACGGTTTAGTGGTGTAAGCCACATTTACTGATGCATTATATATCTATCGGGCAAATAACTTTTAATTCAGTCACTGATTAATCCTCTAATACCGCAACAGCACAATTATTGAGTAGAATGTTGCGCTCTATTACATCAAACAACTTACTCATACCCACTGTCATAATTTTCTTTTATCATAACTCCAACTACGTTAAGCGACGTTGGATCTGAGTGGTAGTTGGATGGGGAGTCATCCACCGCCAGCAGATAAATGTAATTAAATAAATATGCACTTATTTTTATATCACGGATGGAATCGATGTAGACAATGCAATTAGCGCCTAAATTATCAAAACCATAACAATACAAATTATTTCAATAGAATATTATGGTCTATTACATTATTACGCCTTGCCCAGATCCAATAACCTCAATTTAGTAATAATAACAATTATCTCTCATACACTATATATATATATATATATATATATATATATATATATATATATATATATAGAAAGAGAGCGAGAGTTTTGCTCAAATAAAGGATTCCATTTATAATGAAAAGGTAAGACTTGGGGTGTCATTCGATTACTGAGAGTTATTAGCAATGAAGTTCAGTAGAGATTCCCCCAGCTAATATGTATCATACTTCTGAGAAAGTCGAAAACCATACCTGCTTTAGTGGTGTAAGCCACATTTACTGATGCATATTATATCTATCGGGCAAATAACTTTTAATTCAGTCACTGATTAATCCTCTAATACCGCAACAGCACAAATTATTGAGTAGAATGTTGCGTTCTATTACATCAAACAAATTACTCATACCCACTGTCATAATTTTCTTTTATCATAAATCCAACTACGTTAAGCGACGTTGGATCTGAGTGGTAGTTGGATGGGGAGTCATCCACCGCCAGTTACCTGGCACCTATGATCCGCCAACCACTTTCTTTTATTATGTGTAATGACCACCTTAGACCTACAGTTTGAACCACGGGTCGATGCAAGACAGTCGGCAGGAGACCTACCGTTGATATCTCCGGTGACTCCGCACTCAGGACGGGGGCATCCATGCCACCAGCAACCGTTAAAGGAGTACACAGTCTTCACACCAGTGACACGGTTTTCACTTAACCCATCAACCCAAAAAAAAAACACGTCCATTAATCTTAATGGGTACTTCACCCGTGTTGTGGGCGTGCTTTATGTATACACCTGTCTGTTGCTGTAGGTGTATGAGCCAGTAAATAGCCTTGTGCCCGTAACTGCGGGGATTGTTTCGGTGAATAATGGCTAAGGTGTCTTTCGGCATGAAGTTATTCTTGAACACCGTAAAACATAATGATGCGATGATGGTTGCGACTTGCAGTGGATCGCATTGAAACGGGATATGTACATCCTCTAAAGGCCTGGAAACATACTCTAAGCACGCGCACATCATTCACGCATAACGCTCACATTCATCAGCTATTATAAGGGTTACTTTCATTAAAAACTGTCGTAGTATCGATCAAAGTCTTCATCCATGCAGTCAAAATAATGTTTGGGGGGTGGTGGGCCTACGTAGTTTAAAGTCTCGCTGGTGAGGAAAGTGTATGGGAAGTACCCTTTGGAAACTTCAGCTGCTACTCCCATCACCTTGGGTAGCTTTGCTAATTTACAAGGTGTGAATAATAAAGTATCTTTAAATTGTACATTGCCTCAGGGAATCACAGATAGTAGCATGACTCACGGTCTTACAGTGGGCGGAGCTTAGAATTTTCGCCTGTGCACACACAAAGGAGAAAGTGAAACGCTAATTGAAACATGAGTTATTTAATAAACGAGATATTCAGTTAACACAAGAAATAACAGAAAACACAAGAAAAAACAAATGCTTAGATTTGGTGATCACGAACAACAGAAACCTAAAGAAACCTGTACTCGATATGAAGGGCTTTCATATCGTTCAGTAGTATTTTTGTTCCCAACAACCGGATGGTAAGTCATCTTTAAATACGTCTAGAATACAATCAAAAGCACGCACAAAGAGTTCATCGTTAGTTACATTATTAAACAAGTTTATAAACACGCTTTTCCAATCGAGGGTTTATTTCTACCGACCCGAGCTTTTCAATCGTGAACACGTCTTCACTCAACATAGCGGCATTTGAAATAATCTTCTAAATCGTTACGACAACTGCCCGTTATATAAAGAAATAGTTCTTCAGTATAATTTTCACGAACTAGGCATATTTTATAATGTTTTACTAAACATCTTCATACACCGGCGCATTATTTGAGAGGAACATATGCTCATATTTTTCCTTTCTGCCCGTCAAACGATACTCATCTCTAAAGTCTGTTAAAAACTCACGCAGGACACTAGCCACAACCTCACTACGAACCTCGTCATGATATACATTAATATAGTGATAAAAATACTTAAGATTGTCCATGCTCACGAGATTCACATTTTCAGTCGTAGGGCATGAGTAATCGACATGGTGTAGCATGACGTAATGCGGCTTGTCACACCACCCATCCGCAAGACTCATTATCCATACCTGCTGCTTCTCTTCTGCACACGCTGTTTCTTTTACTTTAGACTTTATAAAGTTTAGATCTGCAGCATACTTCAGCACATCGTCAGTGCAACGAAAGCCTTCAATGGTCTCACCAGAACATCCGTAGAGTATTTGTGCATCTTGGAACTTCACACAATCCAATGTGGTTTTAAAAGAGGCATAGGAGGGGGGGAATAGGAAGTTTTTCGGTATCCGCCACATCCTGGCACTTTGCTGAATACCATTTCATAAACGTTGTACAAACAATATTAAAGGTCGCCATTTGAATACACGTCTGATTTTTCTTCTGAATACACATCTGATCTCTCGGTCTTACTGCAATCGACTGATCACGCAGGGAATCACAGATAGCAACATGGCTCAAGGTCTTACAGTGGGCGGAGCTTAGAATTTTCGCCTGTGCACACACAAAGGAGAAAGTGAAACGCTAATTGAAACATGAGTTATTTAATAAACGAGATATTCAGTTAACACAAGAAATAACAGAAAACACAAGAAAAAACAAATGCTTAGATTTGGTGATCACAAACAACAGAAACCTAATACTTTAAAGAAAGCATTCTATTAAATACTTTTAGCCTATGTTCACGAATTAATACCGGTCTTAAAATAGATTCGACAAGAAGACCGGCTGGACTGATTTTATAGAAATTCAAGGATTCCAAGTTGATCACGAGAGAAGCTATGTAGTCATCTTCCATGCTGCAAAATCTCATCGTTAGCCTGCCTGCTCAGAGCACCGACAAGAGGTAAAATCGAATCCACATCAACACAAAATTTTAGTCGCTAAAATAACAGCCTGAGTATTGTTCATGTTCTAAATTATCTTTGAGTCGTTTTGATAAAATTGAGTAAACTGCAGCCTTTGTTTCCTGATCAGAAACTCTCCGTCTTTTTCTGGTATGGTGCAAGGCTTCGTTGCAACCATATTCACTGCACGAGTCTACTTCACAGTCGTTGCCTTCTAATCTAGATTTACACTCTTCACTAATGCATTCGATGGGTGAATAATCATCTTGGTTGATATTATTGACACCACATTCGAGAGGGCTCACTGGGGTAACGGACACTTCAGGTAATGGCGCGGACGCTTGAGGTGGGTCGGGGACAATCTCCTCAGGTTGCCCTTGTGGCGGGGCAAATATTGTGTGGGGGTAATTATGTGTTGCTTCTAAGTAAGCAAAACGGGTCTTATGTAACACAGTGGCAATTAATAATGATTTATGCAAAGATGCACCAGCTCTTCTGGAACGTCTGGATGCAATTTTACCGAGCGAAATATTTATCAACTTGTATGCTTCAAACCCGTTTGGAACGTCAGATATCATGTTCACCACCTAGGAAATGGTCAAGGCACAGAGAGCTAACTAACACGACTCTATCCTCTATTACCAATCTTGTAATGAGTTAAAGTGAAAGTTTCGCCTGCCTTTATACAATGTCGTTCTGACGTCGTTATCAAGCTCCACACAGGGAATTTCCAGGAAGTAACATGAATCACGTTGCTGTTCTTTCACCTGTACACACACACACACACACACACACACACACACACACACACACACACACACACACACAAAGGAGAAAGTGATACGTTGGTTGAAACATGATTTATTTAATAAAATAAATATTCAAGCTATATATATATATATATATATATATATATATATATATATTTACAAACACGTGTAATAAATAAGTTAACAACAGACACATCAATGGCTATATTCAAGACATATATATTTAAAAACATGTGTAATAAACAAGTTAACAAATGAAATTATGTTAACTTGTTTATTACACATGTTTTTAAATATATATGTCTTGAATATAGCCATTGATGTGTCTGTTGTTAACTTATTTATTACACGTGTTTGTAAATATATATATATATATATATATATATATATATATATATGGGATGAAATTCACAATAAAACGTGAAATGAATGAATGCTGAAACAAGGAGTGAGGCGAGGTTTAGCCTGATTTGACTCGTAGAAGGGTAAGATAAGGCCGACCGATTTTGGCAGATTCTCGGAAATCCTTTCCTCTATCGGATTATGTTTTGGGTATTTCCAACTTTCATCGTATCTTTAAATTTCGTTTTTCAATTTTCTTCGCAGGGAATTGAAAAACGAAGTTTAAAGAGACGAAGAAAGTTGGAAATATTTTAGAGATCTGGATTTAAAGCTTTTGTTAATGAAGAATATTAAATATACTCGTATTTATAGTAAATATTGATGTAGTCTTATGATAATACAATAACTAAAATTTTAGTTATCTCATTCACATGAATTGGAACTCTTTATTCACGTATTATTTATTGAATGGTGCATAATTAGTTGGGTTTCCCTTATAAAAATCGTCTAACGAAATTGGGTAACTTTACTAATTCTATTAACGCGTAATGAAAGAGGCGCTTGTGTTATTTTATACGGTCGAATCTTGTATAACCATATATTGTGGTATTTTATATGATTCATTAGCTTATTATATATACAAGGGAATAACAGCCGTTATATAACTGTTACACGATTAATGGGACACATGGCGCTATCTGGAATACCTTGCGCTATCTGGCAACTCAGCCAGAATAGAGGATTATATGTTTCGTAAGTTTTCATCTCGTTTGGTGGAATTGTATCGTAAATTATTTAAATGAAGTTTCAATTAATTGGTTTTACTGTTATTTTATATTGGGAGCAAACGTTACAATAATAAGCTTATGTCGATATAGTTATGAATTGGAACTCTTTATTCACGTATTATTTATTGAATGGTGGATAATTAGTTGGTAATCCTTATATAAAATCGTCTAACGAAATAGGGTAACTTTACTAATTCTATTAAAGCGTAATGAAAGAGGTGCTTGTGTTATTTTATACGGTCGAATCTTGTATAACCATATATTGTGGTATTTTATATGATTCATTAGCTTATTATATATACAAGGGAATAACAGCCGTTATATATGTGTTACACGATTAATGGGACACATGGCGCTATCTTCAAGTCGAAATAACATAGTTTACCGTAAAATGAAGTTTTCTATTATGACGTTTTCGAAGGTAAACTATGTTATTTGTTTCCAATGAAGTCAAATTTGCTTCTAAACTAAAATTAAATGTTATAAAATAAATAATATATATATATATATAATATATATATATATATATATATATATATATTGGGGGGAAGATCTCTAGCCCGTTCTTCGACCCGAACCCGTTTCATTGTAGAAATAATAATAATAATAATTGATGTGCAATCGATTAATGGGTCACATGGCGCTATCTGGCAACTCAGCCAGAATAGAGGATTATAAAAGATCGCGAATCTGATGAAGAACCATTCCCCCCTCGGCTCCGGCCGAGTAAGGAGCTCTGCTCCTTCTATTTCATGCCCTTTGGTAAACCCCATAGTGGCCTCTTAGGTTAGGGAAACGAAAATAAATTGGGGGAGAACTCCACTCTGTCCTTCAGGTGTCTCTCTCCCTCCTTCAGCTCTCTCTCTCTCTCTCCTGCATGTTTGCCTCCAGCATGTGTACTCCTGCATGTGTACATCCAGCATGTGTACCTACTGCATGTGTACCTACTGCATGTGTACCTACTGCATGTGTACCTCCAGCATGTGTACTCCTGCATGTGCACCTATCCTCTCTCCTTCAGGCGTCTCTCCCTCCTACAGGCATCTCTCTCTTCTTCAGGCGTCTCTCCCTCCTACAGGCGTCTCTCCCTCCTACAGGCGTCTCTCTCTCTTCTTCAGGCGTCTCTGGCTCAGCCAACTGGCTGATTAGGATAATAATGTATACAATGGTATCTGGCAACTCAGCCAACTGGCTGATTAGGAGCCTATAAAACAACGCCAGCCCGGCTGGAAGTCTCAGTGTGCACTTGGCTCCTGCCAGGTGAACACCTCTCCTCCTTTCTCCTCCTACTTCTTTCTCTTGGGGGATAACGCCGCCTCCAAGTTTTCCCCCACCCCCCTTTCCCCCTTTCCCCCTTCCCCCTTCCCCCCTTTGCAACATCCCCTTTGCAACATCCCCCACCCCCCTTTGCAACAACCCCACCCACCCCCTTTGCAACAAACCCCACCCCTTTGCACCAACCCCCAACCCCCTTTGCAACATTACATAATAACCTGCAACATTCCTGCAATCTCCCCTTTTGCGGCTATACTACTTATATATATAAAATAATAAATATATAAAATTAGAATTATTTCGATATCAGCACAATAGGTTTTTACTTTTATGGAATCTGTATACACGAAACCGATGACCTGTTTTCGCGTAAAACTAAATAAATTTGGTCAGTTGAATGCGTAAAATTAAGTAGATAAAAATGCAAGCATTAGTTGGCAGTCCATTGATATGTTAACCATATATTTTTTATCCAAAATATCTTTTTGGAAATCAATATCGGACTTGTGTACTTGTAGCTGGCTGAATAATTAAGGCATAGTAAATTTTGATAATGTACGCTAATGAAGAATGATATCCAGAGAAAATCTTTACAATGGCGGGGAAGAGAAGCGAATGGAATTGAAGGTTTGGCACTAAATTAGACTAAAAGACAAATATCTGTAGATTCCATATATAGCAGCTATACCCCTACGCTAAATTTTAGGGGGTAATAAAAGATACTAACGAGTAAAATAACAAGAGAATAAAGGGTGGTATACAGTACAAATACGCGGAAAACAAAGATTTTTATCAACCTTTTATAAGGAGAAATATTATCTTCTATTGTCTCAAATCACTAAAAATGAAAAAGAAGTTTTAAAGATAATTTCTTCTATCTAAAGAAGTTACGTATCATTAAAACAAGTTATTGTAGCATCTGACAAGAAGCTTTGACATCGAAAAGAAGGGAAAACTTCCTTTAGAATGCACCATCAAAAAGAAGTTGCCAGTTCTAAATTAAGACGGTCTTATTTTGAGTGCAGTGATGTTGGAGATTGTACACAAGTAATATTTTAAATTATAGCCCAACTCTCGTATGTATTTGCAAAAGTGAATTGAAAGCAAATGTATTGCCGATCACTCACATAGAAAGTGGCGTCTCTGATGTGGCGATGGAGAAGACATTCCCAAATCTTTCAAAGAGAATTACGAATAAGACGTCTTAAGAAGATTTCGGAGAAGCAGCGAGCAAAATTTGAATTAGAACTGAAAAATACATTTCTCTCTCTCTCTCTCTCTCTCTCTCTCTCTCTATTTACCTATCTCTCTCTCTCTACTAGTTCGGGTTGGGCCTCGGTCTAGTTCGGGTTGGGCCTCGGTCACTAGTGGGGTTCCTCAGGGTTCCGTTTTGGGGCCGCTGTTGTTTATCATTTACATAAATGATATCGACGGTGGCATCGTCAGTCGGATCGCCAAATTCGCTGATGACACCAAGCTTGGGGGCAATGTTGGGACGCCCGAAGCGATCGAGGAACTGCGTGCGGAACCTAGGTAGGATAGGAGAGTGGTCCGAAAAATGGCAAATGCCGTTTAATTTGGATAAATGCACAGTGATGCACATTGGCTACGCCAATCCCAAGTCGGACTACTCGATGTTGGGGAGTCATATCGAGGTGACTGATTTAGAAAAGGACTTGGGTGTGCTAATTAGCAGCGACCTTAAGTTTACGAAACAGTGCGTAGAGGTGGAAAAGAAAGCCCAGAAACTATTGGGTTATATCAGGAGGCAATTTCAGTTTCGGAACAAGGAGATTGTGCTTTCTCTGTACAATTCCCTCGTTCGGCCGCACCTGGAATATGCTGTGCAGTTCTGGTCGCCCACCCTCAGGAAAGATATTGAGAAGCTGGAGCGAGTGCAAGCGAGGGCCACAAAGTTAATCCCTTCCGTTAGGCATATGGGCTACAATCGACGGTTACGCGCCCTGAACTTGTTTTCGCTGGAAACTCGGAGGCTGCGCGGACAACTGATCGAGGTTTTCAAGCTCTTACGCGGGTTCAACGATGTCGATTTTAGATGTATGTTTAGTTTAAATGATAACCCAACTCGCAACAATGGTTGGAAGTTGGATTTGAAACGGTTTAGGACTAGTGTGTGTGGGAATTACTTTACGTATAAGATCTGTGACACGTGGAACAGGTTACCTTCGGAAGTTGTGAACAGTTCCTCTGTGGATCAGTTCAAGAAAAGGTTAGACCAAATCTTGCACACTATTTGAGTGTGTAGAAAATTTTCCTGGCACCCGTTGCCATTGGTACCTCCTCGGTATGGGCCGCAAGGCCTTTTGAGGTACTTCTTTTTCTTGTAACTCCTTGTAACTCTGTATTTATCTCTCTCTCTCTCTCTCTCTCTCTCTCTCTCTCTCTCTCTCTCTCGCTTTGTTATATAAGAATACAAATTGAAAATTTAGCAAAAGTAGAAATTAGAATTGCTGAGAATGTGTACACCATTTAAAACTAGAACAAATAAGTTCTATAATAGAATGAATGTGACAGCGTAAAACAATTGATGAAGAGCTCAAACTAGGTTATTCGAGTAGAGAAACTGTTTCGAAGTTTTGGCGCATGTAAATGTTCCTCTCTTCAGTTGGGATGCGAAAACAAAGGAGATTTTAGGGAACACAGCGTTTTCGCAATTGTTTATGAGGTTGAGAAAAACAACAATTCTTTTTAAAAGTTAAAAATTTCCGGGCCTCTGAACGGTGTTTGTTTCATTAATGAAGGCCCAAATCACACACACACACACACACACACACACACACACACACACATATATATAAATATATAAAATTACAATTACTTAAGATATAGCCGTATACTACGCCTTTGCTCCTTTATGACTGGTTACCAGATTCACTGTTTTAGCTGGACAATCTTTTTTCCATAAGAAGAAGTAGAAGCAGAAGAAGCAGAAGAAGAAGAAGAAGAAGAAGAAGAAGAAGAAGAAGAAGAAACCATAAAACGTACAACTAAAATTAAAAATGAATATAGTATTTCGAATTTCCTTTCCCTTCTATAACTGATTCTACGTATGACGTTGGAAGGGAAGGAATAAATATGACGTTGGAAGGGAAGGAATATCAATTAAAATTTATATAAAAAAAATCTTTGATATTGTATCAGGGTTATATGCTTTAACCTTCTGAATAAATAAATCTTTGCTAGCATGTTTGCTTTTAACAATAAACGATAGCTACTTCATAAACTATATAGTTACATAATGCTCTTCAACCTCACTCAAAACCCCTATCATTAGCACTTTCCATAATTGAAAATTATCCAGATAAATGAATATATTTTTTATCTAAACTATTTATATTGAAAGTTATATATATATATATATATCTTCGCGGTAAAGCACTCATTTATTCGTCAGTTACTTTTCAGTATAAATAATTAAGGATAATGATATGAAGCTTTAATAAATGTGGCAACAACGCTTTGGAAATTTAAGGTTTGTTCTTTGCATTACCGCTGTTGTAAAGATACGAAAAAAAAAGATGAGGTTTGCGTGAAAGCTTAAGCTATAATAGACTGCTAATGTTACAAATGGAAATTATTTAAAATAGTGATTGTTAAAATAGTAGAGATGAAGAAAAGTAATTGATGTAATATATACTACACACAATTTAAAGCAAATTCATGTATTTTGAATTTCTAATTCTGAATCTCGAGAAATGTTAGCGATGCATTACAGGAACAGTGAAGTGAATATACGAGTATCAGAATATTCGTTCCAACATGGTAAACACTTGGAATGGTTTACTGTAATTTAGAGAAGAAAACAACAAAATTACAATGGGAATCTCTGCGCAGAAGTCAGCAAATGGTTGAACATGTCGAGTTCATTCGAGATTGGTTACTGAAGGTAATTGAAAATAAAGATGGGTGGATAAATTATTAAGTAATGTTTGCTTCTGTGGTTTCAATGCAAAAACTTATATTTACACTGATTTTCATGATAAAACACTTATAAATCTATAGTGATTAGTTTAAAGGATTGGCTCAGGAGATTATTCTCCCAGGATAAGTAAAAAAGAAACAAGGACAACGAGACTTTAGAAACTGTTCACTCATTGATCATCAGTGAATCATTCATAAATGAGAATTTGTTCACAATGGTGTAAATATTTACCTATTTTACCATTAATTTGACCTCGAATGAAGTCTTTCAAGGTTAGCGAACATTTTTATATAATTATTTTTATATAAATTCCTTTGTTTACACCAGTGGTTCTCAACAGTTTTTGTATGGTTACCTAAAACCAATTTTAATCCAACGCCATTAACCCAATCATTAGATATTATTTTTTTATAATTTTTGGATTATCACAATATTATTTTTTATAATTTCTGGATCGCGTGTCATTACTCCACAAAATAGTTGTCATTAACCCAGTTGGGTAATTTACCCCAAGGTTGAGAACCACTGGTTTACACGCTAGTTGATTTGTAAAAGAATTCACTTACTGTATACAGAGGGAAAGCATTTACCTTCCTGACAAATTATTTACTGGTATCCGTTTTTTCTCTGGACACAGGCTAACACGCTACACTATTTGTATAGAAGTATTTTCCGTTCTATATTCTATATCATGACATAAAACTTCTATTTCCCATTAAGTGGCTGCAGTCAATTTTTATCCTTTTATCTTTGATACAGTTTTCATGGTATTAAACATCTAAAACTTGGTGGTTACTTTTTTTTTTTTTTGTTACTTTATAATCTCAAAGTTGGATATATTTAAGAATATTAAAGAATATTTAAGAATATTTAAATTTGTTTCCGCTCTCCTTTATCCCAAAGCTACGGTATTTTATTTTTATCGGCTTGAAACTTCATAGTTTTGTTTGAGTTTAATATTACAATCGCGTTTTAGGCTTAATACCCTTATCAGTATATGAAGAGCAGAGACGCAAATGTTACTTTCATGCGTCTCAAAGAAATTGTCCTTACTACTTGCTACAGTGTATTATGAATTTCTCCATTATATTATGAAGTCACTATCTCTAATCATCAAAGAAAATTTTCAAAGCCTTTAAAAATAGCAGCATTAAAAGAGGTATCTAAAACTGTAGATATTTCAAAGAGTATTAATTAAAGATATACCAAAGTCACTGTAAATACATATCGAACTATTTCCCAGTTTAATGAAACTTTTAAAATTTTATGCCCTCAAACACTGTTCACGGGTCGGAGACTGTGGAGGGAATTGGTCAAAAGCGTATACATTTTATCTAATAATTACTTTCAGCCAATTCAGTTCGGTTTT
This sequence comes from Bathynomus jamesi, assembly GCA_023014485.1. NCBI lineage: Eukaryota > Metazoa > Arthropoda > Malacostraca > Isopoda > Cirolanidae > Bathynomus > Bathynomus jamesi. The sequence goes on from JAJOZX010005342.1 coordinate 121,727, forward strand.
TACTTCATCCCTAAAACTGGTCGCGAATGAGATTTTTAAATTAGAAACATCTATAACATTTGTTAAATGATTGTATATTGCAATATATTTCCTTAATTTCTACTCTGTTATCATTCAACATTTTAAATAATTTTTGTTTGTATATTAACAATCTATTATAACTATAAAGTTTTCACCCAAACTTATTTATTTTTTATATCTTTGCAACAGCGGTAATGAAAAGAAAATAGAAATCTTTAATTTCATAAGCATTATACCAAACGTAACTAAAGTTGAATATCATTATTTGATTTCTTATATTGAAAATTATAATAATGTTAAGACACGATAGGAGTTTGCTGTAAAGAGAAAGAAACTTATTTATTTTCTATATCTTTGCAACAGCGGTAATGAAAAGAAAATATAAATCTTTAATTTTCTAAGCATTATGTCAAACGTAACTAAAGCTCAGTATCATTATTTGATTTCTTATACCGAAAATTATAATAATATTAAAACACGATAGGATCAATGGTTTGCTATAAAGAATATGTGTATAACTTTCCAAGTGAATATTTTAGATAATAAGTGTGGATTATTTGTTTGAAATTTTTTAATTCTGGAGGAGATGGGTCGGGAGTGTGTTCAGCGTTACGTGATGTTGTGAGTATATAGTTTAGGAATTGTCTTTATTTATTAATTAATTAGGGATTGTCTTTAATTATTAATTAATTAGGGATTGTCTTTATTTATTAAATACTTAGGGATTATCTTTATTTATTAATCAATAAGGGATTGTCTTTATTAATTAATTAATTAGGGATTGTCTTTATTTATTAACCAATTAGAGATTGTTTTTATTTATTGATTAATTAGGGATTGTCTTTATTTATTAATAAAATCCAAATTACATTCTTAATTTTTGGTAATGACGATAAAGAAAAACTGCTTTTTTCTGTATTTCCAATTAAGTTGTGTATATTTTACATATTTTTAATTGTGGAAAAGGGCATGTCTCGAACACCGCTGTAATAGATACCTAATCACAAACATAAAAATCAAAAGCGTGGTATAAGATTATTTCTTTACCAACAGTATTTTTTTGTAATTTTACTTTTGGGGGAAAATTTTCCCTCAGTTGTAGGTCTTTGACAAAAGAAAATAATATATATATATATATATATATATATATATATATATATATATATATATATATATATACACGTTTAAAAGGTAACTTCCTGTTTTAAATATTTTATTAGTTTGAACTGATATAGATAGTCTACCCATTTTTTCTCATTCTCATACTGAGAAATTTCAGCTGTTACGGTACGGAAAAAGAGAAGACCTAAAATCCATGGAATATTATACCCCAAATGGACAGAAAATTCAGAGAAATTCTGAGCAAAAGATTTAGGGGTTGTAATGACTGATGATGCGAAATTTGAAACACAAAATAAGATAGCAGTAAACAGAGCAAAGAGAATAACGGGGCAGATATTGAGAACCTTTAAACGAAGGGATAGAAATGTAATGATTCCTCTACTGAAAACACTGATCATACCCAAATTAGAATACTGCTCGGTCCTAAAATGCCCATATAAGAAAAAAGACATTAGACAGCTGTAAGGGATTCAGAGAAGCTTCACAGCCAAGATCAATAGGTGCAAAGAACTAAATTACTGGGAAAGGTTACGCGAACTAGACCTATATTCACTGGAAATGAGAAGAGAGAGAGATACACCATTATTTACACTTGAAAAATAATGGAGAAATTAGTCCGTAATCTTACTCTGAACCCTGTAACTCCCCAAACAACGGTGGAAAGTAGAAAAGGAAGACTGTGTCGTGTTCCCAAATTAAAGGCGAGACATGGCACATCTTTAACCCTGAAAGAAAATAGTTTTGTTGTGAGAGAACCAAAACTGTTTAATCAGCTGCCCAGAGACCTAAGGAACACGAATGGTGTTGCAGTGGACATCTTCAAAAGAAGATTAGACGCCTGGCTCAGAACAATCCCCGATGAGCCTGGCGTACCTGGCTATGTGAGGTAGAGAGTACAAGAAACCAATTCACTACTTCACTAGGCCAACTCGAAAGGAGGGGCGACAAGCTTGACCTTCGTGAAATGAGGAATCATTGCGCGGAACCTTTGAAAGGTTGAAAGGTATATAGCTGAAAGGTTTTCTAGATGAAAATCAAAGCTTAATAAGGAACAGTAAGACAAGTCTTTGAACAAACACTTTATTCGGTGAGGTTTTCACCATCTTCAGTACTAGAACTACTGTATTTCAGTAACTAGTACTAGTTACAAAATATAAAATGAAAACTATAATTGAGAAGCTTTAAGTTCAGTTAATTATTAGACCATTAAAACAATTACAAAGGCTTACTATAAAATAATTTGAAAGTAATTTGCTAATTAATAATACTCATTACAGAATACACGAATAAAATAGAAACTAAAATGATGACAGGACATCGTCCACTCTCCACATAGCACGAAAACTTTAAGCTTTAAATTTAAGCTTCTTCACAATGAACTTGGAATCCTTGGAAATTTTTTTACTTGGCAGTGGTTGGTAGCGGCGTTCCTAAGAAAATAATCTATTTTAAAATGCCATACTACGGTCCTCATAGTTTTATCATTAAGAATGAAATTACTAAACTAATAAATATGTTCTATCCACAAGTTACTGTTCGATGTATATTTACTTTAGACCGGAGATTGGGCTCGTTTTTTAAAATAAAGGATAAAAATCCCAAGCAACCCATGTGTTCTTCCTTTGTGTATAAATATACATGTGACGGTTGCACTTCGTCCTATATTGGGGCAACTATACGTCAGCTTGAACTACTTATGAATAAGCACAGAGTACCCGTTCTGGAAATAGACTTACTCACCCTTCGTTATCTGGCAATAGAAATCATTCTTATGAATTTGAATATTCTATAAAACTAATAAGTTTTTCATTACTGCAAGGGGGTAATAAATTAAATTTACCCCTTTTAGACTCTATTTCTATTTTTAAAATAAACCCACATTAAATGAACTAAATCCATTTAATTCTCTTAATATACTGAGATAATCAACCAGCTAAATAAAAATACATAACAACAACCACAAGTTGTGAATTTCTAATTATTTTTAATGTATTTTGAGAATGAACGATGTTCTTTGTCATCATTTTAGTTTATATTTTATTTGTGTATTCTGTAATGTTCATAAATTAATTAGTAGCGAATTACTTTTAAAAGATTTTATATTATAAGGTAAAGCATTTGTAATTGTTTTAATGGTATAATAATTGAACTTGCAGCCTCTCAATTATAGTTTTCACTTTAGATTTTGTAATTATTGTATTTTTTCCGGTTTTAGCACCGAAGATGCTGAGAGCCTCACCGAAAGTTTTGTCAAGAATAAAAAATGTTTGTTCAAGGAAATGTCGTGCTGTTCTTTATATATATATATATAATATATATATATATATATATATATATATATACACACACATTTTAACTGCAAACAACACACAGTATAATTAATATAAAGAACGACGCTTGTGTAGAAGAGCGTTCCGCACAAGATGAGGAGGGAGAACGAACAAATTTCATTTGTTCTTTCTCCCTCCTCATCTTGTGCGGAACGCTCTTCTACACAAGCGTCGTTCTTTACATATATTTATATATATTATATATATATATATATATAGAGAGAGAGAGAGAGAGAGAGAGAGAGAGGAGAGAGAGAGAGAGAGAGAGAGAGAGAGAATCATTTATTTAAAACAACAAAATAAAGATTGTCACTTTTTCCTTTGATGAAATAAAGCAATAATTAAAATATAAAATATAATAATTGTTTTTAATTAGAATTAGCATATACATTTTTTGGCTTAATTTCGCTACTCTCTAATTTTGTTGTGAATGCTAATAAATTATAAATCAACGCTAATAAATTATAAATGCTAGTAAATTATATGTCCAAACGACAAAAAAGTTGGCTTTAGAGAAGTATTGTTTATAATTTTGTTTAGAAATATGAAGTTTTTAGAAGCAAATACAAAATTTGGATCACCTGAAGATCAGGGCCCCCAGCCTTCGTTAGTTAGCCTTATAAGGCTAACTAACGAAAATATCACGACTTAACCTAACCAATCGTTAGGTCAACTGTACGCCCTTGACGATTGGTTAGGTTAAGTCGTGATATTTTCGTTAGTTAGCCTTATAAGCAGTGGTGGGCACCGTTAACCAAAAAGTTAACTTCGATAACGATAATCCGTTAACCCCAATTTTTAACTCCGATAACGATAATCCGATAATTTTACTACAAAGTTAACGGAAGTTAACGATAATCCGTTAACGATAACTATTTCTTTACTAACATTTAAAAAAATCAAGGAAAAAAGCTTTAAAACCCATAGAAAATGTTTATTTATGCAAAATCCAACAATAAATAGGTATTTAACTGTATTTTTATCAAGTTTTGCAACATTTTTGCTTAATAACTTTTTTTTTTATTTTTAATAAAAAATGTACTGATTACATGTTTTGAAACCCTTGTAACCACTAACCATTAACTAAATTTTAATTTACCAGAGAATTATTATGGCGGGAACTGAAAGGTAAAATTAAATTTTAGGCACATTTATTAAAGACTATGACACAATGTGCTGGTTGCCCTTCAGAAAGACCAACTTCTCAAAGTTAGGCCCAACTGCCAGTCTTGACCTCTTGGGCCTCAGGATGTCCTTGCCGAGAGAGAAGAGCCGTTCCACTGCGGCAGAGGACGGAATTGGCAGACTGAAGTTATGGCGGTTTGAATTCATTCGCGGAGCGGTGATCTTCCGTGAATGACTCTTCGCAGTTAACGTGTTAACGGACTTTAACAGACTAAATATCGAGTTATCGGAAGTTAACTGGTCCGATAACGATAAATGGAAATTAACTTCCGTTAATAGTCCGTTAAAAAAAGTTAACTTCGTTAATTAACTGTTATCGGATTAACGCTTTAGTGCCCAACACTGCTTATAAGACTAACTAAAGAAGGATGGGGGCCCTGATCTTCAGGTGATCCCAAAATTTTCACCTAAAGAAAAAGCATTTAATTACGGTCTGATGTTGAGCAAAAGTACAAGTACCAATTTTGATATATAATTCCTTAACTCGAAATGGCGTAACTAGAAGACTCTGAACGTCGTGTGAAAAATCTTAAGAAAAGTGTTTTCAATCTAATAAAGAAAAAATTTATGCAGTTATTTCTGTATGTTGAATGGGCATAGGTGAATATATATATATATATATATATATATATATATATATATATTAGTTAAACAAATTCTAATTAAAAGATAAATCAGGAATTCGAGTTAGACATTTTGGTAATGAACCATAACTTATGTTTAATTTAAACAAATTGTTGTTTAACAAAAAGAGAAAGCAGGTTTCTCTCCATCAACTAAACATTTGTTTACTGCAACACATTCTTAAAAACAAAATTCATTTTGTAGCACGAAACACTAATTTGGGTGTCACAATATAAAACAAAAAAATTTGTGGCAACATATTTTTGTATGAGTCAACAAAATCTCTCTCTCTCTCTCTCTCTCTCTCTCTCTCTCTCTCTCTGTGTGTGAAAGGAAATTCGGAAATTTATCCGCGAAAACAAAATTAAATTGGCGAAAACCTCTCATGTGCTTCAGACATTTTGTTATTAAAATTAAGGACGCTTAATGTTATAGTCTTTATATAATTAAGTATTCTTATCGTCTCAGACGCGTTCTGTTCCAGCTATATTATGCAGAAGTGTCGCAGCTTAACGGGTATATATCGCGTTTCATGTTATATCGACCACTTTATATAAATAAAGGAAAGGAAAACAGGATAATATATATACACACACACACGTGTGTGTATATATATATATATAATATATATACACTGTGTATATATAACCTTACCTTACAACCTTACAAAGGTTCCGCGTTATGATTCCTCATTTCGCGAAAGTCAAACTTGTCGCCCCTCCTCTCGAGTTGGCCTGGTGAAGTAGTGAGTTGGTTTCTTGTGCTCTCCACCTCACATAGCCAGGTACGCCAGGCTCATCGGGGATTGTTCTGAGCCAGGCGTCTAGTCTTCTTTTGAAGATGTCCACTGCAACTCCATTCGTGTTTCTTAGGTCTTTGGGCAGCTGATTAAACAGTTTTGGTCCTCTCACTACAAAACTATTTTCCTTCAGGGTTAAGGATGTTCCCTGTCTAGACTTTAATTTGGGAACACGACACAGTCTTCCTTTTCTACTTTCCACCGTTGTTTGGGGAGTTATAGGGTTTAGAGTAAGATTAGGGACTAGTTTCTCCATTATTTTCCAAGTGTAAATAATGGTGTATCTCTCTCTTCTTTTTCCAGTAAATATAGGTCTAGTTCGCGTAACCTTTCCCAGTAATTTAGTTCTTTGCACCCGTTGATCTTGGCTGTGAAGTTTCTCTGGATCCCTTCCAGCTGTCTAATGTCTTCTTTTTTATATGGGGATGTTAGGACCGAGCAGTATTCCAATTTGGGTATGATCAGTGTTTTCAGTAGAGGAATCATTACATTCCTATCCCTTCGTTTAAAGGTTTTCAATATCTGTCCCGTTATTCTCTTTGCTCTGTTTACTGCTATCTTATTTTGTGCTTAAAATTTCGCATCATCAGTCATTACAACCTCTAAATCTTTTGCTCTGGAATTTCTCTGAATTTCCTGTCCATTTGGGGTATAATATTCCATGGATTTTAGGTTTTCTCTTTTTCCGTACCGTAACAGCTGAAATTTCTCGGTGTTAAACTTCATATTGTCGTCTTCCGTCCACTTGTAGATTCTCTTTATGTCGGTTTGTAGAGATCCTATGTCTTCTGGGTTTCTTATTTTTCTACTGATCTTTCTGTCATCCGCAAAGGATGTTACTGTGCTGTCTCTAGTAACGTCCTCATCTATGTCAGTTAGCATGATTATGAAGAGTAGTGGAGCTAATATTGTTCCTTGTGGTACTGAGCTGAGGACCTCTGATTCCGATGAAGATACTCCTTGTACTGTAACGACTTGCCGCCGCTCACTCAGGAAATTATATATCCATTTCCCTACTTTTCCAGTTATTCCCATATATTTCAGTTTATGTATTATGATTCCATGGTCACACTTGTCGAACGCTTTAGCAAAGTCTGTGTATAGTACATCATAGTTTTTATTACTTTCAAGTGCATCAATAATGTTGTAGTATTCCTTTAGTTGTGATAGGCATGAGCTGCCTGACCGAAATCCATGTTGGTTATCGTTGAATTTTTTCTGAGTTTCCAAAAAGTCATAGATTTTCTGTCTAACTATTCTTTCAAATATTTTAGTGAGATGAGATGTAAGCGACACTGGCCTATAGTTTTTTGGCCTCGGATCGATCTCCTCCTTTATATATTGGGACTATGTTCGCGCTCTTCAGGATGTCCGGTATTTCTCCAGTGTCTAGTGATCGTCTCCATATCCAGTATAAGGGTTCAGCGATTGCATTCTTGCAGTTTTTGATTAGTGTGGTATTCCATTTATCCGGTTCTGCCGCTAAGTGTGTTTTAGTTTCCCTATATATACAGGGTGTTTGAAAACTTTCTGTACAAATTGTAATGGGGGATAGGCAACACCAAGACAAACCCTTTTCGTCTATAAGTGTATGTCCGCTGACGTCACCATTCGGCGCGAGAGGGCGCCGCTGCAATTGGCTAAAAGGTGAAGTGGGCTAGACTCGCGCTTGCCGCGGGCATTCTTAAATCGGACATAATACGCGTAACATGGCGCGCTTCACGACTGCTGAGATGGCTGACATGCATATGGTGTATGGGGCTGCCAATGGAAACGGAAGAGCTGCTGTGAGGTTGTACCGACAGCGCTTCCCAAACAGACGTGTGCCAAACCACCAAACGTTTGCGCATTTGCATCGGCGACTGCGAGAAACTGGAACATTCCATGCAGATATGCATGACACTGGTCGGGAGAGAAACGTGCGCACTCCTGACATGGAAGAAGAAATCCTACGGCGATTTGAGGACAATCCAAGCGCAAGCACGCGAGGTGTTGCACGTATCCTCGGTGTGAACCACGACCTGGTCTGGAGAGTGTTGCACGAGCAGCAGTTACATCCGTTTCATCGTCAGAGAGTCCAGACATTACAACCTCGGGATTACCCTCTTCGTGTGGAATTCGCACTCTGGTTTCTGCAGCAGACAGCGGTGCAGCCTAATTTTCCGGCTTATGTGCTGTTCTCAGATGAGGCCTGTTTCACACGTGAGGGTGTGTTTAACATGCACAATTCTCACGTGTGGGCGCACGCAAATCCACATGCTACACGGGTGCATGCTCATCAAGAACGGTTCGCCGTCAATGTTTGGGCGGGTATCGTCCATGGCAAGTTGATTGGGCCGTACCTGCTGCCTGCCCGACTCGACGGGGGGTTTATCGGATATTTCTTGAAGAAACGTTGCCGGAACTGCTGGAAGATGTTCCCGTGGCTATTCGTAGACGAATGTGGTTTCAACACGACGGGGCCCCAGCACACTCCAGCAACGATGTGCGGGATTATCTGAACGCCACTTTTGGGGACCGATGGATAGGCCGGGGTGGGCCCGTAGCCTGGCCACCGAGATCGCCCGATTTAACATGCCTCGATTTCTTCCTGTGGGGACACATGAAGAACCTCGTGTACGAGACTCCCATTTACTCAGAAGAAGACCTCGTAGCAAGAATCGCTGTCGCCGCTGGAACTGTTCCCGAAATGCCGGGAATCTTTCGACGTGTACGTCGGTCAATGCTTCGACGCTGTCGGGCATGCATTGATGCTACCGGTCGCAACTTCAGCACCTTCTTTAAATAAACATGCCTTCTTTAAATAAACATGTTACGCGTACTACGTCCGATTTAAGAATGCCGCGGCAAGCGCGAGTCTAGCCCACTTCACCTTTTAGCCAATTGCAGCGGCTCCCTCTCGCGCCGAATGGTGACGTCAGCGGACATACACTTATAGACGAAAAGGGTTTGTCTTGGTGTTGCCTATCCCCCATTACAATTTGTACAGAAAGTTTTCAAACACCCTGTATATATATATATATATGAAAATTATTTCACGAAGGTAACACGTGAAAAATATTTATGATGAATAAAACCACGAAGGAAAGGAAACACAAAATGGTGCTCAAGCGCTTTCGTCTAATGACATACTGAGGATGTCATTAGACGAAAGCGCTTGAGCACCATTTGTGTTTCCTTTCCTTCGTGGTTTTATTCATCATATATATATATATGGAGTGCCACATTTCTGAAGAAATGCAAAAAGAGTATTGCAAAACCGCTATACTTACTATGGAGGAAATCACTCGAACACAGGACAAATTCCACTCCCTTTAAAGAACGCGAACATTGCCCCCCCCCTATTTAAAGGTGGTAATTGAGCAATGTCCAAAAATTATCGACCAGTGGCTCTCACCTCACACCTTATAAAGTGTTTTGAACGCATAATTAGAGGCAAAACTACCTACTACCTACAAGAAAAAGAATTATACAACCCAAATCAACATGGCTTCAGGGCGGGAAGATCATGCCTGTCACAGCTACTAGACCACCAGGAGAAAATATTAGAAACATTGTGTCAAGGACTAAACAATAAACATTGATGTAATATATACGGACTTTGCTAAAGCCTTCAATAAGTGTGACCATGGAATCATAGCACACAAAACTTATGAATACAGGAATTACTGGAAAGCAGGAAGGTGGATATTTAATTTCTTGACGCAAAGATCGCAAAGAGTGGTGGTAAACAGAGTTAAATCCGAAGTCTCGGAAGTCGTGAGCTCTGTCCCACAAGGGGACAGTATTAACTCCTTGCTGTTCATCATAATGATTGCATGATGAAGATATTAAGGACAGTATTGTAGCATGCTTCGCAGATGACAAAGATATGTAAGGAAATATTGAACGAAGATGACATAATAAAATTGCAAAACGACATTGAAACATTATTCCAGTGGGGAGAAGACAACAATATGAAGTTCAATGAAAAAAAATTCCAACTTCTAATATATGGTAATAACAAAGAGCAACAGAAAAAGGGTACAAAACTCTGCAAGCCAAACAGATAACAGCAAATCCACAAGTCAGGATCTTGGAGTAATAATGTCGTCGGATGCAGAATTCAGAGAGCACTATAAAATCAAAATCACAATGGCTAGAAAAATAATGGGCATCATCTGGAGGAGCTTCCGCAGCAAAAAGCAAACATCGTGCTCAAATATGGAAGAGTCTAGTTCTACCAAAAATTAAGTATTGCTCAGTACTCACAAGCTCACACAGTAAACGAGACATTGCGAACATGAAGCTATACAAAGGACTTTTACGTCTAAGATAGAGGAAACGGAAGGTGAAGACTACTGGTCTCGACTACAATCCTGGAGCTCTACTGTCTCGAAAGAAGGCGCGAGGGGTACACAATAATATACATATGGAAAATACTTGAGGGCTCTGTCCCTAACCTCAGAAAATGCAATAGAAACAAACTGGATAGGAAGAGGCAGATTCTGTACGGTCCCAGCTGCTGTGGGAGAAGGGGCCATGAAACGAGGCTGGAAAATACCCTCAGAATACGGGGCCCAAAGCTTTTCAATGTCCTTCCAAAAGAAGTGAAGAATCTCCAGCACACCGACTGAATAACTGCAAGAACCAGGTGGACAGATTCCTGTGCAAAGTGCTGACCAGCAATGCGTGGCTGGTTACGAGGTAGGAGGAGATCAGAGCAATTCCCTCCTTTACCAAGTCCCGCAAATGAGGCGGGATGCTGCAGAGGGGTCGACCGCAGGTCGATCCTGAACCGTCGTTCAAACTCGCCAAAAGTAACCAAAAGTAAGTAAGTAAAAATATATATATACTGATATATATATATTATATATATATATATATATATATATATATATATATAGATATATATATATATATATACAGGGGTCAGGAGGAAATATCAAGAATGCACCATTTCACTCTTGAGTATTTCTAAGTAGAAAGTATTTTATCTACATGTGCCTGATTCCCAACCGTACCGAGATACAGGCCTCTACATTTGGGTAACTAAAACATAATAAAAGCCGATCTTAGATAATATTCAATGACATTAATGATACATTGGCAACTGTGCAGATCCTCACATTATTTATTTACATTATTTTTTTGTCTGGGGGTTTTGAAGAGTAACGTTTATCAGCGGGGTAAGCCCGAAACTAGGGAGCAGTTGTTGCATGTACAGTATATACAGTAGGAGCGTTCATAAAACCTCAGAAATGAACTTCGCGTTTTCCTTGGCAAGACTCGATGGATCGGAGGCTCGCCGCGTGCATTGAAGAAGGAGGGGGTCACTTTAAAACCATTCTGCAATAAGTGCAATAGTGTATTGTATGTTTGTACTTTTTGTAAACCACAAGTGTCATTAAATATTATCTAAGATCGGCTTTTTATTATGTTTTAATTACCCAAATGTAGAGGCCTGTATCTCGGTAACGGTTGGGAATCAGACCCATATCGATATAATACTTTCTACTTAGAAATACCCAAAGAGTGAAATGGTGCATTCTGACATTTCCTCCTGGGACACCCTGTAATATATATATATATATATATATATATATATATATATACACACACACCGAATATTTTATATTCGGTTTGCCGAATAGTGTTTGTATGATATATTTTTAACCGAATACTGAATATTTGATAATTATGAAGGTAAATAACGTGATTTAGGAAATGGAACTTGCATAAAATATATTTTATTTCAAAGAATAATTACAAAAAATCGAACTTGGTACTTGTAGTGACGCTAATAAATACTGTACTAATATTACATAAAATATGAACAGTAACTAATAATAATAATAATCTATTCTATACTATAATAAGAGAGCTGTCCGTCTGTCCGTCTGTCTGTCCGCCTGTCTGTCCGTCTGTCCGTCACACTTTCAGAAATTGTGAGAAAAAATTGTGAGAAAAAAATTCAGAAATTGTAAAAAAATTCAGAAATTGTATTACGGGCGGCAATGTGAAGCTCAAGATTTTCATGACTGTGTTCTTTTCTGTAGTTAGCAATGGGGGAAGGGTGGGGTGGGGGTAATTGGGGATGGGTGGGGTAATAGGGAGGGGTGGGAGTAATGGGTGAGGGGGTTAGCCCCCAAGTTGTATGAATGGGGGTGAGGAGGTTTTGGGAGATACCAGATTCAGAAATGTTGACACACTGTGAAGCTCAAAATTTTCACGGCTGGGTTCTTTTTTTGTAGTTTAGCCTGTCTAACCGTCAGCGAAGCGGCGGGAACTGTACTAGTAATAATAATTACCACAAAAACAAAACCTAATAATTGAAATTTCAGGCAAATAGATTATCGTAGAGAAAACTTAGTCGTTCAGCAGCATCATGAGCTAAACGATTACGTGCATCGGTAATTACATTTTTCGCAGCACTGAACAACCATTCACTTCGTACGCTCGTGGGTATCGTGGTGAGATATTTGCGAGCAAGTATTAATAGGTTTGGGAATCTTTCGCCTGATTGCCGTTCCAAAAACTTTTCTTGTGTTGCTATGGAAACTGAAGCTTGAATGTGTTGTACAATTTTTTTTGTTTTAGAGTAATATCGAAGCTTTTTCTTGTCACGAAAATCGCCAGTTAACCCTTCCCTATCCCGCCCTTTGGGGAGAAGATGGGGAATTTTAAAATTTCGACTTTTTTGTATTTGTAGGCAGTAAGTCTATTTAATTTTTTACATTGACGCCTAATAAACCCCCCACAAAACTAATATTCGGTATTCAACTGAATAGTTTTGCACCGAATATTCGGTATTCGGTGAATTTTAGTATTCGGTACATCCCTTATATATATATATATATATATATATATATATATATATACACAAACTCAGAATGGTTCCCTGAGAACATTATATGTTAAACACAGACCGTGCATGGAACAAGGAACTCTTCTGGGAAAATTAAATCCACTATAGTCCGAATAAGTAATGGTAAATGACAAATACCATAGTTTTTTTCCTTTTTCATGATTTTAGCCCGACGTGGGCAACGGGTCTCTCGCAAAGAGATCCCATAAATATAGCTTCCCTCACCAGCTATCTGCAAAGCAGACAGGATCCAGCTTTGGGACGTGGATCTAGGGTTTAAAGCAAACCTAGATCCCTACACTCAGAACCTCTATATAAGTAAAAGACTCGTTGCATTCACGTCGTGTTGAATAAATCAAAGAAAAAAGGGGGTAACTATTGTATTTTTAGCCAAAAAAACCAAAACTTAAACCTCAACCGGGACATTGAGCGTCCACTTTTCAAGGCACGAAACACGTCCGTTTAGTATACATATAATGTTCTCAGGGAACCATTCTGAGTTTGTGTATACTAAACGGACGTGTTTCGTGCCTTGAAAAGTGGACGCTCAATGTCCCGGTTGAGGTTTAAGTTTTTTTTTTTTTGGCTAAAAATACAATAGTTACCCCCTTTTTTCTTTGATTTATTCAACACGACGTGAATGCAACGAGTCTTTTACTTATATAGAGGTTCTGAGTGTAGGGATCTAGGTTTGCTTTAAACCCTAGATCCACGTCCCAAAGCTGGATCCTGTCTGCTTTGCAGATAGCTGGTGAGGGAAGCTATATTTATGGGATCTCTTTGCGAGAGACCCGTTGCCCACGTCGGGCTAAAATCATGAAAAAGGAAAAAAACTATGGTATTTGTCATTTACCATTACTTATTCGGACTATAGTGGATTTAATTTTCCCAGAAGAGTTCCTTGTTCCATGCACGGTCTGTGTTTAACATATATATATATATATATAATATATAGCTACATCCCTGCAGCGTTCATGAGGGTATATATCTTGCCCCTGGTCAAAAATAAGTATGGAGACATTTTATCTAGCAATAATTACAGACCTATTACTGTCGCTTCCTGCTCCTCGAAACTACTAGAAAAACTCTTGTTACTCCGATTAAATGATTACCTATGGACATCTCCTAATCCGTTTGGTTTCAAAAGGTCCTACTCAACTGACCTGTGTAATGTGTATCTACAGGGTGTCCCGTAAGTCTGGACCCATAGGGAAAAATAATAAAATTACAAAATAGTCCAAAAATTTATTTATAATATATTTTTTTATTATTTTTATTATTATTTTTATTATTTTTTTATTATGATCTTACTCCGCTGGAGTTTTATTTGTGGGGCCACTTGAAAGCCAAAGTGTACGAGGTCAAACTTCAGAACATTTTCCACCTTAAAGCACGCATTGTGGAGGCGTGTCAAGAAATTTCTGCGACTGTGATTCAGAAAGTGCTGTCGCAGTGGAGATTGCGTCTTCAACTATGTGTGCGACACAACGGCGGACACTTTGAACAGATTATGTAATAAATTTTTGGACTATTTTGTAATTTTATTATTTTTCCCTATGGGTCCAGACTTACGGGACACCCTGTATGTACTTAAAGAAACAATATCTAAATACATTGACAGTAATTCAACTATTTATAGCTGTTTCTTAGATATAAGTAAAGCATATAATAGAGTGAACCACAATATTTTATTTAAAAAACTAGAAGACAGGAAGGTTCCCATGTATTTATTAAATTTATTGAAATTTTGGTATTCCCACCAATCTCTTACGTTAGGTGGGGCAATGTACTATCCGAATGTTTTGGCTCCTCTTGCCGGGTGAGACAAGGCTCCTTGCTCTCCCCTATGCTGTTTAATGTGTATATTGACGGATTAATTGCTTCACTTAATGAGGCAACAGTGGGATGTTGTATAGATAACACAAGGATAAATAACTTAGTTTGTACTGATGATATGGTGTTAATAAGTCCCTTTGTTAAATGTGTGTGGTTCGGTTACTAAAAGTCTGCGAAGTGTATTCGCAGAAACATGATATTCTTTTTAATATTACAAAAGCTAAGGTTATGCAGTTTCATCCTAAAAGCTGTAATCAACCAGCTGATATTAGGTTTAAAATGAAGGTGAATTAATTGAGGAAGTACAAGAGTTTAAGTATTTGGGTCAAACTATTACCAGCTCCTTGAGTGATGACTCAGATATAAGAAAACAATCTCGAAGCCTGTGGGCTAAAGCGAATACGACTATAAGGAACTTTCGGTTCTGTACAAGTGAAGCTAAAGACACTCTCTTTCGTACTTTCTGCAGTAATATATACGGACAGCAACTATGGGTGAATTATAAAAAAGGTTCTGGCAGAACCCAAAATTTGCTGAGAACAGGTCTTTTAGACTCTTACATAAATTACTCCCCTAGATGCTCAGCTTCACAAATGTTTGCTACCCGCAATGTCCCGAGCTTCCCGGAGGTAACAAGACGTGCTCGATACAGTCTAATGCAAAGAATTAAAAAATCAACCAACCCGGTTATCCAAGCTATCCTCTAAGTTATGGAATTCTTGGTACGAAAACGTCTGTCTGTAGCTCCACTTAACTTTGACATTACTGTATTATTTCTAATCCACTGTATATATTTCTATCCTTAGTATGTGAACTGTCATTGTATTAATAATATTTGTCAGATGGACTATAATCTGCCAACAGACCTTTTTATTTTCATTTTCATATATATATATATATATATATATATATATATATATATATGGGGGTTAGCTACGTTGGGAAAACGGGACAATTTTTAGTATACACACAGAGCTCATTGCGACACGAAAGTGCGAGTAGCGACATCAGCGGTATCACCCTACGAGTATAGTGATATGTAAAAATGTTGCGGTCTCTTGAGGTAGCCAAATGGTGTGTGTGTGTGTGTGTGTGTAGGTGTGACCTCGACTGAATAAATTCAAATCAGGTGATCCTAAACAAGACTGAAGCCCTTATCAAAGCAATCCTTCCCACGCAGTTAGATCCCTCTTTTGTAGAACTTAAAATCCTTTATGGGCGACAGCGATTTCTTTGAGCAGCGACTCGTAATCTTTGTTTAAGCCGAAAGAATCACTAAATATATCTACAAAAGTAGTAAAAGAGTTGTGGTAAAAGTCTCCTTCGTGTTGGTAGTGTCTTAAATAAAAAAACTTCGAAAGATACAATCTACCTGAGAGACTGTTTGGCTATAAATTACAAAGGAAGTAAACCAGATTTATATATACAGTATATATATATATATGAGGCGTCGCGAGTACGAGGGGCGAACTCGCCACATTGGCGATTTTGCGATTGTTTCAAGAATGAATAGTTCAACTTTCCTCCCGCCCCCCCTCCATCCACAGACAACTTGGTATAGCCAAATACCATCCTTCAAATACCATACCTCCATACCATGGAGTTAAATCATATTTAATATACGAGTTAAATAAAACTTAATGTACATAGCAATTCGATTTAGTCATTTAAACCCTTAACAACCGAAAGAAAGGTGGTTTACCATTCGGTTACTACGTCTGCGAAGAGGTACGAATCTACAGACCGGAAGAGAAGACCGCACACCGATCATAACAATAAAATCGTGGTGTAAGGAAAAAACACACCAAAATAAAAACACTATCACAAAAAATATCATTTCATAATACAAAACGAGGTGTGTATATATATATATATATATATATATATATATATATATATATATATATATATATATATATATATATATATATACAGACGTAACCTAAACCACTAAACTCAATAAGTCTTCCTGTCAAGATTTCTAAATTTCCGGTCACTAAAAATTTTATATTTGTGCACTCAATTACTTTATATCTTGACCGATTTTGAAAAAAATGTCGATTTAAGTTTCGTAAAAGGACGCATTTTGGAAACAACCTTTACAGACCTTGTGAAGTTTACAGTTTGCCAATTTTTTTTTTTAACCATTACAGGTAGTCATTAAAGCCGTCAAATGCCGGAAACCTCAAAGAAAATTTATTTTAAACTTAGTCTTTGATCTGTTTCAGCTCGAAAGAGTTTGTGGTGCGTGGTGCGACTTTTGTGTATTTTTTAAGCCCTTTGTAGCAACACTGAAATTTTTTACGCTTAAGTTACACTATAAAATTTTTATATAAAACGGAGAATATGAAAAATTTATTAAAGACGGGCTTTTTCTTTAATAATTACACTGGTCGACAAAATCGAACTTTTTTCTCTCATCAAAGATGTATACACACTTTTCTAGACCAGTTTTGTACTTTGTTGTTGTTGTTGTGGTTAGCCGATCAGCCTACCCTGATCGAGCAAGCCGGCGGCAAGCAGGCAACCGATCGCCCTCTCCGGAGTGGACCAGAGGTTCAGCGCACTAGTGATGTTGTGTTGTGTTCTATGTTGTGCTAGAGCGGTACAGT
Organism: Bathynomus jamesi; assembly: GCA_023014485.1. Classification (NCBI taxonomy): domain Eukaryota; kingdom Metazoa; phylum Arthropoda; class Malacostraca; order Isopoda; family Cirolanidae; genus Bathynomus; species Bathynomus jamesi. Next base: position 139,103 of record JAJOZX010005342.1, read on the forward strand.
CTGTCATAATGTGTTCAATTGTTTGTGGTGTGTCCTGGCACGGGTGGCAGGTGTCGTCTATGGAGTTGTCTAGTCTGTGTTTATATGTCTGTAAGTTGGGGTGATGTCCACATCGGAATCGTGCTAAGTTAACTCGATCCAATCTGCTCAGGCTGGTCTCTGACCTGTCAATGAGTGGCGGCTTTGCACCTAGGACCACATTCGGACCGAGTCGTGTCAGTGCTTTGTGGGTTAGGTGTGTGTGTGTGTGTGTGTGTGTGTGTGTGTTTTTCTTTACTGTGCGATGTCTGTGGGGCGTGGTATGGAATGGAGTATTTGGTTATAATGTCTCTCTGGTGCTACCTTAATGGTGCGAGGTGTTGGTGCATGATTGTACATGTAGTGGCAAGGGTGTTCTGGGTTAGTTGTCGCTGCTGCCATGAATTGTGTTCCCTTCATGTCTAAATGTTCGCTAACTTTCAGTATTTTTGTTTCTGTGTGCAGGTGTTCTATTGGTGTTGTTTGAGTACATCCTGTAATAATACGAACTGCGTTGTTTTGTATTGTCTGTAAGGTGTTTGTGTGTGTGTTTGAGATAATGGGTGCCCAGCATGGGCTAGCATAGTCCATAACTGAGTGAATATATTGTTTGTATATGAGTAATGTTGTTTCCTGCTGGTGTCCAAAGTTTGTGCCTGTTAGTAACCTAAGCGTGTTAAGTCTTGACGTACATTTGTTTTTAATGTCCTGAATGTGGTTTGCAAAAGATAATGATGTGTTGTATGTGACTCCAAGTATTTTGGTCCTGTGAGTATGTGGGATGTGGTGTTGTTTAGTGTAAGCTGTGAAGTTAGCTGGTGTTCTTTTGTGTTGCTTGTTAGCAAGGTGATGGTTGATTTTGTGGGCGCTATTTGGAGTCTATTGTGTGTAAGCCAGTCTTGTGTACTGTTCATGTATGTTTGTAGGTTATTTGTAGCGGTGTCGATGTTGTTGTGGGTGGATGTTAGAGTGATGTCATCTGCATATGATGATAAGGTAAGCTTGTTATCTATGGGTGTTGGCATGTCATGCATGTATAAGTTGAACAGTGTTGGTGAGAGAATAAAGCCTTGAGGAACCCCGTTCGGAAAAAGCTTTTTTGGATGACTTGCCATTAAATGTGACTTGTGAGTATCTTTCTGAAAGATAGTTGCTCAGCCACCTTTTGGTGTTATTGTGCATGTTTCTGTTGAGTATTTTGTTTATGAGAGGGAAGCGTGGGATAACATCAAATGCTTTACTAATGTCTATTGTTGCTAATAGTGTACGTTGAGCTGGTCGTCTGAAATTGATGCCATCGATGATGTGCTGCCTGAGGTTAGTGAGTAATGTCGTGGTTGAGTGGTGAGGTCTGAATCCATGTTGAGTAGGCGATAGTGGTATATGTGGGTTGGTGATTTGTAAGATTAGTCTTTATGTTACTTTGGAAGGTGTGCATAGTAAAGTAATGGGTCTATAGGAAGCTGGTTCTGTTGGATTTTTGTTTGGTTTGAGTAATGTAATATGTGCTGATATTTGTGACAGCTAGTATTCCCTGTGGGACCAAGTGTTTAAGGTGTATGTTAGGCATGTCTGGTCCAGTAGCCTTCGAATTCTTAATGTTTTTGATGATCTTCGTGGTCTGGTCTGTATTGAAGGGTGTAATGGTCGTGTCGAGTCTGTAGATTTTCTTGTGTCTGGCTGTTTGTCTGTCTGCTTGTTTCTGGTTGTTGTCTCTGTTTAAGTGACTTATCTTTCCGTAGTGATTAACTAGAATGTTAGCTTGTTCTGTATATGTTGGGATATTATTTCGGCTGCGACAGATAGCCACGTGAAGATCCATCGTGATTGTACGCCGTTGTGATTTAGTCGCGAACGAGCCGCACACGTAACAGAAATTGTCGGGGTGATTTTTACACTTTCGAGGCATGATGATCGATGAGTGGGTTGATGTAAATCACCTAAAACAATAAAATGTGTAAGTGGGCGGCACAAAACAAAACACAACACACAACTAGACATGTGACTGTTACGCCAAAGAATAAAAGGATGTATATGTGCAACATTTGCAAATTTGTGGCCAGCAACTGCTCTCACCTAAAATACCACAAGACAACCTGCGGAAAGCCTAAGTTGAAGCGACAAAATGCCATACATAAGGGTACAGAAACGGTAAAGCAAAAACCTACACGTAAGCTGCAATGACAAAATACTTCGCTTCATGTAAAACGGACGCATATTATATACTGTATATATAGTATTATATATTATATTATATATAGTTATATGCATATTATATAGTATTATTATATATATATTATATTATTATATATAATATGATCGGTCTCATCTCGAAAACTAGACGTGCTAGAGAAAAACTGAAAACAGATTTGAACCAGCGTCCCAAAAGCTATCTAGCCCACCCATATTTATTATATCTGATAAAAAATACTTGTTGGCCAGTGTAATTAATTAACGTTGATTATATTGACAGGAAGTATCATTGCTCTACGCGTTTTTCATTACGTTTAATTAATTTTTCATTTTCATTCAAGTTCGGAGAAGAAAGAACTTTGGATCTGAACGAATAGAAGTGGGTTTCAACATGTACTTAATTTCTTTTTTAAGATTTTTTGTCTCTAAAATTGAATATACAGTGATGTATATATATATATATATATATATATATATATATCATCGTTTAATTAATCATATTTTAACCAAGTATAGTGTTGCAGTGCCTTACTTTTTGTTGTGTAAATTTCTGAGATTTTAGGATAGGTTTAATTTTCACTTTCCTTCTAAAACAAAATATGAGCGTGTCAACATTTCCTTTTTCCGCTTCGGTATCCTCTCTCTGGAGTCCCGCATCCCTTGGTCCATTTGTACAGACGTTTAAAAGCAGTCACAAGTTGTAACATTGCAAAGTTTCCTGTCTATTAAAGGCCTTTTAACTGCTCCTTTCGGATTTATGGGACCTCGCGTGTGATCACTCAACTGCAACAGGCGTTCAAGACTGAAAGTCGCTTTCATGGTTATTTTCATATCTCTTCTTGCTCCTCTCTCTCTCTCTCTCTCTCTCTGGATAAGTGACTGGTCATCACATTCATTTGTTTCATATAGGTTATAGTTTAATTATATTATAGGACAAATTATTTATTACATGGATGTTGAATGCAATTATTTTCGCAGCTAAATTTCTGCATGGAAGAGAGATTTAGGTTGTTTACATCGAGAAATAAATCAAGTTACATCATACGTTACAGTTAAATGGCTTCTACAGGGTGTCCTATAACTACGTTTATCCTCTTTACCCTCACCTTATTCTAATAGAAAAAGCTTCAGGGGCAAAGAGACTTATGGAACACCCCGTACAATGAAGACGTGTTTGAGAATATATTCATTATAAGAATATATAATACTTGTACATTTCATCCGTTTATACAGGGTGATACACTTAAAACGCAACCCAGAGAATATTATTGTATTGTACTGGGTTGCGTATTAGTGTTTTAATTGGATCACCCTGTATACAGGTGAAAATTTAAAAGGGTTAATTGGGTGATCGAGGTGGTCCACTACGTTTTATCCAGTGTTGAGGAAAGGTTGCATCTGGAAAGTTGCGAACAGCAGCGGCATAGTGGAGAGGTGCCCTATCTTGTTAAAAGTTTACACTCCTCATGGCAATGCCAATAGCCTCCAGTTGGGGAAGAAAATATGTCCGCAGCGTGTTAAAATATTTCGCTCCAGTCACGATCACGGTACACGATCGTCAAAGAAAAAGTGGACCGATTATGCAGTCGCGTGACAGCACACCAACTGTTATCTTTTGATGAATTTCACTCATGTTGATGTATTTCGGCGCTGAATAGGCCATGTTGGGCTGATAGCATGACCACCTCGATCACCCAACTTTGCCCCTTTCAATTTTTATCTCTGTGACTATGTAAAAACACTCGTGTATCATAACAAACTTGCAGGGATCTGACAGAACTCCGTCAAAGAGTTACTGAATCCACTCCACAGACGCATCTTGCTAATGTTGTAATGGAATTCGAACGTGGACTACGCGCTGTAGTGACAAATGATGGTCATCATGTGACGTTTTGGAAACGCTAACAACCATATATATATATATATATATATATATATATATATATATATATATATATAACACATTATAACTGCAAACACGCAGTATAATTAACATAAAGAACGACGCTTTGTATAGGAGAATTATCCGCGCAAGATGAGAGCGAAAGAACGAAACAAATGAAAAAATGAGGTAACCACCCGGGAATCGAACCCGGGATCTTCCGATTGCCAGTCAGATATGATAACCATTACACCACGGGCCCGTGGTGTAATGGTTATCATATCTGACCGGCAATCGGAAGATCCCGGGTTCGATTCCCGGGTGGTTACCTCATTTTTTCATTTGTTTCGTTCTTTCGCTCTCATCTTGCGCGGATAATTCTCCTATACAAAGCGTCGTTCTTTACGATATATATTATATAGGGTGATGCAAAAAAGGGGTCAAATTTTTTTTTTTTCAATTTTCAGGGAGACACCCTCCTATTTTATTCATATTCCTAAGAAAGCATTGTATGCGAAATTTGGGGTTGAAAAAGAGAAAATTAGAGGTTGCTACCAAGCTTTAAAAATAAATGTATATCAGTTTGTGCTTAAAAATATTGTTTTGTTGATATTTTCGCCGGAGCCGGTTTGATATGTACCTAGTTAACCTAGTTTGAAAAAAAACGATGACATTCTAGACTATAGTACGTAGTGAGCTCATAAAATAGTAAATAATAGGCACGCTGATTTCCGCACCACCCTCTGAGGTACAGCGTATAGCGCGTTAACTTTTTTTTATGTGGAAGTTTCCCAGTAGGCATATCATAACCACTTATGTATGTTTATTTTCGTTTTTTGTGAAGCAAGAGTAATGTTTTCTTGTTTTTGTTTGAGAGTGACGACCTGTAACTTTTAACAATTTGAAGAAGGTATTGTTTCTGCTCTTCATCATTGGTTATCAGTTTGTTGTATTCCTCCATCAGTCGTACACCTCTTTCCGCAATGTCGTTTACCACTTTGAGTCCATATGCGATATCTCTTGCATTCGCATAACTTTCATCATCATTCCATTCTTCAGCATCTTTTTCAAGAAAAGTGCAAGGCACCTCTAGGATTTCAAAGAATCTTTTTGTGTTCGCAGTAACGAAATCCTGCAGTTGTTTCTGCCCAGCTGATTCAGGATTTATTGATGCTCGTTTGCTCGGTTTTGAGTCAACTGGTTTCTGCAGAGCATGCTTCATTTTGTTTTTTGTCTCATGCGAAACAGCTGAATCAAAAAATGCAAGCGCCACAAGCTCCTCAGAGAGGTACCACAAATGTCTCAAAAACTTATTGAGTGCAGCACTTGCAATTTTGTCATCCTTTTGCTTGTAGAGCTGCAGACTTTGCACAAAATGCAAATCTGAACGGGGGGCGCATGAGGGTATGGGTGCCAGGTACCACGATCTGATGTATATCGCAGCTGAAAAGCAGCAAACATCTCTCAGTCCTTTTTCCTCTCTCTCAGTTAGTTTAAACTGAGATTTAAACATCCAAATTTTAATGCAGTAAATTAGCTTGCCCATCCATCGTGCTCTGTGATAAGCTCCGGGTGCTTTAAAGCTGATTCCTGACTTGGGGGCACTACCGATGAAAATGAGCGTTAGCTCGAGCAATTCCTTGTAGTCATCACGAGGCTGCTGTTCATCAAGCTGAGCTTGAGCAAATTGAATGAGTTCTTCAGCATCTGAGATTTTCTCTGCAATGTTAGGGTCATCTGTTGCTGTTTGGTAATTGTTCTTGTCAATTTCCACCCACTTTGCTTTGAATCTCTTAAACAGTTGTATGTCAGGGCCACTAGAAGATGGCAAGGAGACAGAAACTGCAGCTTCTAACACTATTTCGAAAATATGATGTCGGCAAGCCAGCCACAGCATATCTTTATCCAATCTTTGCTCTAGTAACATACAAGCACCACTCTTAGAACCTGTGTTGGAGGCAGTGGTGTCAAAACACATGCCCTTCACTTGGTCAGATATATTCCACTCCAATACTAACTGATGGACAGCATCTGCAATGCTTTGACCAGTTCCTCTGGCAAGTTTGGGAATACCAAGAAGCTGATCAACTCCTTGGCCGGAAATTAGAACTGGCAGTCGATCAACATTTTCATGACCAGTAATATCTTCCAGTAGTTTGCCGTCCCAATGTATTTGGAGAGGGCAATTTGTTTCGAAATCCTGCTTCAAATTTTCTGCCATTGTCTTGCGGTTCCTTTGTCTTGCTCTCCGTATCGATGAATAGCTAACACTGTATTCTTCAGGGTTTTGCCCAAGAGCATTGATTGTTGGGATCAAGATTTCCGAAGCAGCTCTATCACTTACTTTTGCAGCATCAAGAGATACAAGCATTGAAGAATCCATAAGCTTTGCACTCTTAGACTTTGATCTACTTTGTCTCGAAGTTGATGGCTGCTGAGGGTCAGCAACAAATTCTTCTTCTGATTTTGAACTATCTTCATTCAAACTTGAAGGACTTGAACTTGAGAGCACTGCTGCTTCGAAAACGGCTGTTTCCCTCTTTCTTTTCTTTTCAAGCAATGTTTCCTTTTCTCTAGCAATCTCTTCCATTTGTGAAAAAACTTTATCCACTCCAGACATTTTGCCTTTTCTTCCTTTTTGTCGTTGCAGCATCAAAAACTCACGATCTTCATCTATCTTTATCATGTCAAGAGCACTTGCATGTGCAATGCCAAACAGATCTTGCAAGTCATTTTGCCAGCTCTCTTGTTTTTGAAGTAGTGCAGGTGATTGCTTCTTCTTATTATTTCTGTTCTTCTTTAGTTTCTCCCACTCGTTGAAAAGTTTCTTTACTCTCTCCACGACATGACATTTCAACACTGTTGGGATGCGTGCCTTTTCCCACACATCCATAACATCTCTAGCAGTCAACAAAGCCGCTGTTTTCACCTGTTGCTTTTTATTGATCTTGTAGTTCATAAACAATGCTAATGTTTCCCTTTTAGATGGAAGCTGGGTTTCTTTGAAGGACTCTATAGGATGTCCTATGAGCCAAACAACTGTTTTGTGACGCGTATGCCGCTCCATGAGTGCAACTCAGCAACTGCTATACAACCACTCTCAGCGAAGGCAGCAAAGATACTGAGTCAGTGACGCCGCACTTACACTGACGCGGCCGCCACAGTGACGTCACAGCAAAGAAATGATTCTAGAATGTTCGGCCACGGCGTCTACAGCAATGAAAGGGATGAGAAGGTTTACGGAAAGAGGTTCAGAGTCTGTTATGACTGCTATATGTTGCTGACTACCATTTTTGATGAAATCTGCAAAATAAATAAATGTACAATAAATACAAACTGAAAAATAACAATATACAAAATGTTCAATGGATGGTAGCAACCTCTAAAATGTCTTCACTTGTGCTGAAATTTTGCATGTTCAGTTTTTACACTAAATTAAATAAAATTAGAGGGTGTCTTCAAGTTTTTGAAATGATAAGTTATTTTGCATCACCCTAAATATATATATATATATATATATATATATATATATATATATATATATATCAGGGATGGGTGCCAGAGTGCATTTCTTTGGTCACACCTATACTACTACCGCTTTATAGAAGTTAGGAATTCACTTCCGTACCTATACCTGTACTTAATGATTGTGCCTGTATTACTATATTATCTTTAGATGTTTTCTAAAGAAGGCGAATGCAATTAGGATTACAAGAACAATGTCTAATTTCATAATGTCGCTGTTCGATTCAATGCAAAGTAAAAATTTGTTCAGTATTTTAACTGAGAGTAACTAAAATGACTAACCTAACCTAACTAAACCTAAGCTAACCTAGTGTAACCTAACCGGGCATATTGTAACTCCACCTAACCAAACTAAATCTAATATGACCTAATTTAAACTAACTTAACATAAATTTAATTGCATAAGGTCGACATTTTAGATACTATGCAGGTTCAGAAGTTTTGGTGTCGATATTATACGTGTTGATATTGCGCAGATCGACATTATTCCGCTAACCCCAAAAATAAAAGAAAGTGTTATTTTTTTGGTATTTTTAATAAGTCAAATACTGTAAAAAAGAGTATTTAACATTAACATTAAATACCTTTAAAGTGTATTTTTACAGTTTTACAGAAATTTTCGAGTATAAAAGTTTAAAACTATTACTTTAACTTACGATCTCGTACTTATAACATTTTATTTTTCGTCACGTGACGAAATAAAGCCCGTTACCTTTATTTTTGTATACACTGTATTTTAATTTTTTAATGGATTCAAAATATAATTAAGACCCGTAAAACAGGTGTTTCATCATAAACTTGGATAACTGGTAACGATAGGACTGCGCATGTTACGTGTTTTGAAGCAGCGGTTCCCAGCCTTTTTTTCAGCTCAAGGCACCCCAGTGATATCTTGTTCGTCTTTTGCGACACCCTGGAGAATTTTTTTCTCCCCAAGTTCAACATCCACCTAGTTACTTCACTTAACTATATGTAATGTCAAACATAGGGTTTTCGTATGGATGTAATGAATCATGAATGTTCTGTTTCATTAAAAATTCCTTTATCTTTATAGGAACTTTTGAATTTTGAATTACTTATTTTTTGTCCTCTTCGTGAATCTTTGGTATACTCCGGTTGGGAAACACTGCTTTAAAGCCTCAAGAAAGAAAAAATCTCTTTCTATCATTGTCCAGTGATGTAACTTATGACAAGTTTTTTCAAAGTCATCAATTCCAGTCATTACTTTCTTAACTTTGACCCCAAGTGACGAATCTCTCTGCGGCTGTTCTGAAATTTAAACATTTTAGGAGAAAAAAATGGTGTTAATAATTTCCTAAATTTCATGATTCCTTTCATCGAAAAATTATTTAGTTAACTTCATTTAGTTACAAGCTCTTGCAGTATCAGATAACTCTATATAGTTATATTTAGATAATAATAATAATAATACATAAATTTTAAAGTATTTTTTATTTCTGTAATTCCAAAGATTACACCTGTTTCGTTCTAAGCGATGCTTCTTTACAATCATTATTTCAAAATCTACAGTATTTTCCTCATCAGAACTTTCAGAATCACCAGTCATTACTTCCTCAGAAGTTTGGAATTTGGAGGAGGCAGTTTCTCTTCTTATATAGTTCTGATACTTCACTTTTAAGTGGCACAGAGATTTTACATTCGTTTAACAATGTATCCTTACATTTAACTGTTATATTTTGCATGTAATTCCTACTACCCACGAAATCGAAGTTCAAAATTTGAAAGTACGATATTTCAGTGAAGCTGAATTATTTTTAAACTTCTTATATATATATTTTTTTAAATTTTCTTTATTTCCATAGCTCTTTTACTTCTAATAAATTAAACTATCGCGGACTGAAGTAAATTGATGCTAACGAACCATCCTTCTTTTTCTTTTATGAATTTGAGTAACGGTTTCGCCATAACTTGATAAATTTTGCAGAGGCTTCATTACCATTTTCACCCAAATTGCCAAAATGTCTTACAAATAGTTGAATGCAATTAATAAACAAATAGACAAATAACCATTACATAACTATAAATAAATAAATAATTAAAGGGACAAATCTGTCTATATATACACACACACAGAGGCGTATTTATCATTTTGCCTCCCCGAGCCAGGAATTAAAGTGCCTTATAGTTGTGCCATTTGATATCGCTAGTTTGCTATTAGAAACTACTGTTCTTTTTTATTTTAAAACTTATTTGTAAATCCATTTAATTTGTTAGTGATTATAACTTATTTAGTTTCTATTTTTGTTTTCTTTTCCCAATTTAGGTTGAAATATGACAAAATTTGCCGCCCCCATCAAAATCTACTGCCCCAGACAGATGCTTACTCTGCCTATACGTAAATCCGCCTATGTATATATATATTTCTTGTTTTAGCATGAGATTATGTTAGGAGATTTATTAACATACAAATCCCTTCATTGTATGATAATAATAATAATAATAATAATAATAATAATAAAAAAGCCCTTGCGAAGTGGTTGCATAAAATCATAATTCAGTTCAATTAAGTCGATTTCAAGGTCACAATGTTTACCATTTCAGTACGCCTGTAATTGAGAGAACCAGTGAATAATTACAAAGCACATTACATGCCAATTGACACTTACGTAATTATAATTACAGAATGAGGGGCAATTAAAATTACTAATAAAAACCATTCAAGATTTTCGAAATTCCTTTTGAGAAGCGAAGGTCTGAAGTCGAAAGACTGATTTAGACTTTTTTTTATTCAAAACTCAAAAAGTAAAAAAGAAAAGAAAAAAAATTCAGCCCCTCAAAAGAAGAGAGATCAAATTGGGCTGTAATTTGTTGATCTGACTGAGAAACAGTAATTAGAAAACATGCTATAATAATCTCTTGTTTCACAAAAAGTGTGTGTGTGTGTGTGTGTGTGAGTGTGAAAAAGACAGATAACCATTAACCAGACAGATAACCAGAGAGTTGGTATTTGCTCGGTCGATGTTGGTCTATTTCGAATTTTCCAAATATCATCCTAAACTCAGCTGCTATTTTCTCTCTGCACAGAGAGAGAGAGAGAGAGAGAGAGAGAGAGAGAGAGAGAGAGAGAGAGAGAGAGAGAGAGAGAGAGAGAGAGAGAGAGAGCTATGTGTAAAGAATAATGTCATGCAGGAATTTTATAGACGTTTTTACTGTGTGAATGTATTTCATTTTTATTGTGTAAGTTGAATAACATAGTTGAATATTGCCACAGAGGGAGTTTTAAACTTCTCAAACCATGAATTTTTATAGTTGTTTCACA